>JAVLVB010000001.1:5896723-5922749 GCA_032876305.1 Orestias chungarensis | reverse complement strand
AAATTTGGCCATATTTCTAGAAAGAAGAGCGGCTCCGTCCAAAGTTGGATGGATGCCGTCTCTCCGGATCAGACCAGGTTTTCCCCAAAAGGTTTTCCAATTATCAATGTAACCCACACCGTTTTCTGGACACCACCTAGATAACCAACGGTTGAATGACAACATGCGACTAAACATGTCGTCACCGGTCCGATCAGGCCATGTATTAGCTGGCGCAGTGGAAGCATGTACAGATTGAATAAAAGGGGTCCCAGGAGCTACCCCTGGGGAACCCCACAAGTCACACACATTCGGTCGGAGACGCAGTTTCCAATTTGAACAAAGTAACACCTGTCCTCAAGGTAGGACTTAAACCACTTGAGAGCCATACCAGTGATTCCCACCAAGTATTTTAACCTCTGTATTAAAATCACATGGTCAACTCTATCAAAGGCGGCGGGCATGTCCACCAGAACTAGGACAGAGACTTTGCCTGCATCTGAGTTCAGGCGGTTGTCGTTTGTCACCTTGATCAGACCTGTCTCAGTGCTGTGGTGGGGCCTAAAGCCTGACTGGAGGGCATCAAACACATTGTTAGACAGGAGAAAGTCACTCAGCTGTTGGTATACAACTATTTCCAGCACTTTTCCTAAGAATGGCAGGTTTGATAGGGGCCTGTAGTTTTTCAGTACTGTGGCATCCAGACTGCTCTTCTTTAGAAGAGGCTTAATGACATGAGTTTTCTAGGCCTGTGGGAATATTCCAGTTTGAAGTGAGATGTTGACTAAATGAGCGAGTTGTGACAGCAAACTGCTCAGCACAGACTTTAGGAATCTAGTGGGTAACTAATCCAGGCAGAACGTAGATGGACTCAGGCTGCAGATGATCTCTTCAACTTTTTTATTGGAGACAGGTGTGAACTGTGTCATTGAGATCGAGACTGGAAGGTTTGTTAATCTGCTTACTGTAGCAAACAAGACGTTTTTTCTGCTGTTTTCGATGATTTCTGAAAAATAGCTCTCTGTTGTTAACACAAAAACCCATAATGCTCAAAATAAAATGCAGACAATATTAAGGGCAGCAAATCTGTTTTGATTGGACGTCAAATGCAGGACCTGATATGGAGCACTACAGCTACGGACATGGATAGTACAGCTGCCTGCAGGTGGCCTAGATACAGACTCTGCACACCCTGGTGCTGTCAACATATTCGATACTCCACCTCCTTCTCACATGGAAAGAATCTGCCAAAATACTGAAGTGATTGGGAAAACACGCATATCTGACTGAACAGTGTCAAAGATTATTTCTAGGCAGGTTTTAAAATGTGTGGGTCAGTGTTTTCAGTGTTTTTGTATATTGCACTTTTGGAGAAGTTTTTACAAATTATGCAAAAACATTTGTAAAGGTTTATACTTTCTTCCCCCCACTAAATCTCTCTAAAACTTGTTTATAATATTTGAGATATTTTGTCATACTAAACTGGACTAAAATTATCAGATTTTAAAATAACTAACATAGAATAAAACATTTTTGGTCAAAAAACACAAAAAAATGCTGGTACTGACTGTGGAGGACTTTTTAGTTATCCCTGTCAAAAAAGAGATAGTGTATAGAGAAGTAAGTGTATCAGCTTTAGGCCGCTTTAGGATGAACTAACTTTAGGACAGGAAGCTGTATACTTTAAAATCTGATTGGCTTTAGAATATTTTAAAGCAGTTATGAAGACATATTATGGTAATGATATCTTTGTAATAGGATCTTCCAACTAAAATGCCAGATTTAGACACTGACTGTAGTGTATCCTGTCCTATCCACTTAAACCTTATTACTTAGAATAAAATTAATTAATAGCTGCACTCAAAGGCATAAAAAAATAACACTCCTTCTTCCACTTTATTGTCTGTTTAGTGGACACCATGTGATATTTTAGATGCAGGTATGCAATTTTTACTGATGTGGTGAAGGGCTTGACCCTCTCAGCTAACTGTTCTTTCATGTGTAAGCTTGCCTGTTTTACTGATTTGTATGTGTATCAAAGTAAAGCATTTTTAATTTGACATATTTAAAATGCATGTTTTTCCTGTACTTTATCTTCCGATCCCTACACACACACATTGCTTTTATCCAGCTGCCATTAGCTCTGATATGTGATACTCCAATGGGCCGCCTCACAAGAGCTCCCGCTGCCTAATAACTAAACACGGCGTCAAACACTAAGCCCCTCCATGGCTGCAGAACATCTAGCTGCGGAGAGAAATGGAGATCAGCTTAAAGAGGATATAGGATGAGACTGAGGAGGTAGAGGAGGAGGAGTAGAGCCACTTAGGGACTGGCTGGCTGTCGACTCTGGCAGGAACAGGAGGCACCTGCATAGAGTCAGGAGACAGCCTGCCTGGGGCCCAGACAGTGACTTATAGCTGCTGTCACAAGTCCAGGGCCATGTCTTTACTGTGACGGCGCATGATGGAGGCCAGAGAGATGCTTTATTTTATTTTATTTCTAAAACACAGGGACACTGCTTCAAAGTACCCAGATTTTTGTTTTTTCAAAGGGAAGATTGAGCTATAACCAAATTACCCAGCAATGGAAAATAATTGCGTAATATTTGCTTCCCCATATGATGGTCATGTATTATTAAGACAAAGTGGGTTTTATTGAGGTTGATAAATAAGTTTCATAATCAAAATCTCTTTGAAGGATGGATTTTTTAATTTTCCACTAAACTGTTTTAATCTAATTTAAAAAAAACAGGGGTAAATCTCTGATTATGGTTTATTTACAATCAGCACTGATTACAACAACAACTTGTAAATATGATATATTAACACTTATTTTTAATGTACTTATGTCAGGGTTTGCAATACTGACTCGAGCAAAGGTGGATTTGCATGAAGAATAAATTATTTATTGTACGGATGAATAATGAACTGAACACAAACAGAGACAAAGGTAATGTGGAACGGAATAAGGGATAAAGCGGGACTAGAACAAGACCGTAAACAAACTGATAACTGAAGAGGAACGCTGGAACTAAGAATTTAGAAAAGAACAAAACAATAGAAGTAAACAAACCATCTGAAGATTGCAGGAGAGTAAAATAAAGACAATAAACAAACCAATAACAAACAACAAAGAGGGACGCAAAGGGAACCGGAGGCAACAAAGAAACAAAACTAATAGGGAATAACTGAGAAGGGGAACGGAGGAAAATGATGGAGGACAGAGAACCAGCACAGAGAACCAGGCGAGCAGGAGGGGAATGTTGAGAATTTGTTTGGGTTTAAACATGATTTTCTTAGGACTTATTATTTGGGATATTATAATTTAATAAGTAACTATCTGAGTTGCAGTTATTTCATTAATCTAATTATAATTTGATTGTTTCTGGTTCAAAACGGACTATTTGTGGGCCTTTAACAGAATGGACACTATATCCCATGATGCTTTGTAATTAGTAGAAGAAGACTCCAGGTTTTTTTTTTGTTTTTGGAAAAGAGCTATGTTAGCTAAGTTCCTACACTCTGTCGTGTATCATTATGTATCTTTTTTATTCACTAAAGTTCATCTGAATAATCCATCCGACTCCACTTCGTTTTGAATTAGTCGAATATACAACATTTTTGGTGCCGAAACCAGGGAAGCAGGAGACATGGCTGACAAAGAGGGAAGCCGTATGGAGCGACAGGACAGTAGAGAACACCGTTTTGAAAGAACAAGGAGAAAGCGTCGGACCGTACGGAGTTCTACTACGCGACTACTGAATCAGATTGATAGTGGGGTAATTGAAGGACGATCCAGACGTCGGACATGTGCGGGAAATGCCGGCTGTGCTAATGGCAAAGAGGGACAGTTTGAATGAGCTGAACCGCGCACACTCCGCTAGACGAAGTGGAGGCGGAGACAGAACTCGCAGAGGAGAATAACGACCGCATCATCAGTACGAACGAACGTGCAAACCGAGTGATAAGGATGTTTGAAACTGTGAGTACAGAGCCCCGACCGGCGCGAGTGAGTGAGACCAACGCAAATGCCTCACAGCACAGAAATGCTACGGTGAGGCTGCCTAAGCTAATAATTGACAAATTCAACGGAGATGTTAGCTTATGGCAAGAATTTTGGAGTCAATACGAGACGGCTATTCACAGTAATGAAGCTCTTTGTAAGCGAGAGAAGTTTACATACATGAAGACTTACCTCACAAAGAACAGCTGCAAAGGCTGCAGCAGGGCTCACTTTGACAGACAGTAACTATGATGCTGCAGTTAAAATACTTAAAGGCAGATTTGAAAGAAAGGATTTAATAATAAATGCTCATATGTCAAAGCTCCTGAATTTGACTCCTGTGAAGAAATCCTCTGATGTGAGTGCTATGAGACAGTTGTATGATGAATGCGAAGTTCAAATTAGAAGCTTGGAGTCAATGGGAGTAGTGTCAGACACACATGGAGGCATGTTATGCCCAATACTGCTCCAGATGATACCAGAGGAACTGGCTCTTGAGTACAGTCGTCAGAGGGGAGATCAAGATGAGTGGAAGGTGCACCAGGTGCTGGAGTTTCTACAGAAAGAAGTTCAGAGTAGAGAGAGAGCTTTGCAAATGATGAGATCATATAATCAAAAGGAAACGTTGCCTGGTCCCAGATTATTCAACAAATCATATGGATTCACTGACATAAAGCCAAAGAAACCAATCATGACATCAGCAGCTGCACTCCACACTGTTAATCAAAAGACTCAAATCTGTTTCTTCTGTGATAGCGCTGAACATAAGATCGAAAACTGTCCAGAACATGAGGTGTTTTGGTTGGGCAGTCCAAGGCCCAGTGGTAATGTCCAGTTTGTCAGAGACAACATGCATGCACATTCAACTCAATGACGACACACAGATTGACAAACAGCTCCGTGCATTCTGGAAACTAGAGTCCCTGGGAATCGCAAGTGAGAAGCCAGAGAGCCCAGAAGATCTGGAAGTGTTGCAACGGTTTGAGGAAACTTCCACTTTTAAAGATGGACATTACCAAGTGGAGTTGCCATGGAGGCAACCTAATCCACCCCTTCAGGACAACTACCGCATTGCAAAACAAAGACTGATGAGTTTGAAAAGAAAATTAAGGAAAGATGTTGTCCTGTACAGCAGATACAACGAAGTGGTGGAGAACTACTTAAAAGAAGGAATGGCTGAGGAGGTGCCAAGAGAGGAAATTGCCGCAAGCAGTTTGACATACTATCTACCTCATCATGCAGTGATAAGAGAAGATAAAGCAACAACAAAGCTAAGGGTTGTGTTTGATGCTTCTTCTCATGAAGAGGGAAGCCCTTCACTGAATGATTGTCTCATAACAGGCCCTAATCTAAACCCAGACCTGATGAATGTTCTGCTCAAGTGTAGGCTGCATCATATTGCCTACATTGCAGACATTAAAAAGGCATTTCTGCAAATATCACTATCAGAGAGAGACCGTGATGCAGTGAGATTTCTGTGGTTCTCAGGATCACCTACCGAGGACACAGATGAACATTTGCTAGTGCTCAGAATGACAAGTGTGGTATTTGGAGCTTCATCAAGCCCATTCTTACTGGCAGCTACTATAAGGAAACATCTGAGACAATATCAGTCAGAACAACCAGAAGTAGTAGAAACCATCAACTCATCTCTCTATGTGGACGACTTCATTTCAAGTTCCAGTGAGTTGGAAGCTGCTTTCATAGTGACTACCACAACCAAGAACATTATGTCTGCTGCAGGAATGGAACTATGTAAATGGACAACGAACTCGGTTGAGCTCAAAGAAATGTGGCAAAGAAGTTCAATGGATTGCACTACACAACCAGAGACATGTGGATCGGTGTTAAAGGTCCTGGGCTTAGTGTGGAGACCAGTAACAGATGATTTTGTGTTCGACCTCAGAAGATTGCTGGACGTTCTAAAGGAGAAAAGGAACACAAAAAGGAGTGTCCTGCAGTCGTCTGCTTGCATCTTTGACCCGTTAGGCTTCTTGACCCCTTTCACCATCAGAATTAAATGTCTGTTTCAAGAAATGTGGGAAAGAGGAGTAAAGTTGGATGAAGAATTGCCACCTGATTTGTCCAAGAAGTGGCAGCAGTGGTGTTCAGAGCTCTCTCAACTGCATAAGTTGACAATCCCACGTTGGCACAAAATGGACATGCAGCCAAACAGTCAGGATGTAAAGTTACATGTGTTTTGTGACGCAAGTGAACAAGCTTACAGTGTAGTCGCCTATCTGCAAGGAAAAACTAAGGAAGGGAAAATGAAAATGAGTCTGGTGGCATCCAAGTCCAGGGTGGCTCCACTTAAAAGGATGACACTGCCACGGCTGGAGCTAATGGGAGCCGTAATAGCTGCCAGGTTTGGGAACACGCTCATTAAAGCTCTTCAGCTAGACCAAACCCAAATAGCTTTATGGACAGACTCTATGAGTCTCTACAAAGATTCATCTCAAGAAGAGGTTTGTGTAAGGTTATATATTCAGATAACGCTATGACCTTCAAGCGAGCTGAACAAGATTTAAAGAAGCTCTGGGAGAGCATTAAAGATACAAAGCTGCAAAACTTCTTCTCTTAGAAGGGCATCACCTGGAGATTCATTGCTGAACGAGCAGCCTGGTGGGGAGGATTCTGGGAGAGACTCGTCAGGTCAGTAAAAGTTATCCTACGAAAGGTGCTCGGCAGAGCAAAATTAAGTTTTGAAGAAATGTGGACAACTCTTACTGAAGCAGATGCTATAATAAATTCCAGACCTCTGACATACATACACAATAACGTGGATGAGCCACAGCCTCTGACACCAGCACACTTCTTAGTGGGCCAAAGACTCACTAGCTTGCCTCCAAGAGTATTCGCAGCTGATACCAAGCACTCAACAACAACCAAGGAAGAGATGACTCGGAGATGGCGGTACAGGCAGAGGCTCATGACCAACTTCTGGAATCGATGGCGGAAGGAATACTTGTTGGATTTAAGATCAGCGCATCGTCGTGACCCCCCTACGCCGTCTAAACTGCAGGTGGGGGACGTAGTGCTCATTGGAGAGGACAAGACTCCGAGGCAGACCTGGAAGCTGGGGAGAATTGAAGAACTGTTTCCAGGTCATGACGGACTGGTGAGATCGTGTGCTGTCCGAACGACACCCGGGACTGTATGGCGGAGACCAATCCAGCTGCTATATCCATTGGAAATTTAGATAAACTGTTGTTTATCGGGGGGGAGGATGTTGAGAATTTGTTTGGGTTTAAACAGGATTTGCTTAGGACTTATTATTTGGGATATTATAATTTAATAAGTAACTATCTGAGTTGCAGTTATTTCATTAATCTAATTATAATTTGATTGTTTCTGGTTCAAAACGGACTATTTGTGGGCCTTTAACAGAATGGACTCTATATCCCATGATGCTTACTAATTAGTAGAAGAAGACTCCAGTGTTTTTTTTTGTTTTTGGAAAAGAGCTATGTTAGCTAAGTTCCTACACTCTGTCGTGTATCATTATGTATCTTTTTTATTCACTAAAGTTCATCTGAATAATCCATCCGACTCCACTTTGTTTTGAATTAGTTGAATAAACAACAGGGAGCTTACTGGGAGACAGTGAGAACTGGCAAGAGAAAGAGCACAGAGACGACGAGGTAAAGTAACGGACGATCCAGCGGTAAGTGCATGAATGAAAGAGGCTTAAATACAGAGGAGCAGGCGGTGAAGCAGTTGACAAGATGGCCAGATGATTAATAACAAGTGTAAACGATGATGAGCTTCAGGCTGACGGAAAACACAGAGAGAGAGAAAAGGGACAGAGAGCAGGGAGAACACAGAAAAGAACAAAACACAGACTCAACCAAAACAGAAAATAACCTAAGGAAAACAATAACTTAATCCTAACAAAGTAAACACAGCAAACTAAACAGAACAAAAACACAGACCATGACAACTTAACCTTACTAGCAAATATATATTTATTTAGTAATCAGAACCAAACTGTACCTTTTTTAAACTTATTGAACTTTGGATCCTAATTAGCTTGACTGGCTTTTATTCTTAATGACTTCTTTTGATGACATCTGTAAGTAAACCTTTCATATGGTTAGGGTTAGGATGCTATGATGCTAAGTTTAGAGTTCTACCCCTTCTTCCACATAAATAGACTTCAGTACTTCAGTGCAATAAAACTATTTGGTTCACTCTAATATCTAATCAACTTCATATGTAAAAAAAAAAAAACTGCGTGGCATTCAAAAGATAATATTTTGTTCTCATCTAAACTCTCTATATTTCCTTGCCTTGTATAAAGGTAAGAGTATAAAGGTCAGAGTAAATCTTAGTTGATCCCAATCCCTTTCCATCAGACAATTTTTGAAACTCCTTGTACTATTCAGCTTTATACCATTTTTTATTTTATTTGTTTACCTAAGTGATTTATTCATTTTTCATGTATTTGATTATGTAGACAATAGACCCACTAGAAATGCAAAAATATGTACTACTGTTTAATTGTCGGCAACACCTAAAATAGCCCTTGTTCTGGTTTGCTGATTCTAGAGCAGTGAATGCTGCTCTAGAATCAGAATGACTCAATGCAATCTCCTGGGGTTCCTTCAATTGGAAACCTTTTCAAATTTTTTTGTTATGATGTATCTATCATTTTAAATGATTTTCGTGTAAAGTGCCTTGAGATGACATCTGTTGAAAATTAGTGCCATACAAATAAACTGATTCTTGATTCTTGATTCTTACCCTGACCATTGTGACTACAGTTCGAACCTGAACTGCATGGGTATTATAATGTAGTAATTGGTTGAAGGACAACTTTTCTGAATATTATCTCTGACGGAAATTTTGCGGGTACAATAGGGTCATGGATTGTTTATGGTGAAATTATTTACGTCTCTATTATGTGCATTTCCAAATTGCTTTCTTCTCAGTTGGTATCTTCTCCTAGACAAAATGTTTATTAAAATTATACTACAATTGGTTTGGTTAATAATATACATACATTTTTCTAATGATTTGAATGATAATAAAAATGTAACCACTGGACAATCTTAGCTTAAGTGTAAAATTGCCTCGATATCAAATGTGACAAATCAAAACTGTAACATTTCAACAAAGAGGACACATAACAAATGTCATTCACCTATCAAATATCTGTATTTGCCTTTATGTGTTGTCAAAAGGAATCCCTGGCATGTGGAAGCAGCCTCCTGCTCTAATTTTCTCAGCAAAACAATAACAGGCCAAAACCCTCAATGTAACCGCTTGGCTCCTTGTGGATGGCTTCGTGAAACCCTTGGAGACACTGAGAGTTTGTGGCATTCTCTTTTTATTAATCTGAGAGAGGTAAGATCGAACACTAGACCACACTCCCAACACCAATAGGAGAGGTAGGCTGGCTGTTTCTTGCTGGATGGGAAAGTTTCGCTTCCTCTGATTATGGTTAAGTTTTAACTATAAAGCAATAAATTATGATAACTAGACAAACACACATACACTATATAGTCTCCCTTATAAACTCATGACTTTATTAGTCCAGATGCATGCATTTAAAAAGCTTGGGAATCTAAAAAGAGAGTCTGTCAAATTCAACACCTGTGTTTCAGTCCGTCATAAAAAACACTGTATTTCCCTCCCAGCAGTGATTTAAGGGCACATCATATCCCCCTCGGAGTCGAACCACAGGTTTCTACAATCTGCTGACATGCTAAAAGTCATCTTTGTTTACTGGAGAATCAGAGTTGTCATGGATCCTCAGGACTTGAGATGACCTTGTGGTTTTCGCCAAAAATAACGACAGTGAAACAGAGTGTGAGTTGATGAGGTAAAGGTTCAAACATTCTGAGCTGAGACTGACTGTTTCCATGCTAGTTTTTAAAGTTAATAGCTGTCACTTTTTATTTTATCTACAATTAAAATAAATTTATTCAGCCAACAGTTTAGCATTCATGTATTTTCAAACACCTGGTCTGAATCACATCTTATCACATCAGCTGTATTGTTATTCTGAAAAGCCTCACTACTCATACTTCGGTACCTTAAAATATACTATTCAGACCCATTGGACTCTTCTAAAAAAAAAAATTGCGTTGCAAATTACACATATTCTACTATGATTCTATGTTTTAGACCAACATAATCCAAAAAAGTTCAGTTTGTTTTAGTCTAGTATGGTTAACTTACTGAGTTTAACTTCTTTTTTTTTTACATGGTTGGATCTTTCCCTTTTTTCATTAAGGTGATTCTTTTAAATAAATAGTTAACAATCAGTCCACTTGTCCCTTTTCCTTTTGTTTTGTTTTTTCCTCAGAATCCTTGAGCCAGATTTTGATAAAGTTCTTGGACTTCATTTAACCAGAGCACTTTCGTTCACCTTTACTGCATCCCTGAAACTGTTTGCAAAAAATGGGACTTGTGGTTATATTTCCAGAATGTAGTTCCAGATTTATTTTTACTCCAGGAATTCAGGTGGTGCTGTTCGCTGATGTTTCAATGAATGCAGCACATTCTGTTGTCTTCCCTTATTACTAGTGTGATTACCTGACCTGTCATCTTAGGTGGATGGCCTTGTCTCAGCAGGTTTGGAGATGTGATATACTCTTTTCATTTTCAGAAGATAAACTAAACAGTTTTGTGTAAATTTTGTCAAGCTTAGAATATTATTAATTTAATCCACTGAACATTTCTCACAACTTTCATGTACTAAAACTTATCAAAACGAAGTATTATTTCACTTCTACTTTACAACATTGATTTCAGTTTATAACATTAAATATCAGAAATACAGACTAGGAAAACCCACTAACAGACATTGGAAAGTTTTGAATCCAACTTGTGTGCATGCTTCATATAAATTCAAGCTTTAATGATTTCCTATCTTCTTTCAACATCTGCATGACAGAGTTTGTTTACCTCTGTTTTGTCCTATATCAGCAGCCTAATATGGCCGAGATGTAGACTAAAACTTTAAATGAAAAACCTGCTGACATGTCCGCAGAGACATCAGGAAAGCATATGGGACCCCAACTCTGTGTTTGGTTCAACTGGCTCAATATCTAACAGGCTGCCATGAGGTGTTTAATGGCTGTGCGATGTTCCCGCTTGGGAATGGCTGCTGGGAACATTGATGACTTTAAGTCCCCCTCCCTTCCTTGCCTCTTTGCAAACACAAATCCACCCCGATGATGGATGGAGCAGTCCGGAGCATTCCTTCTGCCTTATTTATGGGAGCAGAAAGCACTCTCCTCATATGTACCTGCACAGTGAATGACATTACACAAAGGAAGAGGAAATAGGGGGGAACACATCTGACATTGAAATAAACTAACATGCTTGTTATAGTTTTGCTGTACCTGGGAGGTGAGCACAGTGTGTCGTATGGACATCCCAGTGGTGGGGTAGGTGGGGGGAACTCAGGTTTTCTGCTTTTTCAATCATTTTCAATGGTATTCAAAGGACTCTTCTAGATTTCTGCACATTTTAAAGCAGAAATAGTTTATGAAAATAAAGTGAAGCAGTAAAAAAAGAAAAACTAAATTTAAAGAGCTGCTTTGATTAGAGTAGTTTTTTTGTTTGTTGGTTTGTTTGTTTGTTTTACCAACAAAAATGTATTATGAAAAAGTCAGTAGTTGTTATAAACTATTGTATTAACTGTTTTTTGTAAATTTTCAGCGGCTATTTGTTTATCTTTCGAGCAATCAGTGGTCACACTCAGATGGGGTGACTTCGATTTGGGTCAAAAGCTAAGAAATAACATAAAAATTACAGATTTTTGGCTTTAATGTGGTTAGCTGATAAGAATAAGAGATTAAATCCAACATTAATTCAAAGAATTAATAGTTTCCTTTAGGAACACTCAAAATAATTCAAAGGGTATTTTTAGTTTCTGAATTGAGGCTTTCAAAAATCACAAGTGCCACACTGAAAATAATGTCAAGCAGTTTGATTACGATTCTAATTTTCATCATTTGGCTGAACCCTACTTTCTAGAGAGAACTTTTTCAAGATATTGTGCAAAATAGTGCAACAAAGTGTGATAATTATTAAGTAAACATATGGAATGCTTGCAGACTCGTAAAGACAGAAAGTTAAAATGAAATCAAAATGTGATTTAGGAAAGAACTAGTTTAAGAGTTTGCACACCTTTGCAATTTTAGGAGAGGAACAAAGACGCCCAAGTCATATGATCTAAACTAATAAGAGGAAGTGCAAATACACAGGTACAATGACACAGGTACAAACAAAAAAAAACATATCAAAACTAACAGGATTCAAGTCAACATGTGACCTTAAATTCCATCCCTTCCTAAAAAGACAAATCTGGTTGTATGAAGGCAACTTTTTAGACTGACAAATCCTTGAAAATTCATTCACAAATCCTTAATTTGCCACAGTTGGAAGCACTGTACACTATTTTTATGTTATTTTCTTTCTAAAGCAGTTATTATTTGAGTTAATTGAAATAAATGCAATTGATCTGTTTAAAACACATTTTAACTATCAAATATTCTATGAAACAGTTCAGGGCCTCTGTCAATGTTTCATCCGAATCCACACTGCCAGACGGTCTGAACTTGACACAAATCTAATCTTTTATATTGCTGTCCCTGGAAAGAAAATCTTTGCCTGGTGATTAACGGCAGACATAACAGCAATTTTGCTTTAATGTATTGGACGTAGGCTATTTTTGAGAGAGCTCCATCCCGGCCAAGTGCTGCAAAATATGATCTATACCATCATAAAAACCTCATCTCCATTGATGTAGTCATTTTTAAAAGAAGGTATTTTGACATGCTGTCGGCCACTCGTAGATCATTTAGCACTAAGAAGTGTTATTCAGATTCATTAGACGCAGAAGCTGTAGTTGTGCTGTGAAAGGACTGCAGAGATGTGCAACTTTGAATCCAGTGTAAACAATTCACTGTGGGTTTTACTGTAAAAAGACCATGTTCAACTGACCCGACAAGCAGTAGTCTGAGAAGGTTCTCTTATGCATTTAATTATCTTGGTTCTTTTCAACCGTACATCCATAAAAGCTCTTAGTGGCATCTGCTATTTCCATTAAACCTATCCCAATTTATTCCTTTTCGTTGGAGGTAGGAAACCATTATTGCTATGTTTTCCTTCCTGCTGAGTTTAGATGTGCTGACTAAAGCAGCGATCTCAAAACACTGTGATAACGACATAAAACGGGGCCGCAGATCAATCGTAAATTTAAGGCATGTGAATTTGGCCGTTGTTAGCTGGGAACAGAAAAACAAAGCCAGAAACTGGCGACCCTGGTATTGTGAGAAAGCGATAGCAGCACATCTCATCAGACATAGTTGGAGCGCTGGGTAATATACGACCACAAACAAAGAGAAGACAAGTTTACTACTGAGCTCAGTCCCACGCTTCGTTGGATCACAGCAAGAATTTGGATATGATGCAAACGCCTAATGTTTGATGAGAAAGAGTTTGAGATGGTGGTCGTGAAGGAATCTTATAAAAATACTCACTTTCTCACAGATCTCATAGATCTGTTCACTTACTTAAAATTTGAGCTCATTTAAAATCTTGCCGATGTACTTGAATATTCAGCACTAACGCCTGAACAAGATAACAATCAAAAAATGGGGGGAAAAAAATGTAAGAAACAAAATATGTATTTCCAGTGAACAAAAGATATTTCTGTGAAAATTATCTCACAGCCAGTACAGAGCAAGAGCTTGCATACGGTTTCTACCGCCTAAGCACAACCTTTAAAACCAGTTTTTAAGTAGCATTAACATTGCACTGCAACAAACAACAGTTGGCACGATGCTGGCTAATAGAGACTAACAACAAACAGTTATACTTAGAGGTCACTTTATTTGTTACACTTTTTCAAGTTCTCCATGACACATTTGGTGGATAAAAATGTTAAACATTTTAAAAATGGTAGATGTGGTGAGGATGACATGATAGGTTTTTAAAAAAACAAGCTGGTTTAACATATCAGAAACTGCTTATCTCCTGGGTTGCTGTCTTGACATCTGAGATGATTCTAAATGGTTTATGTAAGAGAATAGTCAAAGAAAAGACACTCTTTTGATGTTGGACATCAGAGCAGAGTGGGCAGACCTGCTGCACACATACATTCTGGAACGTTTTCAAACCCTATTCTCATTAGACTTTCTCTATAAAAGGATAATACCAAATATCACTCTTTTTGCTGACAGTTAGACTAAGTTGTGGTAAAACATAATATTCACCTTTGCAATGCAATGTTTCCTACTACCCAGTGGTTTGATCCTTGTGCTTTAGAATTGTGTTTCTAAAATTTGTCTTGAGACTTTTTTCACAAGGGCTCTGATCTTCAATTTTTTTTTTATAAAGACCTGGATTGTCTGTCTTTATTCATAGACATCTGTTGTCAGTCCCCGCTTCAGGTCAGTGTGTAATCCTTACTTATGCCTGCAGGCCCTCTAACAGACCTACAGACTGCGAGACTAAAGTCCTAAGGACACAGACTCGCCACATTACTTAATGTTCAATACATTTCATAACTTAACTTAAATGCTATTTAGTGTCTACTTATATTTTTCAGGCAAAACCAACCTCATAATCATGACTAATTTACTTCAAATTTGTTGGAATTATGTTTCATACACAAAAAAGATTCTGATTATTTCCATTATATTATACAAAACATGGGTCATGATTAGGACACTAAAGCAGGCTTTTTGACATCTGATAAGGGGCTAGAGCACTGAGCTGTTGCTTATTTTTAAAGTCTCCTAAACTGGGGAGATTTTGACGATAGCCTCTCCTGAGCTGTGCACCCATGGCCACATGGGTAGGAAACAATTTCCCCTGCACTTCCACTGATTGCATTTAGCTGGACTAAAAGGGGGTCCGAATAAAGTTAAGACATTTGATTAATAACCACCAGACCTCAAGAATTAAACAGCCTCCATCTGGGATAAAATCTGGATATGTAGACTGTATTAGTTTTAGAGGAATGTCGTTTGTATGATGAAACAGACGTCTGCTTGAAAAGATTTGCTTGGATGAAGACAGTTGAGCTAACACCCAAACAAGCACAAAGGCACCAGCCTGTCTGTGGAAGTAGCCATAGTCCCAAAGGGAAAAAAACTCCACAGTCTGTTGATTTGAGAGAGAGTATAGCCTGCTGTTTACTCCTCAGTTCTTTGCTCTGTCTGCTTTTTTTTAAATCTTGTTAGCATGTTGTCTGGAGTATTTTGAGATAGCTCCAACTAGATCCGAGTACTACAACCAAACAAGTTTCAGTGTTAAATAGATCACTAGGCTTAATGGTGAGAATAGAGGTACAGGAATTAAATTAATTCAAAAATGACAAAGACGCTTGTTGTCATTGGTTTGCTCCATTCTAAAAACATTTGTTACGATCAGAATCAGCTGCAGTGCTCTGAAAGCTTTACAAATTTGTACAAATCAATAGCTCTTGGAGGGGTGGGTCTCTGGTCACAGTCTAGTAGGCATCGTCACATTACCACAATCAGCACCACTGTGGTTAGAAATTATGACATCTACAATAGCAGTTTCACTCACTTTAGAGATTTAAAATTCAAGGGAAGGCTTTGGTTATAGGCCGACCACCGCTTGTCATAAATCAGTTTCTCATGCGCTACATAATCCGAGACATGCTATGTCTACCACCCACAGAAACACTTGGCTTCTGTTTGAAAATCATACGCAGCAAATGTAATTTTTGTGAGCTGTTTAACAAGGCCACTAGTCTCATAAAATGGTCAGAGTAATATGGTAAAAAAAACAAAACGAAAAAACAGCATCATTGTGGAGGGTAAAGTGGCAAATTTGGACATGCTGGTTTAGCTTCACTGACTGAGGGAGACTTACTTTAGGCCATCAACACAAAGAGGGGGTCAAAATTAACAGCAGAACATATTCTACACCTTGTTATGCCAAAAATCAGCTTAAAGCACTGAAACCATATGTTGTTGTGAATCATAGAACATTACTGCCCGAACCTCAAACACTCACAATACCAACGTAAATCTGTGGTTGATGTGAAACAGACACTGGAGTGAAAAAACAAAACAAATCAAGGAGAATAGAAAGTTTGTTTGTTTATATAGCTTTGCCGCCTGCTACTATGGTAGTGTGAACAGATCACTCCAGGAATCAATGGCATTTTTGTTTGTTTGAGTTTGGGTCATTCAAATGTAATCTGAGCAATAACTATTTTTAAGTAGTCATTATGTAATTAGATGGCATCGGGACTATGTTGGAATTAGTGTTTTAGATCTATCATGATTTTAATATATTTATTTAAAAAAAGATTATACAAAAAAGGGAAAAAGTTTAATGATGCTAAGATTAAAGAAACCAAGGAGGCAAAAGTCAATCTCAGGCTAAATGCCAGACCTGCTAAACCATATCTTGTTCTGACTTCATCCATCCATCCGTACAATACATCTCAAGATACGATGACAATAAGGTGACAGAGAGAGATGCAGATTTATTATGACACTTAAAAGCTGATTAAAAACTAGTGGATTTCACCTTTTTCTCTGTAGCTGTAAATTGTTCTGACTGAAGAGATTAATTTCATTTGAAGTTGTTTAAATTGCTTGTGAGTTTTAATGTAATTGGTTTTAATGTAATGTGGATTGTTTGTTGTGTTATTCTTCAATAGTTAATCAGGATCTACTGGAGGAATACTATATTTGAAAAAAAATAAAAATGTTGAAGTATTATTTTAGAATGGGGCAGATCTCAAGTCAGTAGTGCTTAATAGACAATATCAAAGCATAAAATAGCATATTGGTTCTTTAATAGATATTGGGACATAAAAAAAAACAACTGTAGTCCAAACATGGCAGTGGTTTAATTTTGATCTGTTTAATCTTTCTTCTCTGTCATTATTTTGCCAAGATTAGACAAGAAATGATGGTGATGGAGGACAATTAGACGGCACATCTCCATCAACAACAAAAGAGGAGGTCTCTATATTGCTATAAACAAACACTATTGTGTATATATATTACATTAGCCAAATGACCTTGGGGGGTTACATGCAGTTTTATATACAAGATATATTTTAATTATTTAGATCTGTGCAGATTGGCTTTTACCATACTTTGTAGCATTTACATAAACAGAAACACAAATACATGGATTTCACTCTCTCCCTTTTAGCAGCCATCACAGTTGGAAGAAAACTAGATCTCTGTTGTTTAGCATCGTTTATCCTTTTCACATTAAGATTTGTGGTTCCACTGTTAAACAACATAACAGTTTACAGCATGTCAGAGGTATGGAAGCATTTTAAATATTTGTGTATGTAGAAACCGACCCTGAACACATCAGCTTTTTCTTTGAGAGTTCAATGCCCACAGGCATCAAGCTGATTACTGAGTGAGTCTGTTAGGTTTTGAAACTACACATGTTAGGCCGACCTTTACATGCTTCCTTTGTCACACATAACAGCCACATACCATAAAATGTACAGCACTACCTCCAGACACATGTCAGTTTTCAATTTATGCAGCAACGATTTAAAGCGTTAGAAAGTTGACCCCTAAATCTTCATGTTTCCGATCACTCAACAGTTTTCATTCCGCGTTAGAGATAACAATTTTTCCTAAGCATGCAGTTGGACCAATATTTTTTAAAGACAAACAGACCATAAGGTGATGATTAACTAAAGAAACCCCTCCATAACCTCAGGCCTTACTGTGGTTGTTCAGGATTGTTTGTTGACAGTCCTGTTTCCTATCTTCTGCACCTCCTGTTGTTCTGAGCACATACTTGGCTCGCTTCTCTCCCATCTTAGTTATGAGGTCGAGACCTGCAGGGCTCATTGGAAGGGCCTGACCTGTAAAATGCTTCTGTCCATCTTTGTAAAAGTGTTACCACTTGCTTCATCTTTCTGCTCATCTGTGTTTTTCTTAATCTTTTGGGATGCTTTTGCCAAGGAATTATTTCACTCCGCTACAGTGAAACAGTTTGAATCAGGGGTAAGCAATTTCAGTCCTCAAAAGTTGCCTATCTTTAAAAATTCATTTACCTGTATATTTGATCAATCGGTTAATATCCACCCCCTAGATCGTGTATTGCCAAAAAGTTGTTGTACCTTTTGCATTTCTCTATGATTTGGGCTACTGCTTGTAATCTCTTTAGGTTTTCATCTGTCTTTAGGAGTGTCTGGTGGAGCATAAACATCCGTCTTCGAATATTCATCACTGTCCGTACGTGTTTAACTGATGCAATAGTTTACACCCCAGGAAAACTGGAGCTGGAACGCCTGGCAATACACTTTTAAGTTACTGGAGATTTCAGATTGCGGGCAGTGTTACTTTTATTAGTAGATCTGAATATGTTTTTTATCTGGTCTTGATCACTATTTTTTTTAGACGTTTGAATGTCCTACAATGTTCACTAATAGACATTGGCAGCTTTCTACCTTAAATCTAATCTGCTGGACAGACAAAATGTAAGAAAAGAAGCCTAAGTCCAAAGAAAATATGTTTGACAGACCTCTAGAAGAATCTGGAAGCAAAGTATAGAAATGATGCCTTGTTGCGAAATTTTGTACAGTTTTGATTGTATGTTCTGTCTCCATAAGCATCCTTAGCCCTCTGGGTCATTTAACTACTCAGGCAGTTGACCAAAAAGCCAACACTTTAAAGGACTTTTACATGGGCATGTTGCTGGTGTCTGACAGACTTTTTGCTTGCTTTGAATGTCACCTCCAGATTTTCCACTGGTGCTGTTCAGAATCAGATTCCACTGGCAAAAACAATCAGGAATATCTTAATTTGCAAATGATTTGTAGACATGTTTTAATGTCTCTCATCTGAATTTGGCAGATCATGAATAATGTCTGAACTAACAGTGCTTAAACCATTCAGTTCTTTATCGCTTTTCCCTTTGTGTGATAAACAGAGAGAACTGTTCTTTTGGAGGCATTCTCAGCCATTTCACTATCATGATGCTTGGATCATCTTCACCCCTTCTTAAAATCTAATTTAGGGGTCTGCTCCAAAGCCACCAGTCTTTTAAACAAAGTTTTAAATATAGATATTATAACAAATGTTTAAATGATTGTATTTAAGTTTCAAAAACATTTTTACTAAAACTAACAGGATTATTATTTTAGATATTTTTTTTCTTGTCAGTAGGTTGAAAACAGTTTTTTCGTCATTTCTCACAAATATGAACATCCCATACAAGACTCTATTCTCTCCCCTTGCTATTCTTTTTTTTTTTTTTATGGTGCTTGTTTATGAAATTCGTTATTTTCTACTCTCATACTTTGTCCTTTTCCAAATGGTCATGTAAGATTTGCAGCTTGAAGCAATTTTTTTTAGCTTAAGTGAGGGTAAAAATTATTCTATGGATCATAAAGGTGCAAGAGCAAATGTCTTAACTGAACTGAGTTCCTGCGAGGTGATTGGTTTATTTGCTATTTTTGTTAAAAACTACTGAACATGTGTACTTTAAGAAGTGACCTGTGATTGTAGATATTTTCACATTTTATTATTTGAATTCAAAGTAGGAAACGATAGGAAGAGATTGGTAACTGTCACATTTGTAGTGAGAGCATGATGCAACTAAGATTATCTTGAAAGGTGAGCTAGGAATCTGCAAATAGAGTTACCGTGTGCCACAGCACGTCTCTTGCTAAAATGTTGAAAAAAGGGGGAAATTATATGTTAGAACTACTCCTCAGATCCTTAAATGTTCTTCCAAGAGTCCATGTATCAAGAGTGGAGGATCTGTTTGTGAACCTTTGTGAGTTGAGCCCTAGTTTTCTGTAACAACGGAGAAACCTTCTGAGACCTCTACACCAGGTATTCTAAATGTAATTAATGACACTTACATCAGGGCCTAAAAAAAGTGCTGTGGACTTTTCTTGGAGTGGCTGTTGCTTTACCCAACTCTCCAAGGGTCTTTTGCAGGTTTCAAAATTTGACACAAGGAAGCTTCAATACACAGAGGCACAGGTCATGTTGCGTTCCTACAGCATTATTATTGAATTTCTACTTGTCCCATGTTAGTTGGCCTATTGAAAGCAGGGTGGTCATTTCTCATTTGGAAAGCAAGGCTTGAACAAGATTTTATGAATGTACATAATGGATGATGTAGTGAAATGCAATACCCTACCATTTTGCATTGACACAGCAGAGGTCAAACTCAATTACTGATATTTGAGTCTTCCTTTAGCTGGGAAGAAAAACACAAAAAAAGGAAGTTTCAGGGTTTGCAAAGTTGGTAATTTGGCCCCAAATATAACCGGCTCTAATAACAATTTCTTTCCTAACACTTAAAGTGTATGGAGCAGAGAGCCTCAAGGGATGAAAGGTGGGGAGCAGCGATGCAGAATGATGGCTATATCCACCATAAACAAAGAAATGCCTAAACTGTGACTGAGATGTCACAGCAAGGAATGCAGAATTTCCTCCAAAACCTTTACTGCAGTATTTGAACTTTACTGCACAGGATTGGCAGGAAAGATATATCCAAAGTATTTCAATTATTTTCATTGTTAATTTTTGACAATATTTACTGGTCTCTACTCTTATCTACAGGCCAAATAAGGAGAGCACTGATCAGAGATACAGCCAAGAGGCCCATGGTGACTCTGGATGAGATGTATACTGTAGATCAACAGCTCACGTGGGAGATTATGTCCCCAGGACAACTATTAGAAGTTCAAAAAACCATAAAGATTTTTATGTGTACTTTTACAAAAGCCATGGTGGGGACACAGCAAAGAAGGAAGAAGGTGCTTGTGTCTGATGACAGCAAAATGTAACTTTTTGGCTAAAACTCAGAACATGTTGTCCCCACTGTCAAACATGGTGGTGGTACCATCATGCCCGGGGAGTGCTTCTTTTTAGACCTGACAAGCAAGCTGGTCAGAGTAAGGGAAGCTGGATGGAGCCAAATACAGGTCAATCTTGGAGGAAACCTGTTGAAGTCTGCAAAGGACCTGAGACTGGAGTGGAGGTTCACCTTAAGACAAGACCACAAACTAGAGATAAATCCAGGGCTAAAATTTAATGGTTTAATACAAAACATATTGTGTTAGAATATCCAAGTCAAAGTCCAGACCTAAACTTAATCGAGAATCTATGGCAAGATCTGAAAACTGCTTTTCACAATGCTCTCCATCTAATCTAGATGAGCTTGATTGTTGTGTTGCATTGCTGAATTACAATAACTAAGAGAAGAAATCCCAACATCAGGTTAGACTAATGACAATGGGAAAAAAATCCAGCCACCAGATGTAAAGCTGGTACAGACATATCATAAAAAATTGTAGCTGTAATTGCTGCAAAATGTGATTCCATAAAATATTGACTAAAGCGGGCTAAATACTTTTGCACCCTGCCCTTTTCAGTTTGTTTATTTGTACAAAATGTTATAAATCTTTCTACTTTGCAATTACCTACCACTTGGTGTTTGTCTTTAACCTTACAATTTCAATGAAATGAGTTTATGTTTCTACTGTGTGAAAATATGTAAAAGTTCAAGGTGTATGATTAATTTTGCAAACCACTGCAGGGCTGATCTCCAGTTGTCATCGACTGAAAGACGGGTTGTTTGATTCAGAGGGTACACAAAGGACAAAGAAGAAGTACTCACGCAAACATACTCCCATATGGAGAAACAATTTGATGATATGTATATTTTTGGGCTATGGGAGGAATCTCGAATACTAATAGATAACATGTAAACTTCAAGCAAGGCATTGTTATCAGCTTTGATAGTTTTACTTTCAGCTACCACTTTTTAAGTCCCCAGAACTTAATCACTCAACCTCCTTTTTATAATGGGCTTAGATTCAGCTCGATCGATGTCCCATATAAATCAATTTCATTCTCTTGATAACTGAATTTTAGCTTTTTATTATAGTTCATAACCATCAAGCATCATACAAGGCTGAAATATGTCAGTATGTGAATTATGACTTTATAATAACAATGATGTTTTAAGTTTCTAAAATGACTTACTAAAATAAATGTTTTCATTTATATCTTAACACTGACACACATTTGTGTTTTTGATCAATTGTAAATATGGTTTCAAACTACAAGTATACGTAAAGCAACAAACAAGTCGGTTTGTTCAAATATATTTTCCTTTACTTTTATTCATGTACTGTACAATCTTTTATTTTCTCCATCACAATAAACGACAGTTATGACTATTAGTTGCTATAAAAGGTTGCATAAATAATTTAATTGTGGACATAAAAATAAATATGCAGTTCACTCTTTTCAAGAGTCCTTCTTTGGGTCTTTTCTCTTCATCCATGCAGACTTGATATGTACAATCATGCAGAAATCCTTTCCATTTGCCGTTTAGACCTATGCTTTGGGATAAAATGCAGCAACAGCTTGAAATTTTTCAGGAATGAAAAGGGAAAAAATCTTGCAGGGTTGACAAGTAGTGCGAACACCATCAATATTCTCTTAAAGTTCCGTTCAACTCCAGAAACATTGGGTTTCGCTGATTCCTCTTCCTTGAAGTAAGCAAAGAAACTAAACGTTTGTTTAAGATTATGATAGTCTTTGTCTCTGCTTGGATTATTTACAGAACAAAAGTGGGGATTTCTTGACTCCAGCTGGCTCTGTCCCTGCTCAGCTTGGCCTACTAAAACTGATTTGCAGTACAGGTGTGATGGCTTGAGCTCTGCACCTTGGTAACACTTTCCAATGCCTCCTACACATCATGTGAATCTTCTTTCTTTCTATGTAACAGTAGTAAACAGGAACTGGTGATATGTAAAGGAAATTGCTTTGAATAGCTCAATCTGAACACAGGAATGAGCTAATTATGGGGCATCACAGAAACATCACTGTCTGCAGTAAGCTTTAAGGGAGCCTCTTAAAATCCTGTTGACTTCTCAGATACTAAAGAAGACGGATTAAGACCACTCTAAAGAGAAGATGCTCCTTTGAAGCTTTAAACTATGTACATTTCTGCATCTGTTGGATGTTTGTACAAATGGTCATCGAAGCTTCGGGAAAGTTTTCTTATTTTCTTTACAAGAGCTTTGTTTGAAAGGTGGATCCGAAAGGTCTCCTACTGCTGCCACTGATCCATTTTGTCATGTGAAGAAGCAGACCAAAAATTAGCTTATACCTTTTGTTTCTCTGGGTTTTTTCTTGGAATCTTTCCCTATATGAAGTTGATATGGTGATGTATGAATAAAATGTATCCGTGGTTAGTCTAAGTCTTTAGCTGCTTTAGTACGCATTGTCTAGCAGCGGTGTGCTGTTTCTGCTCCGCTCCTGCGACAAGCGGCTGTGCTTCCTGCTGGGCTGCCTCTTTGGTACCTCCTTGGGAACCGACTGGTTGTGGTGGGGCCTGAAGCGCTTGCACTTGCAGGAGGTTACAACACGGATTTTGTAAGTCCGAGTGTTGCCGTTGGGGCACTGTAACTGGACTCTTTTTGTTCTGGAGTGTGCTGGAATGCAACGGTAATCTGCGGCGCTGTTTCTCCACCACTTTCCACGGACAATGGAGTTCGGCATTAGGTGGGCTGGTAGGCACTGGCCCGAGCAGAGCAGCTCCCGGATTGGTTTAGCACTCCGGCAGGACCCATCAGTGATGTAGCGGGTAGAACGCAGCTCCCTGCAGCTCATCTCCGAAGGACCTGAGTGGGAAGAGTGGCACGGGTATAACACACTGAGTTGACCCAAAAAGAGAAAAAGTTCACACAAAACCATTAGTGTATAGGGTCAATGTTAGGCAAAATGCTAACTGGAAGCAGCATTTTCCAGTCCAAGGCTCTTCAAAACATCTTTAAGGGATCGATAGGAGATCGATTCACGGCCTTTATTCAATAGAATTGTAAATGTGTAAAAAATGTAAATGTAAAACTCATTCCAAAAATAGGTTAGTTTTATCTAAAAAGGAAAATTGTTTTCCTTCATTCCCTGATCTCTTTCATAATTTCGAAATAATCTAGTTTTCTTAGGTTTCTATGACGCCATGTTTTACAAAGTTTGTCTCATTTTGATTGATCAGCACCTCTAAACGGCTCCTACCACAAAAACTCCCACTGCTTAGCAACTAGGTTCTGAGACTGATTGTCAATTGTGCCAAATGCTTTGGCTTGCATTTTATTCATCTTCCATGTTGTGTAAATCATACTAACATGTTGCTTTTACTTCTTATCATCTGAGTCCAAAGTAAGGACCATCAAGCAGACAGCCAAAGCAAATAGTCTACTTGCTGTTTGTTCCTTTAAATAACAGATGGATGTCTACTTCCCTATTGTTTTTGGGGGGACTTGGTTTGGGAATCAGACAAACCAAAGGCAGTTTGGAAATCCTAAATCCCTCCCAAACAGTCCTTATTTGTATGTTTATTTCTACTTATTTTACTAAATTAAAAATAAAATAGGTAGTGGAATAAGTGAATCCTGAAATGCATTAGCTAAATGAAATTGAGTCCTCATGACCCCACTGAATTGGAAGATGTTTTAATACGTTATACAACTGATTCTAATCACCGATTACTAATATTTTTAGACCTATTTATATAATTTTACATTCCCTTATTAGCTTTCAATGAATGCTACAAAAAAATACAGGTAGACATGGTTATCCAATTTAAATGAGCAACTTGTTCTTTTAGGCAGACATTCGTTAAAGGAGATCAGATCAGACTTTTTGCAGTGAGTCATGGTCTGATCATTAGCTGACAGCAACGCCTAACAAAGAAACCCAGCTGGCAGCAATAAACTGATAGCAAATCCATTCCAGAGGCCCATTAAACAGCTCAATCGAACCGAATGCAGGTGTGGGCTGAAACAAAAGAAGAAAAAAAACAACTGGCATTCAGTTTTTTTACCCTCAGGAAACATATGGCTCTGGAGGAGTAAACAGCTGTCAGGTTGTTTTAAGGCAACATTATTAAAGCACTCTACAGTTTCAATAAACTGGACATCAGCCAGGCGGATCTGAGACAACACACTCAACCTGTAATCCTATAATTGATCCTCGGCCTTTACAACAACCACACGCATGAGTTACCGACCTATATTTCTTTACAAGCAGAGGAACAGTCCATTGAGAAATGATACACTCAGAGAATGATCTGTTCTTCTCTGTGGCTTTCTTTGGAAAGAAGTCCCTACAAAGGATTTATGGTATTTTTTTCCCTCCATGAAAATCTGATATAGTGATATTCTGTGGGTTCTGCTGCCCAAAGTATACAAGCTTCATCAGTTTACATTGAATACTCCATTAAAAAAGAAGCAAAGACGCTAATCGTGTCTGTGATCCATCTAGTCTAAGTCCCCCCCCCCCTTAATATTCCCCTTTAGTCAGGATGGGCAGGTCACTGATTTCAAGACATACAAAAGTTTTTACAAGTTGTGCTAAGAAACCTTATTTTAATTATATGCCAAAGGGAGTGAGTGGGATTTTGTCCCATTGCGTCAAGCAGTCCCACACCAATATGTTGCTACCCATTGATGCTCAGCAGGCTAAAAGAAGCTGCTAAGTTGTCGTACTAGTTGTGAAAAAAACATGGACAGTAAAAATTTGAAAACTAAAATACCATTAGCCATCACCGTTTTTGCTTTAAGTCTGATATGGAAAATTCGTCTTAGAAAAATCAGATTTTTTTCTAAAAGATAACTGCTTATTGTTAAGATGGTATGTGGTTTCGGACTGTAATTCGTGCTGTTGAGGCTATTTGTTTTCTACTGTCAGTTTTACAATACAAAAAAATCAAAAATTTATTCAACTGATTTGCTGATGTATGATAATGGAAACATTTTACGTATTGAACAGTATTCATTTGAGCGTTGCTTTGACTAAAGGGATTAATCCAATGCCAAAAAAGATAATATAATTTATAATTTTTATAGTTTTTCATCAACTGTCAGACTACTGTAAATACCAAAAATTATAGAATAAATTCTAGGCTAATATCATCCATCCATTTAAAGGACTCCTACAGTGATAGAAATGTTTATATATATATATATATATATATATATATATATATATATATATATATATATATATATATATATATATATATATAT
>JAVLVB010000001.1:5881204-5894956 GCA_032876305.1 Orestias chungarensis | reverse complement strand
TATATATATATATATATATATATATATATATATATATATATATATATATATATATATATATATATATATATATATATATATATATAAAATGAGAGTACTTACTGTAGGAAACTGTGTTTGAAGTTGAAGTTCTTCCTCCGTTTTTTGCCCTGTTATTCTGAGTGTTGTTGTTATTATTGTTATTATTATTATTGTTGTTGTTGTTGTTGTTGTTTGAGGTCTGCAGCATCGCCTCATGTGGTTCCTGGCTATGTTCCCGGTTCGGTAAAATCTCCGTCTCGTCGTTCTTCATCTCCCTCCAGCCCTTGGCGGCCGCGCAGCATCCCTGCAGCCGCAGCAGCAGGAGCGCCGAACCAGAGACGATCAGGGCCACAGACACCTGCATTGCTGCTCGGGCAGAAACAAATCAAAAGCCAAATTCCCTTAGATCAACTTCTCATACACACGCTTGGGCATGCAGAAAGCCAAGCACACACTAAAGAGATGCGCACTGGTCTAGGTCAAGTCGCTTCCACGCCACAGAGTGAGAGGGACGCGCGCTTTTAGGGAGCTTTTACGCACGGGTCTGTCCGGGGCTGACAATTAAAGCTCACTCAGGAAGGGAGGGGTTGAACCTGGGCCATTCATTCAAGAGGGAGGAGATCTGGATGAGTAAGCAGAGAGGAACAGAGCAGAGGTGAGGAAACGACGAGGTCAGAGAAGATGAGAGAGGCGCAGATGAAAATAAATTGGAAAAAAAGAGCGGAGACTGGAAAAAAGACTGACGATGACCTGTGGAGTGAAACATCTCTCTGTTGTTGTTGTTGTTGTTGTTAATGTTGAGTTAAAAAAAAATGCATCTCAGCGCTTCCATGTACATTACGTGTCTCGGAAAGCAGTTTGTGTTAATGTGGTTTATTTTGGATTTTATGACACGCCAGTCCTTTCAAAGCTGCAGCAAGCTCATCACACTCCCCCAGAGACCCTTCAACCTGCACCACCTTGCTCTCTCCACTTTTTTCATTTAAAATCCCTGCACAAAAATGAATCCTTCATCTCATTCGTTAATCATTTCACCTCATCACAGCTCTCAACAGACGCATTACACCTAATGAGATGCTCAGCTCCAAAAACTCTCATCAGGTCCTTGCTGTTTTAATGTGGTCATCATCAAGCCTTGCAACACATCAACAAGCGCTCTTTACAAGACCTGAACTCTTTTTATTTAATAATCTGGATTTTTGCTTGGATTGTGGACTGACAGTTTCTGGCATTCCCTGACGGTCCCTCTGAATTGATGAGAACTGAGTAACAGAGACTTACATTCTAACACTGCCCTCTTGAGGGAGAATTCAGCATGCTGGGTGTTCACATTTCAGTACCATGGCCTTTTGTTCTGTGGAGTACCAAAATGGCCATAACATGGTCAATAAATTCGATTTTTCATGTTTTAAATGCAATTGGAATCAAGCAAATTCAATAAGAAAAGCATAAAAATAATTGTACTCCAGGTTTTTCAATAAGTTATGAAATAATGTAATATTTGGGCAGAATTACATTTTTTACTGTCAAAAAATTGCTTTATTCAATTCATTTTAAAACTAAGATTAACAAATATTCAATATTTAATTTTTTTTTTTTACATTTTTAAATTTCCTATTGAAACTTGTCCTTATAAAAAAAACATCTAAAATATCCCATTAATCAGTGCCAAATATACCTACTTAATTATTATATTTCCATCTTTACAATTATTTTAAACAATAAAGTTCTATGAGGACCTTTTACGCTTTGGTTCCTTTCTGGTTTCTTTTGTTGCATATATTCTCATTTTATGTCCTAACTTTCTTGCCTTCTGTCTCACTATAAGTTTTTAATTTTTTTATTACAATTTTTTTTTTTTTTAAATCAATCAATTTTAAACTCAGTCTGCTTCTCCTGATGTCTTGTACAGTATGCTCATTTTTCCTTCTTGAACACCATCAAGCATTATGTTCCAATTAGTATGGTTGATTCCAACAGTGTACAGTGTAGAAGTGTAGAAGTGGGGGCTTGTGCATGGCGGTGGCACGATCTTGCTTGCAGATCAATATGTGTGGGGTTTACTTGCAATTGGACGTCTGATACTCAATTCTGCAAAAAATGTATCTACTGCACAGTGCAATTTAAATATATTTTTCAAGCTGTTTTTAATCAATATGGTAGTCTCATCGTAATGGCAAGTGCTTGCATTTGTCAGATCATTGTATCAACTCTTTGTGCCTATAACAGTCCTGTGTAATTATATTCATTGTATGCTGAAATCAGCTTTAAACAAGATTTAAAACTGAATCTGTGAAAAATACTACTTTAATCCTGCACACAGCTGTGCATACAATGAATTTAGATCATTTTATAACAGTATCAATCTTACATAAAGATTCCTTTTTTGAAGATTCAGTGCAAACAGAACCTTTCATCATGTGTAAAAATCGCACATGAGCCACTCCTCTGGACTGTCAGATCCAATTACCTCCATTGAAGTGCTGTAAAAAATTATCCATGTGGTTGCACTTACAGTTTTCAATTCAGCTGATGGTTTTTCAAAGTTTTTTTTTTTTTTTCAAAGGAATTTATCTTTATATAATCTAACAAATATGAAAATCAAAGCTAATTTAACTCACAAGTTTAGGTCGAAACTGTTTGAATGAATTACACGAACTTGTTTTTACTATACTATACACACGTATTTGTGATTAACACTTCATATACGAAAATGTTAGAAACCCGTCTATTTTGTGTCAGTCAAAAAGCTAAATTTGGCCGACTTTCATTAGACACTTTAAATAATAAAGCAAAGCAGGTCACAATTACACACTATCACTTTGGTTATAGAAAAAAGCAAAAAATATAAATCTTGAAATGTTTAAACATCTTAAATAATTGCCTCATTGAAATATGAGAGAAAATGTTCTAAAAAAAAAACTCCATCATCATTCATCTAATTCAGGATTAAGGCACAAACTTCAACCTCCACAGCCACTTTGTCTAGTTTCCCAAGGCAACCAGAAGGTGTTCCCCAAGTGTCCATAGTGTCACGTTGGGGTTTAAACTTCTGACCCACATAAACAGAGACTCTCAGGAGAACGGTTTCAATGATTTATTGAGGGAAGTGAAGTGAGAAGGGGAATCCGGCGGGGATCTTGCAGCGGGCAGCAAACGGCAGTTAGTGACGAGGAACGGGACACAGCAACGAGTGGCAGGGAACGGGAACACAGCAATGAGTGGCAGAAGTACACGGCGGGATCAGGAACACTTCGACGAGGGAGACCGGGAACATCTGAGAGTGAGGACAGGCAAGGTGAGTGAAACAGATGACGGTGCGAGTAATGAAAAAGGAGCGATCTTACTTGAGTTGTGGATTTCTCGTGTCGCCAGGGGAATGTCCGGGGTGAGTTTTTAGCTGATGGAAGTGATGTGGTCCGGGGGGGTCTGACCAGCAGATGAGGCACGGTGGAGCAGGCAGATCGAGCAGAGCCAAGCGGAGTGGAGATCACCTGATGGGATGATGACCGGAGAGAATCTTGGAGGAGTTGGAGAATGGAGAAGTGAGTACAACCTGAGGTGGGACACAAGTGCTGTTATAGGTGAGGGAAAAATCGTGAGGCACAAAAACAGGAACATGGCTTGGGTCAAAATACATAGACTTAGGAAACGTCTACTACGAGGAAAACTACTATAACTATGAGGAAGCACTAGGAACTAGCGTGGCACTGAGACAAAGTGTTTACCGATGGTAACAAACACTCAGGCGACGAGTAGCTGATCCACCACCCCTCTTATACTGACTCAGCTGATCAGCGCCAACCAGAAGCACCTGGGACGGATGGAGCTCCAGCCTGGAATAGAGCACTGGTGACCCCCCATGGCC
The DNA here is from genome assembly GCA_032876305.1 of Orestias chungarensis. NCBI lineage: Eukaryota > Metazoa > Chordata > Actinopteri > Cyprinodontiformes > Cyprinodontidae > Orestias > Orestias chungarensis. The sequence continues at coordinate 5,891,067 of JAVLVB010000001.1, read as the reverse complement.
ACCTGGAGAACTGAACAGAAAACTCACCCTGACAGTACCCCCCCCCCTCCTCAAGGACCTCAACCCGGGGGTCCAGAAGACGAAGAAGATGCTTCAAAGTCTTCCACCAAAGAAGGATCCAAAATGAAGGAGCGGGGCACCCAGCAACGCTCCTCGGGACCGTAACCCTCCCAATCGACGAGGTACTGAAAACCACGACCTCGTCGACGGGAAGCCACGATCCTCCGGACGTCGTAGGCCGGATGCCCATCTATGATACGAGCGGGCGGAGGGGTGTCGGCTGGAGGGCACAAAATACTGGTTCGGACCGGCTTTACTTGGGAGACGTGGAAAGTTGGATGGATCCTGAGAGTAGGGAAGCAAACGAAGACGGACGGTGGAAGGACTCAGGACGGACTGGATGGTGTAAGGGCCAATGAAACGGGGGGAGAGTTTGCGGGAGACTGATTTAAGGGGGATATCTCGGGATGACAGCCACACCTGCTGACCAGGAGAATAGACGGGAGCTGGAGTGCGTCTCCGGTCAGCATACTTCTTGTTCTGGACCGCTGTTCGCTGGAGGGCCGAGACTGTGTCCCTCCAAATGGTGCGAACGCGGCGGCTGTGGTGGTGGACTGACGTCACCGAGATATCCCTCTCGTCGGCCAGGAACAGTGGAGGTTGGTACCATAGGGAGATCTCGAAGGGGGACAAACCTGTGGCAGCAGAGACGTGGGAATTATGGGCGTACTCGACCCAGGGAAGGTGTTGGTTCCAGTCGGTCTGGTGGGAGGATGTCAGGCACCGGAGAGCTGCCTCGATCTCCTGGTTAAGCCGCTCTGTCTGACCGTTGGACTGAGGGTGGTAACCCGATGTAAGGCTAGCCTTGGCCCCCAGCGCTGCACAAAAATTCTTCCAGACCTGGGAAGAAAACTGGGGGCCATGGTCAGACAGGATATCCACGGGAATGTCGTGCAACCGGAAGACGTGCTTAACCAGAAGACAGGCAGTCTGGAACGCTGACGAGAGTTTGCATAGGGGAACGAGGTGACAGGACTTGGAGAAGCGGTCGACTATGGTGAGGATTGTGGTCATGCTTTGGGCAGATGGAAGGCCAGTGATGAAGTCGACCGCTATATGGGACCAGGGACGTTTGGGGATCGGTAGTGGTTTCAGAAGACCGGAGGGAGGCTTATTGTTGGCCTTGTTTCTGGAGCAGGTGGGACAGGCTTGTACATATTCCGTGATGTCTTTGTGAAGGTTGGGCCACCAGAACCTGCGAGACACGAGGGCTATTGTCCGACTGGAACCGGGGTGACAAAAGAAACGGGATGTGTGGAACCAATGAATTACTCGGGAACGAACGGCGGATGGAACATACGTGGTCTTCTGAGGAGGGGTCTGAGGGTCAGGTTCATGCTGGAGGGCATCCTTGACGATGCCCTCGATCTCCCAGGATACCAGACCAACCACGCAGTGAGAGGGAATGATGGGTGCAGGATCGGGAACGGAATCGTCCGGGTAGAGGCCATCGGGTTTAATATTCTTGGAGCCAGGCCTGTAAGAAATGGAGAGATTAAAACGAGAAAAGGAAAGGGACCAGCGGGACTGTCGGAGATTGAGGTGTTTAGCAGACTTAATATACTCGAGATTCTTATGGTCGGTCCAAACCTGTACCGGATGACTTGCACCCTCCAGCCAGTGACGCCACTCTTCGAGAGCCAACTTGATTGCCAGGAGTTCTCAGTCTCCAACTTCGTAATTTTGTTCAGCAGGGGATAGACGTCGGGAGAAGAAGGCACAGGGATGGAGTTTACTGTCCTCCTCTGACCTCTGGGAGAGAATGGCTCCGACTCCCAGGTCAGAGGCGTCGACCTCCAGGGTGAACTGACGGGATGTATCAGGTTGGAAAAGGACTGGGGCTTGGGAAAACAGGGTCTTAATCTTGGAAAAGGCCTCCACTGCTTGAGGGGTCCAACTATAAGGGATCTTATCTGAGGTTAAGGCTGTGAGTGGGGAAACGGTCTGACTATAGTTATTTATGACACGGCGGTAAAAATTGGAAAAACCTAAGAACCTTTGAAGTTGACGTCTGGTGTCGAGAGTGGGCCATTGAGTAACTGCAAGGATCTTGGATGGGTCTGCTCGGATCTCCCCACCCTCGAAGATGTAGCCGAGAAATGCGATGGATGTTTTGTGAAACTCGCATTTCTCGGCTTTGACATAAAGACGGTTCTGGAGGAGACGTTGGAGGACCTGACGGACGTGGGATTGGTGTTCGATGGGGTCCTTGGAGAAAATGAGGATGTCGTCTAAATAAACAAAAACAAAAACATTAAGGAAATCACGGAGAACATCGTTTATGAGTGCTTGGAAAACTGAAGGAGCATTCCATAAACCAAAGGGCATGACAAGGTATTCAAAATGTCCCAGGGGTGTCTTGAAAGCAGTCTTCCATTCGTCCCCCTAGCGAACACGGACGAGATGATAGGCATTGCGGAGGTCCAGTTTAGTGAAAACAGTGGCTTTGTATAGTGACTCGAAGGCCGCACTTATGAGTGGCAGAGGGAACCTGTTCTTTATGGTTATGTTGTTCAGCCCTCTGTAATCCATGCAGGGTCTGAGCAAACCATCCTACTTGGAGACGAAGAAAAAGCCCGCCCCTACGGGAGAGGAATAAAACCTGATAATTCCAGCGGTGAGGGACTCACTTATATAGGTCTCCATCGACTCCCGCTCCTTGCGTGAGATGTTATATAGCCGGCTTGATGGCAATGGGGCTCCAGGAAGGAGGTCAATGGCGCAGTCGTTATGGTCTATGGGGAGGCAAAGAACAGGCCTTACTCTTATTGAAGGCCTGTTTGATGTCCAGGTACTCTACAGGTACATTGCTGAGATCCTGGGAATCGACGGAGACATCTTCCTGGGGCGGGCTAGGAGGAACGGCTGCCTGGAGGCAAGAGGAGAGGCAGTTAGGGGACCAGGAGGTGATGGAGCAGTCTGACCAGTTTATGGTAGGGTTATGTGTGCGGAGCCAGTCGAACCCCAGAATGATGTGAGGTTGGGAGGAGGAAAACACTAAGAACGACCTGCGTTCCTTGTGATTACCAGAGATGATTATTTCCACAGGGTTCGTGACATGTGTAATCTCGGGAAGAGATCTGCCATCCAAAGCACATACCTGGAGTGGAACGGTGAGTGGGGAAATTGACAACTGGAGCTGATCAAAAAGGACCTGAGGGATAAGGGACTATTCACAACCGGAATCTATCAAGGCTGACAGATTTGGCGGTTTCTGGTTGTGAACAACGTTGGCCGGAAGAAGAAGACGGGGCTGACTAGGACTAGATGGACCCTCTCGGGGAGTGTCATCTTACCACGGGTTGGGCAATGGGCGATGTAATGGCCAGGCGTCCCACAGTAAAGACACTCCCTCGACTGCAACCTGGTTCGTCCGACCTGCATCGGCTCCGGTCCCGGGGTTGACGGCCTGCGGGGTTCATATCTGAGAGGGGTCTCTAGGTACTGAGCGGAAGGCCGAACAACTGCGGGAGCCTGACTCGCAGAGGTCTTGCGGCTTACCCTAAAACGGTCTCTCTCCCTCAGATGACCGATGCATCTTTTGAGAAACTGTTGAGGGATCGGTCTCGTGACCAAATACCCTAAAAAATTCCTCTCTGAACTCGTGGAAGGACATACTAAACTCAGGATAACGGTGGAAGCGCGATTCAGCCCAGCTAAGCGTTGTTCCGGACAACTGACCGATAACAAACGCTATCCTGTCGTCATCATTGGGAAATGAATGAGGTGAGTGGGCAAAAAGCAGAGAACACTGCATCATAAACCCCTCGCAGCCGCCAGCACTTCCGGAGTACCTCTCAGGAACCGGAAGTGAAACCCCTCGCCGAACCGGAACCGGAAACTCCCGGTGCGGAAGTGGCGGTGACGGGGGAATGGGAACGGTGGCGCCCTCATACGGAGGGGGGGTGAGATCGGCGGCCTTGGGAACTAGGTTCTGTAGAAGAGAAGTTATTTGATCTAAGGTCTGGTTAGTGTTGGTCTGTTGTTCCGATAGGGATCGGAGGACTGACTCGTGGGAGTGAAGCATGGTGGATTGATCCGAAACAATTCTCCTGAGGGCCTCCTGTGGGTCCATTTGGCCTGAGTGTTCTGTCACGTCGGGGTTTAAACTTCTGACCCACATAAACAGAGACTCTCAGGAGAACGGTTTCAATGATTTATTGAGGGAAGTGAAGTGAGAAGGGGAATCCGGCGGGGATCTTGCAGCGGGCAGCAATCGGCAGTGAGTGACGAGGAATGGGACACAGAAACGAGAGGCAGGGAACGGGAACACAGCAATGAGTGGCGGAAGTACACGGCGGGATCAGGAACACTTCGACGAGGGAGACCGGGAACCTCTGAGAGTGAGGACAGGCAAGGTGAGTGAAACAGATGACGGAGCGAGTAATGAAAAAGGAGCGATCTTACTTGAGTTGTGGATTTCTCGTGTCGCCAGGGGAATGTCTAACTAATGTCTAAAGTTTAACTTCCATACATTTGATTGACATTCTTTCTAATCATCTATGTATAGTTATGTTTACCTTCACTGGTGGCACAAGGCTGAGTTCACTTGTGTCTGGCTCTATAATGCCTCAGCATTGATGACCTATTATTATTATATGTCACCAGCTGGGGGCAAAGCAAACACTGCACCTGCAAGACCAACAAAACCAATACAATATGTGTAGAGCGGGGACATGATGCGGGGCTTGAGCCATCATAAATACACTGAAACGTGCCAAGAGTTCAAAGCTCTGCCTTTCAGCTCGAAACAGTCAGCTGACTTGGTCTGAATGAAGCAGTGAAATAGTTTAAATGTCATCAGTGACGTCACATGAACCCACTGCTTCAATATAACTACCCTGTCGAGTTTGACGTGCGCTTTGGAGCCCTGGGGTTGGAGGCAGCATCACTGCTCATTTGTAAGCGGGTTAGACAACCAAAAGGTCACGTCCTGGTTCAAGATCCCAGGAACTTCACTGGACTCTGTGGTCAAAAGGCAGAAGCAGGGTTCTAACCATTGAGACAGAGGCAGCAGATGGTGCCTCTGTCAGGTGAGAATTGGGAGTCAGGATACAGAACAAGGTCAGTCACATGAAGGCAGATTGTAGCTGACACATCAGAGGATGAGGAAAAAGGCAGGAATCCAGAAGCAGAGATATGGTCAATATTCAGATGATCAGAAGATTCTAAAATATCCAACAAGTGCAAGGCAGGGAAACCCAAAGGAGACAGATGTGCGGAAATCATGACAAAAACACGTTGATTTGAATCGAATAAACAGCTTTTTGTTTTTTTGTTTGTTTCGTCTCCACAACATCCAACATTTTAAGAAACTCACATGATTAAGTAAATTAATTTACACACGTAGTACCACAATTTTGTAGTTTTAATAAATAATCAATATTAAAACAAACAAAATAAATAATGTAAAAGCAAACATAACTCATATCTTGGTATATCGTTGGTATTTGTCAACATATTAGCCATTTATTTATTCTACCACTGCAATATACATTTATACACTTTTGGGTGGAAGATTGTGTTTGAATGATAATAATTATAATTCCAATTATAGCACTACTTATTTTCTCTTTGTAGGGATTAAGCTACATTAAAAATCATAATGGTCATTCCTTACATATTAGGAAATTGTGGAGTTTTTTTTTTTGTTTGTAGTTTCTAGGTGTTCATTTTAAGATGTATATTTACATCACAGTAACTGTCACTGTTAAATATACTATTGTAAGAAATCTGACATGTAGCATAATATGCATTGTGTGATCCAAAAAGATTTAAAGTAAGAGAAGCAGACATCTCTGTCCTCCCATTGTGTGCAGTCCTACAGCTTTAAAGTTGAGCCAGATTTTTTTTTTTTTTTAGGGAGGAACGGATGGTCCCAGTGTCTACTCAAAGCCAGCTGTGATTACAGACTCCTCACCGAAATCACGACGGATGTCAATCACATTCTCAATTTAGACCTCTCTGGGTTTCTTTATGGAGCCCTTGGGCTCCAGTGCAGTGTTTTTTATCATGATAACAGAGTGCAAAGAAACCTAAATAACAATCAGATGCTTACCAGATTGGAAAAAAAAAAAACATAAAAAAACATTGGCACCGTAGAGGACAGAAATCTGTAAATGTTTTGCAATAGATGAATAAAAATCATGTGTAAAGCACATAAACATTTTAAGCTCCTTATGTAAGCTGTCTGGTTGTGTGACTCATCATATAGGATGGTTAACTGGAAAACCACAGGTTGATTTTTGTTAAAATCTGACAATAAATAGGAAGCTGTTATAATCATCTTCAAAACTCCCTATTTAACCTCGAGTCTAAGTGGAGAAATTATTCACATGTCCAGCATGGTTATGCAAATTAGGATTGAATTTGACATTCTGGCTTTATTTAGTCCTTGGAAATATTGCTGCGGGCTATATCGACCTGCAGACTTTTTCTTTGCCATTCCAACTAGATTTGACACTGTTCACGGATAAAGAAAAATTTTCAACTGCATAGATTTTAAGTTCTGAGTTTAAAAAAGTTTAAAACAAAATTGTCAAAGTTTAAAAGGTGTGTTATGTTCCTTATATTAAGAAATGTTTTTTTTTTTATTTCAATGTACTGATACATGCTTTTAAAAACAGACCAAAACGGGTTTTCATGTCAACGTTTCACTGCGGTTTAAAGAATTTGTAAATGTATTTCAACTTGACAAAGCATCTTGTACTGCTTACGAATCAAAAACAAAACAAATTGGGGCTAGTCCACTCACATATCAAATCACGTATCCAGAGTGCAAATCAAAGTATTACTTGTGGCAGGAGCATCATCCGACCACAGATAATGTTTCAAGCCGAATGACTCTTTGAACAATTTGAATCTCACGCAAGCAGCTATTTATCCCCGTGTCTAAATGTTTGTGGATCATATTTACATTTTTAGACGCTGCACATCTGGATGTATTTTAGCTATGCAAACCATCACATGCTTATATTTAATATTACAAGACAGGATGGATTTAGCACTTGAACGTTTACCAGTCTATGGAAACAGCTGGGAGCAGAATATAGTGTGTAAAAAGAACCGTTATTCAGTATTTTCAAGGGTTACCACAAGTGTACCAGGTGATTTAAACAAAGGAAGATAACCCTTTACTTTGACCTTGTTTTATATATCACAAAAGCAGGAGAATATTTTTACCCTTTTCCTTTATATGAAAACGCCTATAAAGCTTATTTCATCCTCTTTGAATGTTTTCAGTGTAATTTTTTTAATCACAAAGTATAATTTACAAAAAAATAAAAACAAATAGGATAAAAATGTATGTCATAGTGGTTCATACAAATAACTTTTTATGAAAATGTACACATTGCCATATGAAGTTTGGATATTTAAAAAATATACACTGCTGAAAATAAATAAAGGGAACACTTAAACAATGCAATATAACTTCAAGTAAATCAAACATCTTTTAAATTAAACTGTCCACTTAGGAAGCAACACCTACTGACAACAATTTCACATGCTGTGTGCAAATGGAAGAGACAACAGGAGGTAATCTTTGACGATTACCCAGACACAAGGAGTGGTTCTGCAAGTAGGGAACACAGACCACTTCTCAGTGCTATGCTTTCTGGCTAATGTTTTGCTCTCATTTGAAAGTCGGTGGTGCTTTCACACTCATGGTAGCATGAGACAGACTGTACAACCCACACAAGTGGCTTAGGTAGTGCAGCTCATCCAGGATGGCACCTCAATGCGAGCTGTGGCAAGACAGTTTGCCGTGTCTGTCAGCATAGCGTCCAGAGCCTGGAGGCGCCACCAGGAGACAGGCCAGTATAGCAGGATACGCGGAAGAGGCCATAGGGGGGCAACAACCCAGCAGCAGGACCGCAACCTCTGCCTTCGTGCAAGAAAGAACAGGAGGAACACTACCAGAGCCCTGCAAAATGGCCTCCAGCAGGCCACAAATTTGCATGTTTCTGCACAAACGGTTAGAAACCGACTCCACAATGATGGTCCTGTATCAGGGCCCAACGTCTACAAATGGGGGCTGTGCTCACAGCCCAACACATGTGCAGGGCGCTTGGCATTTGACTGAGAACACCAGGTTTGGCAAATTCGCCACTGGCGCCCAGTGCTCTTTACAGATCAAAGCAGGTTCACACTGAGCACATGTGACAGACTTGACAGAGTCTGGAGATGCCGTGGAGAACAATCTGCCACCTGCAACATCCTTCAGCATGATCAGGTTGGCTATGGGTCAGGAATGATGTGGGTTGGCATTTCTTTGGAGGACCGCACAGCCCTCCATGTGCTCGCCAGAGGCAGCCTGACTGCCATTAGGAAATGAGATCCTCAGAAACCTTGTGAGACCATATGCTGGTGCGGTTGGCCCTGGGTTCCTCCTAATGCAGCACAATGCTACACCTCATGTGGCTGGACTGTGTCAGCAGTTCCTGCAAGATGAAGACATTGAAGCTATGGACTTGCCTATCCATTCCCCAGACCTGAATCTATTTGTGCACATCTGGGACCTCATGTCTTGCTCCAATCACCAACATCACGTTGCACCACAGGAGTTGCCGAATGCTTTAGTCCAGGTCTGGGAGGAGATCCCTCAGGAGACCATCTCCTCAGGAGCATGCCCAGGCATTGTACGGAAGTCTTACAGTCACGTGGAGGCCACACACAATACTGAGCCTCATTTTGACTGGTTTTAAAGAAATTACTTCAAAATTGGATTAACCTGTATTGTGTTTTTCCACATTAATTTTGTGTGTGACCCCTAATCCAGCTCTCCCTTGGTCAATAAATTCGATTTCCATTGATTATTTTTGTGTAATGCCAGCTTATTCAAATGTGTATTAAATGAGAATATTTCATTCATTCAGATCTAGGATGTGTTACGTATTTGAGTGTTCCCTTTATTCTTTTGAGCAGTGTATTATTTAATTATTATTTATATTAAAGATGGACATAGGAAAAAAGTACCATCCATCTTTCTGTGTAAATTGCTATTGTTAATTTTTACATTGCCACCCTTAAATATGACAAATATTCTCACTGGAGATGCTTTGTATGTTTCATTCCTAAATAGGATAATCACCAGTGGCAAGCTATCTCCGACCTCGATGTCTTGCATACATAATCAAAGATTTCAGAGTAAAGGTTCATAAGCGTTCAATAAACCATTATCTTTTGGAAAAAAATTACCTATTTTTCAGAGATTTTTGTCATTCTCGTCTGGGTAAGACCGCTGACCCCAACGACCCAGATGTTTATTTCAGCTCAAGAGGGATGATTATTATGAATCTGTTTTTCACATAAATATTTTTTGGCCTCTTTTTTCACCATAGTTTAGGTACTTTACTGTAATAACTTAAATCAATAGTTGTTGGGCTGAGGGGATTTAAAGCAAACATCTATTTTTGGGGATTTTTTGGCAAAAAGTTCACAGTAAAGTTACAGTGGGTTAAATAATAATTATTGTCATGATCCATGTTTTGGTTTGGTTCAGTTTATTGTAGTTTTCATTTATATTTAGTTATTGCTTTGTTTAGGTTATTTTCTAGGTTGGTTGAGTGTGTGTGTCTGTCTGTCTGTCTGTCTGTCTGTCTGTCTGTCTGTCTGTGTGTGTGTGTGTGTGTGTGTGTGTGTGTGTGTGTGTGTGTGTGTGTGTGTGTGTGTGTGTGTGTGTGTGTGTGTGTGTGTGTGTGTGTGTGTGTGTGTGTGTGTGTGTGTGTGTGTGTGTGTGTGTGTGTGTGTGTGTGTGTGTGTGTGTGTGTGTGTGTGTGTGTGTGTGTGTGTGTGTGTGTGTG
>JAVLVB010000001.1:5847233-5877615 GCA_032876305.1 Orestias chungarensis | reverse complement strand
TGTGTGTGTGTGTGTGTGTGTGTGTGTGTGTGTGTGTGTGTGTGTGTGTGTGTGTGTGTGTGTGTGTTTGTGTTCCCTCATCTGTGCGTGTTCAGCTGGTTCTGTTACTAATTATCTGATCATCTTCTCCACTGCTCCACCTCCTCCTCAGTATATAAGCCTGGTTCATTCATTCACTCACCGCTGGATCGTCTGTTGATTTCCTGTTGGTTTGCCTTCTCGTCTCGCTGCATCATCTCCTGTAGGTTCCTGTTCATCCCCTGTAAGCCTCCTCTCCTGCTCGCTAAGTTCTCTGTCCTGGCTGTTCATTTTGGTTATCTCCCGTGGTCCCGTCCTGTGTTTCTCTGTTGGTTACTTTCCGCGTCTCACTTCCTGTAGTCTCCGGTTTCCCGTGCCTCTTCCACCTCGTGATTGTTATTGTTCTCATTGTGTCAGTTTATTTCCTCCCTTCCTGTGTTCCTTAGTTGTGTTTGTTTATTTGATTTGTTGTGTTAGTTTGCGTTTGTATTTCCCGCGTCTCGTTCGTTCCTCCGCTTTGTTTACATTTAGTAGTCCCGCCTCCGCTCTCTGTTTGTTTACGTTCCGCGTTGTTCCATTTCCGCTTTGCCCTTGTTCCGTTTCTTATTTATGTTCATTAGTCTTCCCCAACAATGAATTATTTATTCTCTCAATTCAATTTCTGCTCGAGTCATTGATCGCAACCTGACAATTATATTCTTGTCATTAAATTTTGACGATGGAAAATAATTATCTGCATCCTCTTGTACTTTAGACAGCAACAGACTCCAGTTGTGCTTTTAAGAGATTCATTTTAACATAACTGTGTACTGTAACATAATGAGAAAAATCTATCACTCTTTAGACACATAATGCACGCAGCCTGCTTTGTTATTGTGAATCACATAATTCCTGAAAAATGAGGAGATGAGTGAAATGTGCAAAGCGCTGCCAGTAATTTGTATTTTCCTCATCTTAAGCCCTAAGTGTTGGCCAGATCTGGTTGAGGTCACATGGAGGTGACTGGCTGCCCTGGACAAGCTCCAGCAGTGAAATTATACGTTTTTGACCTTAAAGTGGAATTGTTCCTCTCAGAATATGTTTTATGTGGTTTTCACACAAAAATACAGGAGCAGTCACACTCAGTGTGGTATTTGTTTTTCATATGTGTCTTCTGGGTTTTTAAGGAACTCTCAAAATAGACAGCACACGCTATGGATTGGTCATGTGGTGACGAGTCTTGCTGGACCTCAAAAACCACACAAACCATTTTTTAACCACTGTGACTCCCGACACACTGATCCATCAGCTAGCTCCTCCCTGACACCTACTCATTCACAGGTGGTATTCTTAGCAGTAATACAGGTTTTACTACCACAAAAGCAGAAACCAAGAGAACAAGACGGCAAAGCTTTCAATGAGGCAACTATGAGAGTGTCCCTCCACAAACCTAACTTAAAATAAAAATGGTGACAAGAAAAAAGGCATTGTAAAAAGAATGTGATGAGCAGCCTGATTTAATAATAACCACTAATCACCTGGATGTCCACAGCAAACCTGATGATAATACAGTGATTACATACAAGAATACATGCAGCACATTTCAGATTATGCTGGTTTTAAATGTTCTGTGTATTTTCCCTACATTTCTACAGAATATACATCTAAAAAAGGCACCGCTCCCGTTAAAATACTGTAGCAATAATGTATTACATTCAGAAAGTAATAAGAAGACTGTATATCATCAATGAACAATACAAACCTTTTATTCTGTTCCTTTTTTACCACAGGAATGAAAAATCAGAAAACAGAGGAACGGGAATGAAACTTTCAGACATTCTTACTGTCTTTCAGCAATCTCTGGTCATGCTCCACAATGTAAAAACATTAGAGCAGTCTCAATATTTTTATCTGACTTTCAGCACCAAGGTAAACACCAGAAATTGCCAACATAGCACTATAAATCATATGCTCTGTACCAGATTTAAGCTTTGAACTACAATTTATAGTAAGCTAAGGTTGTCCATTTTGTCTTCTGCTATGTGTGCTTTGATTACACAGGTTGTTTTTTTGTGTGTGTTGCTTTATCAGGTGCCAAGTAATCATTGACATTGGTCTCTGTGAGCTGAAGAAAAAACTACAAGCTCCATTGGCTTCCCTTAGTTGCTTACATCAAATTCAAATCACTAATGTTGGCACGAAGTGTTTGACGGATCGGCGCCCATCTAACTCAACACCTACTCTGATACTCCAAGGAGCGCCAACTAACACGGCAACCGCCCTGCAGAGGTCAATCTAGGCTCTTCTCATCTCTGGTCCCATGCTAGTGAAACGATCTTACATCCACTATGCACATGCACAGAATATCTGTCCACCATCAAGAAATCCTTGAAGACTCAGCTCTTCCAAGAGTAACTCTTGCCCTGAAAGCTCTAAATGCACTTATTACTTCATGTTAGCTTATAGCACTCAATGTATGGCACATTTGTAGTCTGTGTTTTAACTAAATGTAGTAGGATACAGAAGGTAGCTGTTGTGTAGTTCAATGTCCAAACCTCATTTGTAAGTCGCTTTGGATAAAAGCATTTGCTAAATGTATAAATGTAAATTTAAATCTAAATGTTTGAGCGTCCTCTAATATACGTTGTCAGTAAATAGAAATCTGGTGCCGCTACAGTGCAAGGGCAGCTAAAGTGTCCCACAAAACTTTGCATGGTGTACTAATTAAGCCTGAGAATACAATATGGTTTTTCTACAAGGCTGGCACTAATTTACACCAGCGCAGAAGGACATTTGGCACAGACTGCTGCCCAAAAATTGATTCATTTTGGATTTTATGGGATTTGCAAAACAAAATAACAAGCATGTGAGAGTAATTCAAAAAATCTTGCATTATATCTAGTAAATTTTAATTATAAGCATCAGTTTCAGAACACGTCATTTAAAGGTGCTGCTGCTCGTTGTCAACTCCGAGCCCACCCACCGTGCAGCTTACTGACAGAATCCAGGCTTTGTTGACTGCTGAAACGTTGCTTTCCTGGGCAAATTATGACGACACATTCATGACTCAAACCTGTTTGTATAATTTGCAGATAAAATCATGTCTGAAAATGTGTTTGTTGGCCTCTCTTGTTTGACAAATCTCTACATATTAAGAGAGGATCTCTTCCATGCAGGCCACCCTCTGCCAGTACTGGCTAAAGTAAAAATGCTTGTTATTTTGAAGTTTAGTCGTGTTTTGAAGATGCCTTCATGGGCAACAAGAGGCAAAGTAGAGCAAAATATATATACATATATATATACACCGTTGCTACAATCCTTGATATGGCAGTCCCAAGTTCAATAAAGCCACTTGTGCCAAAATATCCTTAAAACAAATAAAGATGAATTCCTGATGTCCATGAATAGGACATCAAGAACTTCCTCTAAAACTATAAAAAGCTGCGGCACAGACTTTCTGGATAGACTGAGAAACATCCGCCGTGATTCAAATGAGCTTATTAAAAGCCTAAACAACGGTTTCATGAAACAAAACATAAGCATTCCTTTTGCGCCAAGCTTGAAAAGTGACTGCATTAAGAATAGGAAAGCAGTTAAGTTTTAGCAGGTGATACTAATTGAGTGGTGCAGGCCATCTGGAGCTGGTTTAAATGTATCACTCAAATGCAATTTCTGTGACAACCCAATACGGTAACTCATAAAAATGCAGGAACACAGTGTATCCCATGAGATCTTTTGTAATGAGCTAAAACTCCCATTGTTCTGTTTTTAAAAATATTAGTGTGAGCAGCATCAATGTCAAGAAGGTATTTAAAACAAATGACAGAGCTGAAACTACGAAAGCAACACTAATAAATGATGTCCTAACTGCCTCTGATAATGATCTACCAAGTGGAGCATGGACAACTTATTTGAATAAAACTAATAGCCTTTGCTGATCAATTTTCAATTGTGTTTTGAATGATCTTACACAATATCTGAGGTTTCATAATTCTCTCTTTAACATGTCCAACATGGAAAATAGAAGAAAGGATTTTACTAAGCTACTGTATACAAACATTCCTTTCAGCGCTTCATAAAATCATAATAATCTTAAATGCCATCTCAAGTTTTTACAATTTTTTTAGACTGGCTTATATCTGCAATACTATTTGTATTTAAAAAGACAAACACATTAAAACAAAAAATACACTATTCGGGAGCATAAATCAATGAACACAAGGAGGCCAAGAATAGAGCCTTGAGGAACTAAAAAATCATCATAGGTTTTGGTTTGCTTAGAAGTAGTATTCACTAAATGACACTAAATCACTAATTGAAACCTGAACTACTTTAGTGCAGTACATTCTACCCACTTTTTAAGTCTAACCAGGATATTAAGAATATGTGGCATTGCAGAAATAACAAGAGCAATGTCAGTGTTGTGCTCTGCTTAAAAATATAAAGACGCTATAAAACAAAACCTGTATATAACTTATTATGAGTAGCTCAATAAATGTGAATAATAACTTTTAACATCCACAACTTTATTCTACAAGCACAGAAACCAGTTCTACCTAAGGATGTTTTTGTTTTTGGATATGCTTTAATTCCGCCATAATCAAGGGCTTCATTAATGTCTCTCATCAATTTTTGTTAATGATGTCTTGAAGTACAACAGGAAAGGAAAGCCATTGATTGCTGTGACCGTTTCAACAAGCCATTTTAGATGTGGTTTTAGAGTGCGTTTTCTTTGGCTTTAACATGGAGCTTTTATCCTCATATCAGGGTGTGGGCATGATGTGTAAACAGTCAATCCACAGAAACAACTTTAGGCACAGCGAGTGCACTGAGATGAAACGAGTAAGGAAAAGCACCATGGGCACAGAAGTTTGGAAGTGGATCTGAAGTTCCTTGAGCTACAAAGCCTATTCTCTTTTTTTGTGAGTTTTCTCCCATTCCTGATGGTTTCTAATAATTAGTGCTGTGCCACAGATGTTCCGTATTTCTCCTTACTCTGTATGTGAACACCGGATATGAAGATTTATAGCAAAAATCACATGCCTTTTATTTTATAAATCCATTAAACGGAAGAAAAGGATAAAGAGCTGAGTGGCTTGGTTGAGGAAAAGGTGAATTAAAACACTTGAAGCACTTTGAAAGATCTGAACATATGGGAGAGAAGAAAAGCAAATAGTGTGACTGGGGATCAACTCAATGGTCTTTGAAGGAAATGGGATAAATGAGTCAACAAGCAATCCAATATTGGATATCCTGTTTCCTACCAGTGATTCATTTTCCCCATAAACAAGAATGATTAGTCAAACCTGATGAGAGAAATCACACGAGATCAGGTATCATAATGGGGAGAAAACCCCCCCACAGATGTAGCTAAAAGTTGATTGTTTTAATTCACTCTTATTTGAAAGGTGGAAATTAAATCAGTCCTTCATGTAAATAAGTTTAAATTGTCACCAGTAGAGATGACCGAAAGCAGGACCTGCCCGCTTAGATTCCGGCATCAGCTGTAAACATTTCCACCTGCTGCAAACCGCTTAACTAAGTGGCAGTTCCTCACAATGAGACGTGCATCGTTATTGATGAGATGTCAAAGACTGGATTTTTGTGTTAAATAGGCAGCAGAAGGAGACCTATAATTCCTTCTTTTTTTTTCCATCTGAGCTGCTTTCTGGCTTTCATCGTTTCCTAGAGAACTGCACATGGCCGTTTTCTCAATCACAAACCCTACATGTCTGAAAACATTTGTTGTTCACCTTTCCTTCATTCCTGTGCAGGACTTGAAAATTCTATTAAAATACTTTTTTGGAGGGGGAATTTTAACTGATTGAAGAACACAAAGTGGTTCAGATTTCATGGAGCATTTTGGTGGCAACATGATCCGGGGGGGTGGAAGTGTCTTAGCAGAAAGAAAGAAAAAAGACTATAAACATATATTCAGAGCTAATTCTGAATGGTTTAGATAAATCATGTAAATAGTAAATTTATGTATTAAAATTGTGCACACACAATTATGGACTAAATTTAAGCAAGGATCTGTGACAGGATGCTCTCCATACTTTCTGAAATTTCTTTAAGAACAATCATCAAAAATAGCAGTTTTCAGATGTGCAAAGCTCTTAGAAACATAACCGCAGAAACTTTGGAGCTGTAATCTAAGCAAAAACATGGTTCTGCAAAGTATTGATTCGTGAAGGCTGACGAGAAATGTTTCATCATATTATATTAAAATATGCTGATGTTTCTGTAAAAGTATGATTTTTTTTTTCCAAGGCACTGTAGTAAGATTTCAAGGAAGGAGATTTGCTGTTTCACTGTGGAGGCCCCAGAGGTACTACACAGCTGGTGTGCAGTAATTGCAGAGCAAAAGAGCACAGAGAGATGGAGAAAGGCAGAGATGGTGGGGAGAGATTAACTCAGGCTGGTTTGAGCGTTTTCAACAACCCTGATGGATGTCATGCTGAGTTAGCGGTCTATCCCAGGTGTGCAAGTCAAGTCTTGTGAAACATAAAATAGCATTTGCATCAACACTTGGGGAACTGGACTTGGAAAGTTTCCTCAAGCTTTCTGTGTAATCCTGTTCCTGCTCTTTATGTCATTTCCCCTCAGACCTCCTGTTCCACTCGTTCTCTGTCATTAACTCCTGCTCGCTCACAGAGGTTCAACAGAAGGATTTGACTCCATCTAGTGCTCAAACACGTTAATGCTTAATTTGATGAGCCGAGTAAATATATTATTTAAAGTACATTTTTGTGTTTTTAAAGGGTTTTAAGTTTAATTTTCTAAGTTACACATATTGTGTGCACATCTAAGCCACACGTTAAAAATTGGCTTCGCTGGCAAAAACAAATATAGACCCTAAACCTACAAAAGGAAACAAGTCTCCTACACACACACACACACACACACACACACACACACACACACACACACACACACACACACACACACACATATATATATAAGTATATTTATATAGTTCAAAGTCGAAGTAGTACATATAGATTTTGTCATTTAGTATTAGTGAGCCCAAGGAAAGTATAAGATTCAAAGCTGAACACCAAACACATATCATTCACCACAGCAACATTAACCAATTAAAACAATAAAACTGTATGAGAGTCTGCTTTGATAGTGAGTTTTGACTCACTTTAAAACATAGTTTAATGGCTGTGTCTAAAAGTTCTCTTTAGGAAGTTAATAAAAAGAATGGACGACAAAGGGAAACCTTCAACTCTCAATGGAAACAAGTCTCAATTACAACCTAAAGATTGTAATTTACTTCAGAAGATATGTCAAACTTCTGTTAAGATAACTTCATTAGATAGACCTGAGGTTGAATCAGTGGCGGAGCTAGACTTTTATTCTTGGGGAGGCCAGAGGGTGGCCAAGGTTATTTCAGGAGGTCCATATACAATGACAATGAATTTGTTTCTCTAACAATCAATTGCAATTGGAGTCTCTAAATATTGAAATATATTTAAGTATATAATAAGCATACAGAAAATAGGATTTGTGAATTTAATTTGGAGTTTATTACCAATATTCCAAATGTAAAACACAACTTAGGAACAATTTTTTAGCAAATAACCATTTTACATGAATGAAAATGCACACACATTCACTCGCATCCAATAACACACAGTTACTCACTCACTCAAAAAAAGGTGTCAACTGGCTGCTGCTGATCTTTCTGTTGCCCCAGCCGCTCAACAGCTGAAGCTTTTTCTCCCAAAATTATATATATTTTTATATATGATACTTTGTTACGAATTTAAATACAATTAACTTAGCATATGTGATTATTGTTCATTTATTGGTCATCACCCCTATCCTACTCTATTTTGTTCAGCTGCAACTGTATATCTATCTATCTATATATACATATATCTACATGCCTGTCACTCAGGGGGGAAAAAAAACTTTTTTTTTTACAGACACACAATGATGTTAAATTCCCACTTCCAAATAATTTTCTTGTTATATTTAATTTAAGGCAACAAAACATGAAATGGCTGATGTGTTTAATTCCTATCAAATAATTGAAGAAACATAAAAGTACAAGGCTCAGCGACCCAAATTAAATGTAGACGTTAATGTGGAGCAGCTGATCATCTGTATACATCATGAGATGTAAGGTTATCTTTATACCCATAGCAAAACGATCTCCTATCTGAACACAGAAGATATTTTAATCAGTCACTTATTATGAAACCATTATGAAACTTACTTTAGAATCAGGATCTCATTGTCCATAAAAAGCTTCTACTTGATCTATCTGAATCCAAATTCAGCTGAAATTGACTCTTAGTCGAAAAAGCATAACAGACTAAATTTCAAAACGTTGAAGAAAATTATTTTTTTGAATAAAAATTAGTGAAGATAAAACCCCAGTCCACAAAAAATCCTCATTTCAAACACATTCACTTAAATTTTCACTTTATGATACATGTTCACATTATTTATTGACTGTATCTAAGAATATCACATATTTTCAATTTAACTTAAGATATGAAATAATACAATATATAATATACAATAACATAAAATGAGTTACATGTTATTGTTTACGCTGGTTCATCAAATCAGTCTATCTACTTTGCTTGTAGGGATTTTTAATGTCCAGCAGGTGTCAGTGTTCAGTGACACAGTATCGACACAGTTTTGCTATGTGTCGAAACGCTTTCGAGACGCCTCATCTACCCATCACTACTTCCACCTGTGGCAGCATCTTCTGCGTGAGAAATATAGGCTGGGTGATTCTGCTTTCAGGTATCACCCACACTATATTTATGTTGAACGTCAATTACCCCATTTTTGGCCCCAAACGCCAAATCTGCCTTTTCTTGTTTGAATAAAGTGGATTAGAACTCTTTGTGGTACATAGCGCCAACTACTGGACGGGAGGGACCTAGCAGTCAATATGCTTCACCCATTCTAAAATGCGGCTAGCTCCTATTGACAAGACGTGCGGTGTCGTGACATGTCCATCATCTGGGGGGGGACCTGTGGGGTCCAATCACATTTCAGGGGGGTCCGGTGCTACCCCGGCCCCCCTTCTAGCTCCGCCACTGGGTTGAACCGGCAAGCATTTTCTTTGCAGTTTCATCACCTTGTTCAACAATACAAGCATTTTATTCTCATTTTGTTACATCATTATGTGAGAGGTTTGTTTTCCATAACAATTGTGTCAGTACAACATGACAACACATCAAGCTGGTCATGTTATGAATAAGGTTTTCTCCAAACACTGATGTTTCAAAGCAAGGTGGCATGAGATACTGTGTTAATTTCAAACTCAATATTCATGAGTCATGCTGCCAGTCTGACAACATTCATAACATATCTCTGCTAAAGATTATCCTGGATTGTCAATATGTTAAAAGCAAACATAAAAAATGTGGTGTAATACATTTGCTCATTTTTGTATAACAATCAGCTTGGATTCATAATCTTAACTTTTTTGCTTAAGACATTGAGAGCTTTACCTCATTTTCATAGGAAATATTTCAGCACTACTGTATCTTACAGCATGTACAGCTGCTTACAGCTTCCATAAATTCATATTTTTTAGATCTATGCACATAGGAGAGTTTTGATTTTTTTTCTTTTATTTATTAAGTTGTAGGGATACAAATGGCTAAATAGTTTTTAAGCTTGTGTAGAAGAAGAAAAACAAGGGATAATTTTGCTATCCTAGTTTCATTATTAAATTTGTATTGCCGCTTTAAATAAAGTTACAGCAATAAACTGTTAAATGTGTCAAATTAATATATATTAAAAAAGAACACACGTCCAAGTCCAAGATGCTAATAATTCATTCTTTTATTTGTTTTTAAACATAAAAATGCACTAGTCCAAGGTAAGAAAAATAACACTGCAATTCAAAATCAAGTGCACTTCAATATCAAACATTTTAAGGGGTCACCCCTCCTTCCAGCTGTTGAAGTGAAATACACAAACTTAAAAACCCTAATCAGTTTTATCTGTAAGGCTTTGGGTGGTGATGCTTCTGTTGGGACCTCAACAATGACAAAGGCCGAATTCAAGACAATCAAACATCGCGGCAAAGACCTTTGCAGAATCTTTGCATGAACGGAAATGGAAAAAGACGAGACATAAACCGCATAAGAGACCTCAGAGGAGTCAGGCAGTGGGCTCATTTGTGCTAAAATGCCTGCTTTAAGCCACTTATCAGGATAAAGGCGAGAAAGTGACGACAGACGGCGTGTCACCCGGGCCAAACAGTAATTGTTAGTAATTTTCAGCATGTTGATAATTCCTCAGGAGCAGCTGAGGATTGAGATTACTACATCGTGGACAATTTAGAGGAGTTAAACCAGACGAGTTTCCATCCTGTGATATATCAGTTGACTATCATTTCAATGTTTCCAGGCCGACAGATGGCTGACTTACACCGCATGGGACCGCGAAATTAAGGGAAAATCGCAGGAAATGACTTAAAAGTCGATTTGCATACTTTTCTGTGATAATAAACACAACTACCTGGCTCCTCTTGAATGATTTAACAAGCCTGTTTTGCAACACAAATGATTTACAATTACAGTCTGGCCCAGCTCTCACCACCATTACGCACGTAGGTGACGCATCCAAAAGCAACACCGATAATGACGCGGGGTATTTAACAGAAAAGTCGCAGAAATACGTCACTAGAATAGTTGGCACAAAACAAGACAACAAAGCTGCACAATTGAATTGAACCTTGGAAAAAAAAAAATACACAACTGATAACCAAACATCAATAATTTTCAAACAGCAGTTTTAACTCATTACATTCAAACACTGCCCCGAACTTTATATTGTTCAAATCATATCACAATTGCTTTGTGTGCACATACTCGTCATATATAATTTTATAAATGGCATTTCACATTGTTTGTAATAAATAGTGTGATCCATAAATTAGTGCTGGTTTTAGGTTCACAAATTATAGGCATGTTAAATGAAGGAAGAAAAAAGACCATAAAAAATACTTAAAAAGAAGCTCAGAAATGACCAAAATATGGGCAAAGAAGTATATGGCCTGAAAAGTGGACCACGACGTTTCTGTGTCAAATAATGCTTTAAAAAAACCTGCAGCATTTTTTGCATTATGTCATATCTAGGCATGGACTGGCTTCCAGTTTCCAATTTTTAAAGCGAAGCAGTGGTCCTAAAATTTAACATATCAACGTTTTTTAAAGTTTGGACTCATTTTACTGACTCAGCAGTTGAATGACTCCAAATAACAATTGTCTGGAGCTCAGAAAAAGGTTCACCTTCCCCTCGCTTCCTCCTGCAAGCTGTTAGTTAGCTGTGTACAGGAGGAATTTTCCAAAACCTTTCTGACAAAGCTTACTGACACCTGGCAAAACAAAAAGATAAAGCAAGGAAAGTGTGAAAATATATCTGAAATATATGAAAGATTCCCCTTAAAAGTTTTTATTTTCTTTTTTTTTTACTTTAAAAATCCAAGCAAGACAAATTTGTCAGGCTTAACAACAAGCCAAACAGATAGGATCTCCACCTATCGCTTTTTCACAGTACTAGTCGCAGGAAGATCTGATAGTTACTGCGTCGACTGCTGAACTAAACAATCCAACGCCTATTAAATGCTATTAATTAACAAGCTAACGTCAGCTTGATAGGCTTTAAAAACTACTTGCGAAGAAGTAAACAGCATGCTGGAACAATGTATTCAAATTTAGCAGTCAGTTAATTATTAAGCAATTTATTACCTTTTTTTTTTAGGTCTTCGAATGCTTTCAACATCTGTTTGAAATCCCACTATTTGTATAAACATTTTGGCTGATATTGAATCAAAGAAATTGTGAAACGGTGCTAAAGTTTATAAAATTATTTAAATCGGATGCCAGCCCATGTTTTGTCACAGAGAAGCTTTTTCATTTTGGAGATGTCAGAGAATGTCTAGTGATTGGTGAAGGGGTTTTATCAATTTTCAGGCATTAGAGTGGGTCTCTTTATGTAGACCCCACTGTCAATGTATGGTGTAAGATTTATGACTGAGTAACTTATGCAGTCAGAATTTTGACTTTAAAATTAAACTTTTGGCCTTATAACAGGAGGAGGTTTATCTGAAGGGAAAAAAAATCAAACATGCAGCTCTAAAGACCTACGCGGATATTTTCACATGGACGAAAATGAAAGAGGTCAGAGTTGAGGTGAATAACTTGTACGTAAACCAGGACAGAGAAACAATAAAACTCCACTTGAGTTCTCATTTGACAAAGTCTGAACTCACTTTTAACTCCCTGAGAGAATATTACCTTATCTGGATTTTCCTCATAGCCAATAATGAGTCAGAGTTCACAGGAGTTTTGGAAACGTCAGCGCGTGTTTGGAAATCTACATATTGGGTTTTTGTATGACATACGAGACCTTTAAAGTCACCCTCTTTCTATATTTATGGGCAGAAAGGGGGGCTGCACGTGAAGTGTAAAGCAAAGCATTCACACCTCTTAAACTTTTTCACATACATGTTAGAGCAAAACTACAGAGCGTTTTGTTGAGACTCTATTTGATAGACCAAAACAACACAGTACACAACTTTTGAAAGGAAAAAGAAAATTAGGTGTGGTTTTTGCTTTTTATTTATGAATAAAAATCTGAAAAGTATGGTATCCATTATCCTATAGCTGGGATGGAGGTTAACCTTTCATTGGGAAAACAGAACCCTAAACCCAGAACTTCAGCGTAAATATTTAAATTAAAGCATAGAATGTTCTAGTCTAAGTCAAGAGCAATGTAAAACAGAAATTCTTCGTGAAGAATTTAAATTCATAGACACAATTTTACTGAGTTTAAGCTGTTGTTCCAAAGAGAAATATATAGAATATATTTCGGTCACTGGATGTGCAAAACCAGTAGAGACATACATACGTACATGGACTTGTATCATAATGATGTTTTACTTTGTTTTGGTCCATCAAAAAACAAAAACAAAAAATCTATAAAATATTTTCAAGTCTTGGGCTGTAAAATCAAAAAAAGTTCAAAAGTTAAGAGGTAAAAGTACTTTTGCGAAGTACTCTAAATACAAGCTCTACAAAAGTGTTGTTCTTACACATCTTGGATTAGGAATGCATTTATCAGAGGATTGTATAGTTTTATAATTCTATTTTTAAAATATTTGACAAAAACAAATAAAGAATACAGAGACATCTCATACCAACAGTCTTTCATACCTAGAACAAATATTCAACTTGCTCCATTCTGCATTTCCTTACATTTTTAAGTAAAATGCTGAAAGAAAATGTCTCTAAAGGATGTTAAACAGACAAAAACTGATGGATCTTCAGGTGGCTAAGTTTACGTCCCGGCAGTTCATGACGATATTCATAGAGAAAACAGGCTGGCTGTCGTTTACGCCATGTGTTCCTGTGTCACGAGGGGGCGACAATGATAAGAGAATAAATGTAGGACTGAACAGATGGTTTATTTTCAAGGAAAGGTCAAGTTATCTAAATGGTCTCCTACTTAAACGTTTAATGTGATGCAACTTAGGCCTTTGCTGTCAAACTTAAGGTTGCTGCATATATGAAAAAGCTGCTTTGTGAAAAATCTTCTCTGGAGAGCCTGAAAGTTCCTGTAGAGTTACTTCATTCTGGAAAATAAAAAGTTGTATCCAGGATAGCCTTGAAATTCTTATATTAGAAAAAAAAAGGATTTAAATAAATAAGTGGTGCTAGTGCATCTTTGGATATGATGATGCATTTGCTGATAATCAGAATGCATGTAGCTGTAGCTCATGAAGCATGATGACCCAAAAATAAAAAGAAATAAATAAAAGTACATTAGAGATGCACCAATCAATCCTTTTCTGGCTGATGCTTGTCTTCTCATTCATCAGTATGGTAAAGGGGGAATTTAAACTTTTTATAAAACGTTACGGAAATATTCTAAACTGAATTAATATTTTTGTTAAAGTACATCTTGTAGTTTATAACAGCTTCACTCTATTAAAAAAGGAGTTTGAATTCCGTTACATCTCAGCCAGACCCAGATTAAAAATGATAGAGGAAAGCATTTACCAGCCGCATGAATGAAGGTCTGGCGGTCAAAAAAGACCTAAAAATGGCAGCATATTAACTTCGTAATGAGTGCAAATTTATTTGCGGGTTCCATATGTAACTCAATTCAAAAATTTTACTATTAATGGTAAATTGGGCGAATCAAAGACAAATATTAACATCTAAATATTAAAAGCACTTTATTTTCCAGAAATACTTTGTGGAATAAGCTATAGTCTTAAAACTCAAATATATTTCCATACCTACTTTCTTTCTGAATTATTTAAATCATAAAACATACGTATTTCTCAATTTTACAGAAAACATAAGAACATGCCTTTATTGATACATTTAAAGACAGGTGATATTGGCAGTTGTTTTGTTATTTTAATGCACTTGACCAGAAGATTATGGAAAATCAAACAAGAATTGGCAGCTGATCTCTGGCCAACTGATTGGTGCATCTCCAAACAAAATGAGAAGCCTCTTGGTTAAAATACAGCGGATAAAATATCACAATTATTCAGCACTTGACATGCACATCATATCTGAGTATTAATGTAGTTTTGTTGGCAAAAACAGCAACAATGGCGCAAGGACCCCTGTACAAATATAACATGATATTTAGGAACATAATGACGATACCTACACGTTATAGACACATTGCTTGTACATTCATATATGTCAACACTTAAATATGTATATACAGTTTAAATATACATATATATTTTTTTTTTTCAGATGTATGCAGATATATTGAGAGAGGAATTAATAGTGAGGTGAAAAGTCGCTTTAATGTTCGTCCCACCAGTTTGATATATTCCGGATTGTTGGGACACCAACATTCAGACTAAACAGAGCTCTTTCTTAGAATCAGCCTCATCTATTGGGTATAATATCCTTTCCTGGACAGCTAAATATACATTTTTGTCCAATAATACTGTAAATACAATGTTGTTAGCTAAAGCCTACTGAACTGAGGTCGCTGCAAAACAGGTACTGCTGGGTTAGTCATTCTAAATATGATTACATTCTATATATCTGATCGGTTATTGACATATATTGCAATGCTTTAGTGTATGCAAACAAAAGAAGTGTATGTTTGTTTGTGTGTGTGCATGCATGGGAGCTTTTGTTTGGCACACATTCAGGTGTATGGGTACGCTGTGACAGCGGGTTGATGAAACAGTGGTATCTGATACAGGTTGAACGGCTATGCCAGGGGACTGGCAGTGGATTTACTCTCTATTGATACAATATAAACTCTCAATTGAAGGAAAATGGCATCCTTTCCGGCTGACACGTTTGAGGCCTCTAGATTGAGATTGGCTTTTTGAACCTCCCTTGCGAGTGAGTGTATCACTGTGAAAGATAAACCTAAACGTTTTCTCTTCTTGAAGAACCTTATTCCAGGGTACGTTGCTAATATTTGCGTTCAGCTTTTACTAATCACAATTAGGTTGTAAAATCTTCCCTGGTTAATCCGGACACATCCCCCTAGCATTGATATCGAAATGGATTAGGGCAGTGAGCACATTATTTGAGAAGTCAAGGCAAAAATGCATGAAAGCTGTGAGCTTTTGCTTTCAATTAACTATGCCTTGTATTCCAGTAAGCTTTGGACTCTGCTGTATGACGGTAATTATGTAAAGAGAAAATTATTATCCAGTGAAGTAGTTTTATTTCTGATTTATTTTAGGGATTTTATGCAAGACTGAAAATGTAAACCTCAATCCTGCTTCTAGTGTTGAAAAAAAGAGTTTTTAGATCACTTTGTATACCTTTGCAATCAAAACGCTATCCACATTAAACGTAGACGTAACGGTTGTATATCGGATAATTTTTTTCCGCTGGAGAAAAACGCTACTGTCACATAGTTAACGCTTAAATATATATTTCTATTCTACCTTTTCTTCACCGTGGAGACTAACTAGGCTCGCAATCCGACAAAAAGGAACATTTGTCACATTTGCACACAAACACAGCTGCAGCCCACACTGCTCATTATTTTTAATTAGCTCAGCCCTTACTGTTTCTTGATGTAGAACACTTTCACTGCCAATGCTGTCAAACTCGAGGCCAGAACTGAAATACCACAGCCAGAGTTTGGATGCATTCGAGAGCGAGACAGTGTATTCATTAATTGTATTTTTTTTGTGCATTAAACATCTGCTATAAAGCAGCTGGAAGATATAGACTTAATAGTATTTTAAGTATTAAGTCTGGGTGTGTCTTTTTTTGTTTTAGTTTCTATGGAATGTTTGGGATTTTCCTTCATGCACTCTTCGTCCATGGCCACACATTTTTTACTTTTAGGATTTTACTCCCTGTTTGAAGTTTACTCCACTTCGCAGAGACATCACTGACATTCCGGCAGTGGAAAACTATGGAATGATTGTGCTATAATCTGTTTGAATACAAATTTGTAAGGACGTTTTAAAAATCAGGGTTTTGCTTTCACCTTATCCACTTTAGGGAATTAAAGTAATCCTTCAACAAGGTGAGTCGTAATTATACACATTTAGAACTAAGACATGCGGGGAAAATCTGCCCGGAGGTGAAGTGTGGACTAATAAAAAGGAGGATCGGGAAATTAAAACGGTTTGTGCACACATGAAGGAGAAGTGTTTACACAGACAAATGCATGTTTGTACCCCTGATGTGTCAGATGGGTGCTGGTTTGGTTAGGGTGCGATTGGCCTGGCCGGAACAGACAGGTCCTTCGGGCATGTCCTGTTTTCATTTGGTCTTCATTTTGCCCACCTCGCCGTTCAGCTTGCCCTCCTTCGCCAGCTTCTCGTTGAGTTGGCACAGCTGCCGAAGGAAACCGTCATTGGGGCCAATCTCTCGCTTGTGCTTCACAGTGGCCAGAGCCTGCCGGGCGTCCATTTTGTGGCGCATCATAAGGTACGCGACAACCATGGTCGGGGAGCGGCTGTATCCTTCTCTGCAGTGCACGTAAACCTTCCCTGTGGAACCAACATCGAAACAGTGAGAGACATTTTTTTTTAATAACTGTAGATGGTCAAGCATGTTTTGATGTAAACACTTGATTTGTTTTATTTTAAAAAGTGTTGATTATAGTGGATATCCGATTTTTCTAGGTTAATAACTCAAAGATTCACCTACTCAGACTCTTCTGTGAAATGTGACTCCAACTTATCCGCCGAAATCCAACCAATCCAATTTGAGTTTTTTTTTAAGCGCAAACCTCAAGTATTCAAATGAAAACAGCTCGGGAGGGTGAAATCAATAGGTGCAATGCTACTTGAGCACAAATGATTTATTTTACGCAGCTCTGATTGACTACACAGCCAAGACCGTGGATACTGGCTTGTGCCAGGGCCAAGATGGTTTTCACAGTGCATATTATTGCAAACTAAAACATATTTGGTGTTTAAAACAGGTGGTTGTAAGAATTGTATAAAATGTTTTTGTTTTTCAACGACAAACATGAAAACTATGTAAAAAATATTTTAGCACCAATGATGTCATTCTCAAAGAGCATTTTGCTTGAAAACGTGGCATACAAAATCAAAATTCTTCAAAATATCCCAAATTTCAGCCCAAAACTTATTTTTAAAACATAATGATTTCTTCGAAAAAAGACACACAAAAAAAATTCAGTTACGGGTTTTCCAAATGGTTGATGCGAGCAAACATTGCATGTATCAATGACATGAATGCATTTAACGAATAAGGAAGAAAAACAGATTTCTATTGATTGACCAACTGGAATAATTAACATTCTACAAAACCTATTAAATAAATAGCATAAATTACATAATCCATTGGAATGTTTTAAACAAAACCCCTAGTGGACAAGAATAAAAGCAGCAAGGGTTTAAAAAATCGGGGCAGATGATGAATTAATAAGAAAAACAAAGAAACGTTGGGTTGGACAGATGCTGTGACTAAAGTTGCTGAGGACAGCAGTTTTTCTGCCAGGAGATGTATATACAAGACAAAACTCCTGCCGTAGAAATCCATAACAGTGGAGCTACCGTAAGCCACACCTAGAGAGGGAACACTTGTCTTTATCTCTACAAGATATATGGTATATTTACTGTACAGCATGTAGCATATATATAAGATAAATCTCACAGAGTGGCTGGAAAGCCCATGAGAGATCTAACAGAGCAGCTGATATACTGGTCTCAGGTCAGTTCTGCAGATTCTGCACTTCCTTTGAAAACCACAACCCCTTTGTGTCCTTCTTACAGTTTATTCTATTCATAAACTCTCATCTTCTGTCTTCTGTTTGCTCAGTATCGACCGGGAACCATCTGCCAAAGACATGACCTCTTCTGTTCCTAATCCTTGTGCCAAACATGGATCCATTCTGAATCTGAATTATCCCGTTACCTTCAGTCATTATCCTAATCCATTTGGTAGCATAATCTAAAGTTTCTAGAGTTTTTTTATCCACCTTTTCTTTTGTTTGCCTTAAATCAGCTACAGCCATATTTTATTTTTTAAATCCTATGTGACGACTGATTAAGAGAGATATGGAAGGATTAGATTTTATTTTCTCACTAATTGATCATTTGTGACCTTTACCATTTAGGCCTCTAGCATCTGTGTGAAGTGTGAGCATCTATCCCAGAGAGACACTACCCTACAAATAAAGAGATGCACTGATAAAAAGTTTTGTGGCTGATTTCAAAATGAAAATGCATGGCATATAGACATCACCAGGACACCTAAGGCATCCTACCCTACCTGGGCTACAGAGAAAAGTGACTGGGCTGTTGGATTTTGCATTGATATTAAAAATCAATGCCAATGAGTGTGAAGGAACAATGGAGAGGCACAGATGTTGCAGGTGTTGCGCCACTGTGAGTAATGGCGTTGCTCTTCTTGTATTAGTTTATATTTATATTTTAATGTTCTCCTTTAGTTTAGCATTTAATCGTTGTTTAGATGTCTGAGCATTCATTTGTATGTTCAGTGATCATTCTTCTCCATGTCCCAACATGAGCTACAGTGTCTTCTGTTGATTGTACTCACCTCATTTCCAGGTCACCTGTCCAGCAAGTTGGGGCTCTCATTCCTTGCCCAATGCTTCTTTTACTTCCTTGTGCTCATCAACAGTTTCTTCGGTTTGTTTTCACGTTTTTGCTTAATTAACAATCGCCTTTATTGAAATACTCTAATTCTCCTCTCTGCGCTATAGGCCTAACTTCACCATCACAGTATTAGATTTAGTTAATATAATGCTCGATAAAGCCTTCTTGACACCTCAACAGATATACAGGCTGAAAGCCTCTATGCCATAGCGCATTGCTGCAGGGACAGCATATATTAGGTTTTCAAATAATTTAACTATATTCTGAAGGACATGGTAATTAAAATATTGTTAAAAGAACAGTTCCACCACAAACTAAAGCGTTGCCTCCCCTGTTTTATTAAGAATGCATGAGTGCGGTTCCTCATAAAATATCTAGACCATGACCTTTTTGGCGCTGGGCGCTATAAAATGTCATGGCTAATGTTGTGCAGAACACATCATCTCACTGCAGCAACAGCACACGGCTTCCAGAACTGCTTATCGAGCCTTTCTCCTTTCTTCTCCGCTGTAGCTCTTTACTAGAGATTTACCTGATTTACACTCTGCACCTCAGGTTTTACCAAATTGCCTGGTAATTAAGATGCAGATGAGAATTAAATTGTGACACAAGCTCCAGGGTTCAACACACTGACTGAACATCCATTATAAGTATTACGAAATTATGGCAACATTTTCTTTAAACTGCAGAGGAGCTGGGAAGGATTTTCAGGTGGAGGATGGTTCTTGTCCTCCTGGGAGTGTTTCCTCTATTGTTCTCTCTAAAACTCTTTGTTACTGTACACCTGAGCTAGCAGCAACATTAAATTCAATACTCAGCTCCCTGGTGGTTTTTGCGTTTTGCTTGATTTTTTTTTTCTTCCTATCTTTTAAAAAAAATGCGGTAATATCGTCTAAGTGCCTGTTTGAATGAACTAACCTACGATCCAATTGTGTAATGCATAAAACGTCTTGACAACTTTGACAACCAGGGACGTGATCTGAAACCTAAATATGGAACAGAGCTCAGGAGAGTTTCAGATTTAGCTTCATAATTATCTTATGTCCTCTCTTTGGAGACACTTAACAATGACTGAATCCTTAAAGCACAATTGAATTATTAGATTAATAAGAGGCATGAGGAGCTTAGGTCTCCTTTTCTTTTCTGGAACAGGCGTTACTGGGGAGGATGACTAGCTTTTTGTCCTCCAAAGAGTTCTCAATTTGTGGGAAC
Organism: Orestias chungarensis; assembly: GCA_032876305.1. Classification (NCBI taxonomy): domain Eukaryota; kingdom Metazoa; phylum Chordata; class Actinopteri; order Cyprinodontiformes; family Cyprinodontidae; genus Orestias; species Orestias chungarensis. The sequence continues at coordinate 5,857,310 of JAVLVB010000001.1, read as the reverse complement.
AAATTACTGTAGAGTTAATGTAAACCGATTTATTTAAAGAAAAGCTCTGTATTGCTGAACGTAGTTGCTCTTAGCTCCCAGTATTTCATTTCAGATCCGTCAGTCAGGGAGCTGCAAGCTGGGGCAGTTGGTAGCTCTGTTGCCTTGCAGCAAGAAGGTACGCAGTTTTAATGTTTTCCCTGTGAATGCATAAGTTCTCTCCAGGTACTCCGGCTTCCTCCGACAGTTGAAAAATATGACGGTTATGCAATTAGCCTTTTTAAATTCTCCTTAGGTGTTGTTGTTGGTGTCCATGATTGCTGTGTCTATAATGTGTTTATTATTAGACAATAATAAACATTTATTTTGAAGCAGTTTTTTTCACATTTGAACTTATGGCATAGCACAGCACGATGCAAATTTAACACATTTATAGCCCGTAACAAATCTTTAGACAAATTGAGCAACAGTAAGGGAAACCTTCTCACCTTTTCCATTATGGTGTGCTAGGCCTTTGTCTATAAAATCACCCCCTTCCTCAAAGAAGGCACTAAGGTTAAAGTCCTCTGTGTCGTTGGCTGGAATGCCGTGATAAGTAATCCCGGTGCCGGCGTAGAACTCCGGGCTGGTGTTGACGTGCATGAAGGAGGTTCCCTCCGCCACATTGAGGACATGCGTCACACCAAGCTTCTGCAGTCGCATCGGGTTGTGGGCCACAAACCTAAGAGGGCAAGATCAGAGATCACTAGAGCAAAGAACACAGACTAAAGATCAATTATCTACCTGGCAAAAAATCTGGGACATTAACACCTATGTAATGTGTATTGTATCAAGGACAGTTAAGAGTCTACATGTTTTATTCAAAGAAGTAAAAAAAACTGATAAAGAGAAGGCAAAACATAATCTGAAGGCAGCCAAGGGCCAAGATAAATGCATTTTAAACGACTTTTTGTTCTCAATGTGCAAACCGGATTTCAAAAAAGTTGGGACACTAAACACATTGTGAATAAAAACTGAATGCAATGATTTGGAGGTGCCAACATCTAATATTTTATTCAGAATAGAACAAAAATCACAGATCGAAACTTTAAACTGAGAGAATGTATCATTTTAAGGGAAAAATATGTTGTTCAAACTTTCATGGCGTCAACAAATCCCCAAAAAGTTGGGACATCAACATTTTTTACCAATGTGTGGCATCCCCTCTTCTTCTTACAGCACTTAACAGATGTCTGGGTACAGAGGAGACCAGTTTCTCAAGTTTAGAAATAGGATGCTCTCCCATTCATGTCTAATACAGGCCTCTAACTGTTCAATCGTCTTGGCCCTTCTTTGTCGCACCTTCCTCTTTATGATGCGCCAAATGTTCTCTATGGATGAAAGATCTGGATTGTAGGCTGCCCATTTCAGTACCCGGGTCCTTCTCCTACGTAGCCATGATGGTGTGATTGCTGCAGAATGTGAACCTGAACATAGTTCTCTGCATTAATGGTGCCTTTTCAGACAAGCAAGGTGCCCATGCTACAAGCACTCATGCAACCCCATACCATCAGTGATGCAGGCTTCTGAACGGAGCGTTGATAACAACTTGGGTTATCCTTGTCCTCTCTGGTCCGGATGACATGGCGTCCCAGTGTTCCATAAAGAACTTCAAATCGTGACTCATCTGACCACAGAACAGTCTTCCATTTTGCCACACTCCCTTATAAAAGACCGCTGGCCCAGTGCAAACGTCTGAGCTTGTGGAGCTTGCTTAGAAATGGCTTCCTCTTTGCACTGTAGAATTTCAGCTGGCAACTGCGGATGGCACGGTGGATTGTGTCCACTGACAATGCTTTCTGGAAGTATTCCTGAGCTCATTCTGTTATTTCCTTGACAGTCGCATTCCTGTTTGAGGTGCAGTGACGTTTAAGGGCCCGGAGATCACGAGCATCCAGTAAAGTCTTGAATTGTTCCAGATTCTCTGAATCTTTTGATGGATGATGATAACTTAAGTCTTTGCTATTTTATGCTGGGTAACACCATTCTGGTATTGCTGTACTATCTTTCTGCACAACAATGGTGGAATTGGTGATCCTCTTACCATCTTGGCTTCAGAGAGACACTGACATGAGACACTCTTTTTATACCAATCATGTTGTCAATTGACCTAATTAGTTTTAATTGGTCTTCCAGCTGTTCGTTATATTCTCAATTTCCTTTTTCCAGCTACTTATTGCTACTTGTCCCAACTTTTTTGGGATTTGTTGACTAAGTGAAATTTTGAATCAACATAGTTTTCCATTAAATTGTTACATTTACTCAGATTAAACTTTTGATCAGTCATCTATTTTCTATTACAAATAAAATATTGACATATGCCATCTCCACATCATTGCATTCAGTTTTTATTCACAATTTGTTTAGTGTTCCAACTTTTTTGGAATCCGGTTTGTATCTTTATTACCATATATACCACAATAAATAGGGATACATTTTTAAGTCCACATCTAATCTTTCTTATTGGATTCAGATTAAAGTAATAATTAGAATAACCTAAAAGTCGATCCACAAAGTCGCAGCAGAAACATGTTCAACCTTTAAGAAGGATATATTCTAAAACCAGCTTGATTAATTAGCCACTGCTAATTGAACTGTAATCTTTGGACAAAGTCTACAGACAAGATTTTTTTTTTCCTTTAGAATGAAGACGGAGTCTTTGCTCTGGTTCTTTCTGGGAGAACAGCTATTGTATAGATTTAAAACGTTTAACTGTGGAGAGCCCTATAATATAGCATGTTCTAATTGTTCGTTTTTAATCTGCAAAAATGTGTAGAATTTCCAATAATAGCATTGATACCACATACATGTCCCTATATCATTATCATCTAAAAGATAAAAATATGACTTTAAAGAAAATGACTATAAGGCTGCAGCAAATAATGGTAAAACAACTAAATCAGCAGAATATCAAACTTTCACTGTTTATTGGTTTCCAGAGAATGAAACAAAACAAGAAACTTAATCTCTTCGACTCTTACGGCCAATTCCACAACAACAGCTTCAGCTCTCGCTTCATTCCCTCAAATTCCAAGAACCCATTATATCTAACCCAACTCCAGCACTAATAAAGGCTCTTTACAAACAGCAACGCTACATATCAGAAGGGCTAAAGGGCTAACAGGGCACAACAAAGCCAGAGGATTGTTGTTGCTCAGCTCTGTCTGGCCCGATGCCTGAAACCACTTTACTATCCAACCTGCCTGAAAGCGCTGTCCATTGATTGTGAATAAAAAGCTTTTGTGTGTGTAACAGACCAAGCTAAGTCAGGGTTTTATGGAGCGATTAGCATCACTAATCGTACATAATTTATGTTTTAACAGAATAAAATACACTTTCTTAGTCCTTCACAGAGTAGCATGAACACATTTTAAAAGAGTACATATTCCTTAAAGCTTTTTCCATTTTGTTACAATACAGTTTGCCATACTCTGCCTCCTGGTAACCCTCTTGCTATAGCTGCATGTTCCTTCAGGTTTGTCTCTATTAGCAATACATGTCCAGAAACTTTAGATCTGTGCTTTGACTAGGCCTATTTAGCTCATAATATAGCTTTCATGTAATCCATTCCACCGCTTGGTCTTGTGCTCTTTAGCAGCCACTTACAGGATTTATTTCTGCATTACCTTGTGTTTAGCTACAAGCATTCCTCCCACAGAGTCGGACCAGTTTCCCTGTCCCTGCTGAAGGAATACATCCCCACAACATGATGCTGCCATCGCCTTGTTTCATGGTTGGGACACATTGCAAAAAGGATGTCATTTGGCTTTACTCCACCAATGTTTTACTTCTAGCTTATTTCCAATTGCAATGGATTTGTATGAAGTGGCAGAAGAGTAAAGGTGGCTAAATGCAAATGCACATGACACTTGCCAGATGGTGCTAGCACGTTTTGAAGATGTGTCCAGCCTTTCTTATTTTCATTTGCATTAATTGGTACGTCAACTTCCGTTGTGCTTTACAATTGTGTGTCACTTCAAGGTTACCTGTTACATTTCTGTACAATAAATATTGTGGTTGCAAGGTCGAAAATTGGGCTTTTGCAAAGCAGAGATGTACGATAAAACAAATGTTACACAAAGGTATATGTTAATTATTATTCATATATTTAAATTAACTGTTTAAAGCTCACCGGCAACTACACAACAGCACATACGACAGCACATTTGAATAAACGGTATTCAAAACCATCAATCTTCACGAGTCTGCTTGTTACTAAAAGCTTGGTGGGCTTTTACTTCTATTCGTGCTTGAAGTCGTTATCCGGCTGGTGAGGCGAGGCTGTTTGACCCCAAGCAGCTCCCGCAAGGCAACACAAACACAAAACACTCGATGAACCAATAAACTATCATAGAATGAAGCAGCCCATCTGTGCATGTGTCAAATGAAGGTCAGAGATGAATAGATGAAGCAAAGGCAAACATGACACACAGCTTCTTTCGGTTCCATTCAAACTCTTGTGAGCAGGCTGATTCAGCTGGAGATTTTAAATGATTCAATAAATGCTTTCAGTATAAAGTGTGGTAAAGTGTTACTCCACTACGTGACAGAATGCAGAGGCGTAAAAGGTCCGGCCGGGTTCAAAGCCGAAAGCTTTCCTCACTGCTCTGAGTCCCAGCATCCTCGCCCTGGGATCTGCAGTCCCAGTGCATCCATTATTAAAGAGCAGCTTCACAACAACCCAGCAAACAACCACACCTTTATTTTGTCCCCTGGGCTTTGCACGGCGGCGTCAAGAGTGCTGACTGCAACTGATCTGAAAAACAGCAGAGGTCCGCAAAGTGCAGTCATAACCCATTTATGAACCGGGACAACTTTTTCTCAGACTAGTTGAGCAAACACAAGTACATTTCCAGTCGTCTATTGTACCGACAGACTTGTGGTCTGTCACCTATCTGATGTTATCATCTTAAGGACTGGAGATGAAAAGGAGATTTAAAAAAAAAAAAAACGTTTATATACAGTAGACCATTTGATTAGTGTATCCTTTCTATTTGGCCAAAACCTTTTAATGTGTATTTTTAAATAAAACGTTTAAAACTGCGTAAAACTGCATGTTGGTACGTTTTATCACCAAATACCTGATAGGATGCAATCTGTGCCTTCAAAACAATCAAGTGAAATTCCATTAACTTTTAACTTTGTCATGGCCGGAAAAGCCTACGAATGTACAAGCTTCTGGATGCCAACTATAAATCTCTGCCTGGATATAGGTAATGGGACAAACCCTTGGGAAACGCTGAGAATAATGTTTTTTCGTGTAACTGGAGTGACGATCTTAAATTACAAATACAATCTCAATTAGTGCATTGTTTCAAAGATATACCGACACAAAATATCCATCTTAGAGTTGCATTTACTGGGCCAACTACACAATTTCGTGTCAAGGTACTAATAATATGATGCATTAGCACCGCAGGAGGGATTTCTCTGGGCACTATATATAAACAGTGGAAAAGGCAGAGATCTTAAGAGTCAATATCACTTTTCCATGCATACAAAAACTACTAGAATTAAAGAACATTAAAACAAATGTTTCCACCTGTTGTTCAGAAGTTTTTTTAATGGATTATATTCAAGAACAATGCATTCCCTAGACAACTGAAGTGAATGCAATGAACATAAAAGAAGGGATTGCAATTAGCTGAAAAGGCTTAGGTAAAAAAATAAGTACAGAGTTTAATAAAACTAAGCAAGAAACTTGAATAATTTATATTATATAGTATTGTATTATACTTCTGAGCAGAATCAATATTATGCAGTCAAAGGCAAGGTTAGACTAAACAGGACCATTCCTTAAACTGGATCAGCTCTATGGCAAAGGATTTTTTTTTTTTTTAATGTGTTTCCATTAAGGTGTTTTTTCAATTCACAATTTACATTATCGGCTTGTAAATTCTGATGGAAAAAGCAAAAATCCAAAAAAGTTTTCCAAAAAAAGAGGTAACGCACTACAGGAGAGATGGAAAAACAAATAAGTTGTGATGTAGCAACCTTAGTATGCTACTTTCTGTTTGCGACAACCATACGTAATGTCAAAATCTGATGAAATTATGCTTGCAGAGCCTGGTTGAATCAGAAGAAAACATGCCAAATTTGCATTTTCTTCCTTTTTTTAATTACATTTTAAAGGTTTGCTCACAAGACAATGGATGGAAACATTGTTCAAGCATTAGTAATGTAGACACAGCAGTAAGTTGAATAAAATGATGTAATTAGTATTTTTTTAGAAAACCTGCTTGGATCTATACATGTAGTTGAAAGGAAAAGCAAAAGGGAGTTATATCTAAAGAAGAATGTATAATTACCAGCTTTATGCAGGAACAAAATCCGTATTTGACTAAAACGTCAGTAAAGCTTTAATTGTAGTATGAATGGAAAGAAGTCTAGAGCTGCACAATATATCTTTGACGTTTTGAAGTTGTGTTTCTCGTACTAGGGCTTTAGCCAGTACAGAGTCTCAAAGCAGCAAAAGCCCACATCCTCACACAAATGACGTTGTCAAAAATTATAAAAGGTGAAAAGCACAACAGAGAAAAACATGAAAAAGACTAAAAAAACAGGCCTTTATTGCACCTGATATTTACCTATATTATCACCATAGCAATATTTAATATCATGCAATCCTACTTGAAGCGATGTCCTAATATTATGTCCCTTATTTATAATTATAGATATTATGATAATATACTTTATTTGAACTGTTTACAGGGGCAATTATCCTAACAAGATAGAAGGTGTCTGAACAATTTCAGAGTTTACCCGATTAATTTATCTGGGAAAACATGTTGTTGATAGGTGAAATGTTTAAAAAGCCAAAGATTGTAACTACATTATTGGCACACAGCTGCTGAATCACTTTAATGTTGCCCAGCGTTTATGTGGAAGGAGTCAATGACTTAAGATATGCAAAACGTTCAAAACAAGTGCAATTTTTTTTACAGCATATACACAATCTATCTTTCTGTATGTTAGCTTTCAAAAGCAATGCAGACAGAAAACTATGATGTTTTTTTTTATAGTCGCAGAGCAAAACGTCACCATCAGACTTAAAGCCTGCATTCTCTAAGGAAATTATGGCTGAATACACATCGTTTCCTCTCAGGCCTGCAGTCGTCTGATGAGCTTCTCCACTAGCAGACACGCCCAAGCAGAGAGTCATATTCATATTGATTTTACTGTAGCACGGACATACTGGATATTCTTTACATCCTGTCCCACTGACTCTCAACTGGCGATAGCTACGAGAAACATTGTTGGAAACATGAGAAGACACGGAAATGCGGGTAAATCAGTCACAGGAAGTCATATCGTAAACATAATTTTTCTGACAATACGATGTTACGCAACTATATTTTACATTTTCTGTTGGCCATATTTTACATACAAAGTCCGATGCAATGCTTGAAGGATATGCCTTACTGGTTTTTAAATACATCATTTTAGGCAGATTTTCAAAATATTGCCAATTGGATCCGCACTCCTTACAATTAAGTGGTGCTAATGCATACTAATTTGTTGTTTGTCAACTTCCAATAAACTCAATTGGAGTAACGCAATAAAGTCTTCACATCAAACCATTTTATGTGAAACTGAGCTGAAATTGCAAAATCGGTTTTGCCAACTTAATGGCTCTGTCCCTTATCAGTACAAATGGGCCACCATCACATGGTTCAATTCGGATTTTTCAATCTTTCTGTGAGAGGAGCTTATTAAAATAACGTAAAATTCCTCAAAGTTTGCTAAACGCCCTCACATTAAGTTTAATATTGCTTTGGATTAACAGAGATTAACTCTGCTGTTCATAGTAACGCTTTCTTTGAGGCTGGAAAGATCAAGCAAGCAGAACATGGGATAATTTCTCATGGTCTTCATGCTTCTCAACACAGTATTTATTTATCACTTTTCAAAAGCTAGTGGATTTGTTTTATTTTTTAAATCGACTTTGGGAGATCTGGCGTTACCCTAGTTTCCATACATTTTGCAAATTACATGTGAATATTATCTGAAAAAGCGCAGGCAGTTAAACCTTCAACAGTGCCTACAACATAGTGTAGGATAAGATTAAGTGATATTAATATTGGGTCAGTGATGGATCAGTGCTGTAGCAGTGGTGAAGGTGTGTGGTATACATGTAAGAGCTCGTATACCTGGGTTCTGTCGACATGTTTAAAACACCTGGGCCAGCAGGAACTATCCGGTGATCCTAATCCAACCATTCCCAAACAACGGATTAGTGGGATTTATTTGAGAATCTCAATGTGATGTTTTATTATTACTTGCACACACTTTCACACATTTCACCCTCATCATGACATAAGAATAAGCTTAATGTATCTTTAATCCCAAATAAATTTTTCCTCATACCAATATTTTGTGCATTTCCGCCTCAGCTCAGATAGACATTATAAACAGCCGGGAGCTTCATAGCAGCCAGGCGGCTGAGGGTTTTAACTTCTGGCAAAAATTTATGAGACTACCGTAAAAATGACAAATCTATAAGAACTACGATCTTAAAAGTTGCGCATGTAGCTGACGTGATTCTGGTCACTTTTACTTGAAGATTTCCCGAGAGAGAGAAGACCCTGAAGGTGCAAGTTAGTTCACACAGACACTTGTTGCTTCCTCCCCTTCCTCAGGTTAACCCGTTCCAGGACCTAAAGGGAAGAGTTGCGGGGTTCTTTGACACAGAGATAAGAGTTGAACCGTTTTTAACATTCATCCATTACTTCAGATGCCCTTTTTAACCTAAACGCTAGACTTAAGACTGTTTCGTATCTTTTAGGTTGGCTATTTACCTTCTACGAGGGAAATCTGTTTAAGAATATAATGGTGGACAGAAATGGATAGATCCCTCATATTTTTAAACTCATTGATTGGACAATTCTGCTGAAGGTGAACACAGTTGTCATTTGATGTGCATCCCTATTACGTGATAACGTCATGTGAATTTCTACAGCATCTAAACGGTAATTGGACTTTACTTACATAGTTACGTTGATTAATCAAAGGGGTCATTCGGGGTTAAGTGCCTTGCTCAGGGATACAATGATACGAGTTGACATAAAAATTTAAAATAAATTCCGCTTTTGGAAGGTAGTGGAACAAATAAGGATGCTATGTCTGCATCCCACTTGGAAAGGAAGGGGAGCGGCTTGTCACACATCAGTGACATTGGAGGGATTTCATGAGCAGATCGTGATGTCGGATGATCTCCCTGCTTTCAGATTCTGCTCCCTTTGCATTCATCACCAAAAACCAGTCAAAACTGAGATACTTGAGCTCCGTCTTGCTCCGGTGTGGCAGATTGTCCTCCTGCCTTCTGGATGCTGCTTCAATTGGAGAACCAGCTGCCTTGCTGCCTGTCGCTTCCTTCTTCCCTGAAGGAAGCACAGACACCAAAACAAGGGAGCCCGCCCAGGCGCGCGACCCGCTCACGTATAATTTCAACGAACGACGGTCAATCATATTCACATCCACATAGGGGAGTACTCACGCGTTTCCGATGTAGATCTTGGGGAAGACCTCGTTGCAGTGCTGGGTGGGGAGGTTGTAGAAGCCGCTGCCGTCGGAGAGGAGCTCGTTGAGCCGCTGGACGGTCACCTCGCCGCCTGCAGCCGTGATGTCTGTCGGCTGCTGGTGATGCTGCTGCTGCTTCGTGGGGCTCAGGTGTTTTTTCATGGCTCGCTTGTTTTCCACCAACCCCAGTTGTTGTTGTTTTTTTTGTTTGTTTGTTTTTTTATCTGGTTTCAGATTGAAACCACTCACTGTCTCGTTAGCCTGCTGCTGGTGTTCAACAGCATCGCTTTTACCTTCGCACGTGAGTCGCGCGCGCTCTGCAAGGTGTCTCGAGTGAGGAGGCGCGAGCCCTTCTGTTTTCTCCCAATAAAATAAAGTGCCAGAAAATGTATATATTCGCTTCCTTTTGACCTTTCAAAGTAAAAGTCAGTGAACTTTTCGACGTCTTTTTTAGACTGTTTATCACATAATTTTGGCATTGCATATTGTTTATCCCCACAAAAATAATGTTTTTAATATGAATATTAATAATTGTTTCAG
>JAVLVB010000001.1:5836270-5847133 GCA_032876305.1 Orestias chungarensis | reverse complement strand
GTGTGTGTGTGTGTGTGTGTGTGTGTGTGTGTGTGTGTGTGTGTGTGTGTGTGTGTGTGTGTGTGTGTGTGTGTGTGTGTGTGTGTGTGGATTTAGTTGGTCCAACTTCCTGTACAAGATGAAGAGTGTGACGCTAGCTTGACGTCAAAAAAATCATATACATATGATTTATTTATTTATTTATTTATTTATTTATGTATTTTTACCAAAACCACTTTATTGTGGGGACTACTCTTATATTTTACTTCGCATGACTTTTGGGTTTGGCAATTGGATATGTTGCTCCACTTATTCTCAGTTGATTTACATGTGTTACATCAGCCTGGTCCAGTTGCACCACCTTAGAGGCTCATACAGGCAAGGCTGAATAAGCCTCAGAGAAGTTAAAGGGAATACTGACTGGCTTGGCGGGTTTGGTGCATCTACTGGTTTTATTTTCTACAATTTCCCATTTCTGACTATACAACCCAGGTGATCTCTGGTGATTGATGGTAAGGTGGCCATAACATAAGACCTGGCAGCAGATTGCCAACAGTAACTAGAGCTAGGTGCCGCATCTGTGTCTCTGCTCCCAGAAGAACACTAGTTTTTTTTTTTTTATTGCTGCAGCAGGTAAATTAAAGATCATGACCGCATCAGGCATACTAATAACTCCTCCTGTGATATATTTCACTGGACCCCAAGAAGAAGTCCCTAAACAACTCTCACAACAAGAGTAAGCTCATCTGCACCCTCTAAAAAACCAAGTACATTTTGGCAAGTTTTGTGAAGGCCATGTGGATGACTAGATGAAGGAAAATGAAAAACTGTTGCAGTAATACTTTACTTCCACTAAAGATAAACAAACGGATGAGTTTATGTAGATTTTCAAATTGATTTGTTTATGAGGTATCTTTGATTTTAATTGATTTCCTTGTAAAGTACCTTGAGACGACATCTGTTGTAAATTGGCACTATATAAATAAACTGATTTTTGATTTTTTGATTCTTGATTATGATTCTAGATGTTGTTGTTCCGGTAGTCCTGGAAATGTTCTTCAAGTGAAAGAAAGCTAACTTTTTAATTCCCTTTATGTGTCTCTGGAAGTTCAGGTGTAAGTCAATTACTACATCCAGATGTCAGGCCTAAAACGGTAGTTTCTAGCTGTAATAGCTGAATCAGTGTGCAATACCCTGCATTTCAGCATCTGGTGTCTGTGAAGGCATGACATGCAGAAACTGCAGGTATGGAACTCAGTCTAAATAAGACAAAGACAATGATGCTTTTGACATTGCTAGTGAAAAATAACTCTTTCAATCTAAATGTAAAAATAAATGTGCCATTTTTACACTAGAAATTATTGGTAAAATATAAGTGCCAATAATTAAATACCCCAACCCGAGGGGAAAACAAAATAAAAATTTTTTTTGACTACCAATTAACTTGAGCAGGATTTTACAGGTTTTCTTATGTGTTTAATTTCAATATTTTACAGCATGTTAACACATACTTTTAGAACTTATTGTAAAAGAATCATTTGTAATAATTTAGCTGGTAGTTTTGTGCTTTTATATGTTAAGGCGAGGCAAATTTGATGGTATAATATTTATTTTGGTCGACAATTTGAAGTGCTTTGCATACAGATTTAAAACCATATTAAAATGTAATGATTTAAGAAATTAAGGAAATAGTCATTGACTTGTTAAATTAAAAGTAAAGGGTACAAAAATAAAAAAATAAACTTTGAACTTTCATGTGCACAGCTGTTGATTTAAACAATTTTAGATTCGAGGCCTTACTAACTTCTTCAGGAAGACTTATGGATACCAAGTAAGAGTTCTGCTATGCAGGTGAGTGTTTTGTGGATAATGCTTACATAAATTGCCTCAGTAAATTATGTTTGACTTTTGTTTTTACACCTTTAATTGCACGGCTCCTCTGCATTGCCAACGTGTATCAATACATTACGATAATAACAAACATTTACTTTATTTTAATAATTTAATTTAGAAAGCCAGACATAGATTCACAACCCAGAGTGTGAAAAAATATCTGATCGTTTTCAGCTACATCAAAAAATTTATACCAGTACAAAGATCCTGTAAAATGACATTTAATACCAAAAAGGCTGTTTTTTGACATTGTGCAGAATCGCTGGTTGTGGGTAACACAAGCACTATGATTATACCTTGAGAAGATACAGCTAAATGTATTTTTTGATATATTCTTTACATATATAACTATTTGTGTAAAAGAATCTATGTAACATCAGTGTCACAGTTTACATAAAATTATTGATAAAAAATATGAAAAATACCATATAATGTTTACTTATGTTCTTTAATCTTTCCATTGATGGATTTGTGAAGACTTAATATATTTTTCCTATAATTTAATTCACAAGCAGCCAGCAGATGGAGCCATTTTCCTAGAAAATTAAGCACACATGAGCTACAGGTTTGTTTTTAACAGTATAAGACAATATTATTATTACATTCATTTAATTGCTCATTCATTTTTATTAAATAAATCTAAAGAATCCAAAATTAAATTAAAAACCAATGATCAGTGTTTAAGACATTAAATTCGAATTAATTACAAACTTTTATTTTTATGTTACACAATTCATTATGTACCACTTGGAGTTCCAGTGTGCAACCTCTTGTAGGCGATCATACACGATGAAGCAGGTTATCAAGCTCCACAGATATTCAGAGCATTCAGCTGAGTTCAAAGTGGATCTCTTCCAAGTGAAATGAGTTGATTGAAAATGTTTGCCAACACCTGGTGTATAAAATGCTTTTATCTGCGCTCTGATTAGTTAGTGTTTAGGGTTGGGCCTTATTTTCATTTAAACAAAACCAGTGATTCGAGTGAAGGTTTCGACGCTGTCTTCGTCGTGTGACTGCAGCTACAGTGTTGGCAGAGATCAGTTGATGTGAGTATGAGCTGAGGAAAGAGAGAAACACATAAGATGTAATTGGGATCATAAATCAGATTTAACTCAGCCAGGGTTTGGTTTCCAGATGGGCTGAGAGACGAACTCGGGTCTGGGTCGTGTCAGCCATAGCAGCTCTGTGTTTTTAGAAGTCTGCTTAGCTGTTCGGCTTGATGCTCTCGATCTACTTCACTTACAATCCAGTCATATTGTTGTGTTTCTATGGTGATTTAGGGGACGCGCTGCACGCTCCCATGATATCCACCAAAACTTGTGGAACCAGATTTAAACTCCCTGATGTGGATCACTTTTTCCAAAATAAACACTTACATATTAGGTTAGAAATCTCTTTTCGCCATTTATTTATCAAGAAAGAAAAATGTACATTCATTAAGCTCTGTTTTAAATATATTTTAATTAGGCATATTTAGCTATAAGGGTTCAATGTCATTTTCATTAAAACATTAAAAATGTTTACTCTATATATCCTATTCTTAAATTTAGAAATGGACATACACATCTAATCACATGAGCCCTTTCATCCATCCATCCATTCATCCATTCATTCCTTTAACTGCTTCATTGAAAGCCGTTACACCAAACACACCTTTTCAGTGGAACTCTTGTTTAACTCGTTTTTTTACTCAACAAAAAAACATGTAAAAGCGACAACTTTATGAGTAATTTATAACAGCTTTTTACTTACATTTCATTTGTTGTTGGTGTGAAGCTTTGCAACCAGTCAGTTCTTACAGGCCAGCTGACAATGCCGGTTTGACCCCCATCACTTCATTTAAATTATTGGTTGAGCTCTGTTTTGTACTCCTCTCCCTGTCTCAAAGAACCCAGGAATTGATTTATTATCCCATTTATTGACAGATCTCCCCCTCCTCATTTTATACCCTGGTTGTCCACAGATAATTGGACGATCACCACCTGGGTCCTCATGCAAATCAGCTGTAAGTGACAGGTGGGGAATTTGAAGGGGACGTAAAATCCTATTTGAGAATCAGCATCTGATTAAGAGATGATTTGATTTTAAAGATTATCATTTGTAGTATTGCTATGACTAAAACATGAACTATGTTGTATTTTATTTGAATTGTAAGTAAAAGACCAACAGTGATTATGCTAAGAGAGGCAAAAATATTTTGTATGAAATTTTCAGAAATGTTTTAAATAAAAGAATCAAGTGTTTGGCCTTTTTTAAGCCCCTGCCCTTTCCTTCCCCTGCTCAACAAACACATCCCACAGTTGTGGCCACTACCATGTTCTACCAATGAAATCTCAGATTTCTGCTTCGTTCTTGGATGCTTTAAAGAGATGAAACACATTTTCAAGTACTTTCTAGTTTTAAGAAGATGTTTATAAAATATTTATTGTTCCTTGATCACAAACTCTTCACATGCATTTTATCCACTTCATACAAGCAAAGACATTAGTATTTAAACAGTATTTTCCCCTCAGTTTGCAACAATCGTTCTAAGATGCACATTTCTACCCTGCAGCATCCTTTTAGCTAAATTATCCAGATGGTCTTTGCTTGTGCTGTACTCTATCATTTAGACCTGCCTAGACTTTCTTGTTCCATTGTAATGCATATCTGCGAGTGGTGCTTTTAGTCGAAAGCTCCTTTTCATTGCAGAATCCGTTTGTCTCAATCAATCTGAACTCGTTTTATTCACAGTGACCATGGCTCGGGTCCTTCAGTCAAAAGCTTTTTCGGCCAGTCGTAGAGGGTTATTTGTCTTATTTCTGTGGATATCTACCAATAGCTATTTGTATGAAAACGGGGTGAGAGGATATTTGCAGTTGATGTAGCCGTCTGTCTGACTATCTTAAGTAAAATGGAAGGCGATGTTAATCCAAAAGCCTTAGGAAAGCTGATAACTACAAATAGAATCTGACTCATTCTGTACAGTGATAAAATATGTTATCTTGTTAAAATCTTGTTATCGGGCTTTGATGATCCTTAAAGTACTGTTCAGAGGTTTCTCCAATCCTAATGTAATTTTATTGCAATTGTATTGAGAAGGTCTTTCTTTCTTTCTTTCTTTCTATCTTGTTTTTTTTCATTGAATTTTAACCGTGGTTGAATATAATTTGAAATGCAAAAAAAGGGTATAACAATAGTGTATGACATTGAAGTAAAGATTATGTATGCTGATCTTCATGAATCATGAAAGGGCTACAAATATAGAAACAACTTCTTGTGTACACACACCCATACTCACTTACCTTGGGGCAAACATGTATCCATAACAAACATTACTCTCTGTTTACAAGCCAGTTAGTTGTTTTGGAGGAATGGCTAAATCTAAAGGAAATGGGATCTCAGTTCCAGTATAAAAGCTTTGTGAAAGTTTTTTTTTTTTAGCTTTTAGACGTGGTTGTATTTTCTCAAAACTTTAGGAATTGTAGGTCCAATGGAAGAGGCTGTCTCCACCTCATAAAACATGTTACGTTGCACAGAGCTAAAGACGGGACTGAAAGCATGGCTGTCACACTGTCTCCCTGTAATGGTTTATCCAAGGCAAAGTTATCGCCTTTCATTAACACTTTAAGAAAGTGCATAAACTTTGGTTAAAAGGGCATGGCAACTTTAAGTATCCTTCTTTTCTCAGAAGATAAAAGTGAGCCATGTTTGGAGGGTGCTGCTGTTCTCCTTTTTTATTCTTCTACAGTTGCCGGTTTTATGTATTCTTTTTGAAGTTGTGTGAACAAACAGAATACCCCCTCCACTCCTACCCCCCTATAATCACATAATTTATTGATGCTGTGAATCAAAAATACACTTCTTTAGAAAAGCCCTTCATATTACTTCACAAATCCATACTGCTACTCTTAAAGTTTACATTTCGGTTGTCCCTCTTTACTCCTCCATAGTTCACTGAATTAAGGCTGTATCAGCCTCACCCGGTAACCTGGTTTGGCTCCGAGCTCAACCTGCAGACATCTGGGAGGGCTGATAACATTCACCTACCACACAAATACCTCTTTGTACTTTCCTCTTTAAGCAAGCCTTCATCTTTTAAACTCAATGAATGAATTGGGAGATCTCCTTCGTGTTTACAGCAGAGATTAACAGCCTCCATGTTTGTGTTTCGCTTACAAAGCCTCTTTTTTTTAAACCCTCATTAGGCCAGATTCTATTTGAACTCCAAAGTGATAACACGAACACCACTGAGTGTTGTTTTAGGTAATCTGTTTTCAGATTTGTGCAAAAAGAGAGTGAAAGGCAACTGAGCAGAACCTAACCACAGTGCTAGGAACCTTTACTGCTTCTAAAAACAAAACTGCAATGTGTCTTTATTTGAGGTTCTCACAGATTCCCTGACTCGTCATTTCCACAGTTTTTTCGGGCTTATTTACAACTTCTTCAGGAACTCCAGTACCCTACAATTACTGAATTGACTCCCTTTAAAAATGCGTACTTCTAAAAATGTGTTTTTACTTAAATGTGAATCTCGCTGTGCTTCTTCTAGAACTAGGATTGAGAAACCTGTTTTTACACGCAGTGCTATCCTATGTTCACCATTGTTTGAGCAAAGTTTTGCAAGATTCGGTTTAACTTAGTGCATCCCACTGCAAACGGAGATGCCTCACAGTGAAAGAATGGCACAACGAGGTACAAACCCGTACCTCTGGTCCAACCCAAAGGCAAACTCCTGACCAGTCAAGAAACCATTGTTTTTGAGAGAGACTTGACCCTCTTTTGTACAACCTGACCAAAACCAGCATATGTTTTGTTAAAGAGCAGCCAACTTCAAATCACATTCCCACTATTAAAAATTGATACCAAATAAAGTAGTAATAGATTTGGCTGCCTTTCCTCGAGATTTCTTTGAATTACTTTCTTTAGCTTAAGTGATGATTGGTTTTGTTTTCGAATTTTATGTTGTTGTAATTTTGTGTTGTCCTAAGTTTTCCTCTGTAATACCACATTTACCAATGACAATTTTTGTAAGAATGGCGCTTCTGAGTGGAAATAGCTCAAAACTTTAAAAGAAGGACATTCTCTATATTTATAAATGTTGTTTTAAACTGCTCTGCACTAAATTTAGCCTTGACCATGCTTTTAAAATGCTGCACAGGTATTACATGCATCATTATACATCATTATCATTTCTAGAATACCAGTCATTTAGCTTAGGCTTTTTAGTTTGTGGTTACCACCCTAAACAGCTTGTAACATTTATTTTTATTTATTTTTTTTCCTGCATAGTTGAACTCACCCATACCAGTTACGGCAGCTAGATGACTTTATCTAAGGTTGCCATTGACGCATTTATCAGTGAAAATGGGAGTGTTTTCTTCAAGTTACTTGCTTATACCAGCATCTTAATGGGTTGCCACCCTGACCTTCGGTAAGACAATTTCACCTTGTTAGGTTCACAAAACATTAAGTAGCCTGCTTAATTGCCATTGTTAGGACTAAAATTGAGTAAAAAAGTTTTCATTCCATGCAGATTAAACTAAGACATGCTTACTTATAAATCCAGTTAAAATACATAAGGAAACAGGAATTTTGTCCGCTGAAGACTTAAAAGCCATTTATTTTTTAACAAAACACAGGTTCATGACTGAGACTTTAACATTCATTTATTTACCCAATTTGATAGCATTACTTTGTCAAAAATGCATATTGAGAAAACTTTAAGCTATTTTATACCTGCATACATTTTTATCTCCCACCTAAAATATGCTTCCGGAATCTCCATCTATTAGTTGTGCAACATGGGCAATATGGGAACATCTTGTGTGGGAGTAATGTGGAAAAACCAGTTGCTATTTCATTATGTTGCCTTTGCTTACTCATACGCTTCCACCTATCCCCTGGCATTAAACTTTAAGTTGAAGAACCTCATAGCTACAACATTAGTCTTTGAACTGAGGCACTCCTTAAAGAAGAATGTACATCATTGGTAGTAAATTCTTTGTAAATGAAGTATCAAGTCATTATCATCAAGTATGTGTTGTAAATTTTCAAGCTTTCACCAAACAATAACATTTATTAGACATCACAGAATTTTTTTGAAAAGATTTTTTATATTGTTTTATGTTTGAACTTAGTAATTACCAGTAATACCGAAGCTAATATTTTAGTACACAAACTACTAATCATTAGAATACTTTTAGGCTGAAAGTATTATTTTAATGAATACAATCCTACCACTATATAGTTTCTGTAAGAATAGTCTACCCTTGAGAGAATCTGAACTACATCAAATATATGGATAGTGCTGCCTTTTTACAAGTTCTCAACACTTTGGCACAAAAGTGAAAAACAATGGGGTTATGGCATGAGTTACAAACGATAAATAGGGTCTTATTGGTATTCTTTATTGAAACAATGTTGACAACCTGGTTAAAGGCCTCAAACTCCGCAAAATGTGATCCAAAGCATTCTTTATCAGTGGGAAAAATTAGTTCTTCAGATATTTTGCAGCTTATTGGATACTTTTGTTTGTTCAATAAAATCACAGATTACCATCACTGTAGGATAACGGTTTGAAAGTACTACACAAAACAAGGTAATACAACATACCATAGAAACGTTGTCTCTCTGGATACCAAAATTCAACAGGAAAAAAAGGGACCAAGAAGTTCAATAATGGAGCCTCTTGGTACTTCCAGGTGTGATTAACAAAATGCGCATTGAAAAATTCTTGTTTCAGGTCTCAGGGTTGAAAAGCGAGAGAACAAAGTTGGTGTTCAGATGAGTTTAACCCTAGACAAAAACCCGGCAAGGCTTCTTTAAATGCCCAGAATTTGAAAAGGCATAGGGGTAAAAGTAGCATTTTTTTTCTGCAGGGATTGCATGTCAGCTTGTTAAAAGCCTATTTAATTGAAAGAAGGATCCAAGGTAGGGAAGATCTTATGAAGTTAAGGAGGGACAACAAGAAATGAGAAGTCTGATGGCTTCCCAAAGGAAACAAGCTCTTCTAAAACAAACGAGGTGAGGTTCGAAGTGAGGTTCAAAGTAAAATACTGTTTGATTAAATTTTACAGATTCCATTCTTTTCAGTGTTCTAACAAAATCTTTTTTTCTACAGTTTCTCAAACAAAACCAAAAATATTGGCAATGTCATGTGAGTTTGTCCTGTTTGTTCTTCATATTGTTTTTGTGTTCTTTTTTCCTGCAGCAGATATTTCTGTCCTGCTGGTTTTGTATTTGTTTGCATCCCCTTCCTGTCCTCCCAAGCCCGGGCAGACAGCCGCCCTTCCTGAGTCTGGTTCTCCTGGACGTCCCATCCTTGCAACAGGAAGTTGTCCTTTTGGCTGACTCCAGTGGCTTAAGACAGGGGGGGAATTGAATTGATATTGAAGTTTATTTATTTATTCATATAAAATGGATTATGTTTTCTCAAATCTTGTAGAATTGGAAAAACTGCAACCTTGGTTATTTGACAAAAAAATAGGGACTGTGATGGATAATAACAACATCTAAATCTAATATATAAAAGCTAAAATCTAATATATGATCCAAAATAATCAAGCTGGTTTCCATAAATATGCACAAACTTCAAGTCTGACTGTGGTAAACCATATTTTAAGAATTATTTTATCTCTGGTAGACTACTTCCAGTGAGGAAAATCTTGGCAATATTGGTCCAATTTATTTTGGGGGGGAAATTTCTTTTTTTTAGATCAACTTGTCCTCTTGTTGATGCTAAAAAAAATCTCTCTATCTTCAGATTTCTTTCAAACACCTGAGAGTTTTAGTTGAAAACAGAGTGTGTTCATAGTTTATGCTCATTCAACATTGACAAAAGCTCTAGTTTCATTAGAAGCAACGTCCTCCCAAAGCATGATGCTGCCACCACCACATTCTTTGTGACCTCACGGCAAACTATTCCGTCAACTAAAACATGTAAATTAAACCAACAATATCTCAATGGAATTGAATAGGTTGTCCCTAACTGATGGCAGGTCTGAATTTATGAAAGCTTGCTTATTTATTTATTTTTAACAGATGCATTTTTTAAGAACCAGTTCTCATTTACTAATAAGACCTTTTACCATTGATGTGTTAAACTTTTTTTTTTTTTTTTTTATCATGTTTGATCTCAAAGTGAAATAATGTTTTTTTTGTTTAACTACTCTTTCTGGAATAGGTTCATTTGGAATTGTGTGGGATGTACTGTGTTTTGATTTGTTTAATATCTACAGGAAGATACCTAAAATGACTGAATAGATGTAGGAGACCTGTTATTACGATAGAAAGAACGTTTCATTCCAGTTAAATAATTAACTCCCTTTATGTTGTTGTAACATTTGGCAAAGATTGGTAAAAATCTAGCATCCCCTTTCCAAATACAGAATGTAAAGATTGGTTATAAAATAGAAAGCTTTTTTTACTTAAACATACAATACGTTACTGTAATACTATCTCTTCAAAATAGTTAAAAAGAGCTTTAACCACCTGAATGACTGGTCTCATGGTTGAGATTTGCAGTCTAACAGACTGTTTGATCCTCCAACCTAATCTTTAAACTCCAACTTTTAAACACTTTCAGTTACTACTGCAGTCTCAAATGATTAAACACGCAAGAAGTTTAGGCATGGAGCATCTCAGCATTCAGTATGACGACATACCACCGAAACTGAATCCTTGTAGGCTCCTGCCTCCAGGTTTTCCAGCAAGTCTTTACACATGCCTCTGGTCTGGGTTGGCAGTGGTTTATGGGTTTGTGTTTCCACTACTAGATGGCATTGCAACCAATAATTTAACTTTAAACTTTTAGTAGTCTGCTTCCCACTGTGTCTCTTGATGCCTTAAGCTCCTCAGCCTTTTCTCTATATCATTATTGCAATGGCACACAATCCTTACCAGTCACGGTATATGGGGCTCTGTATGTCAAGAAGGAAGTCCTGTTAATAATGTCACAGGTGTGCCTGATCTGAACATGTGTGTGTGTGTGTGTGTGTGTGTGGTGGTGGT
>JAVLVB010000001.1:5769584-5826479 GCA_032876305.1 Orestias chungarensis | reverse complement strand
GTGCTATGATGAGCTCTGAAACCTGACTGAAATTCTTCAAATAGGTCATTATTCATCAAATGCTCTCTCAGTTGATTAGCAACAATTTTTTCAAGGATTTTAGATAAAAAAGGAAGATTAGATATGGGTCTGTAATTTATTAAGTTTTCTTGATCAAGAGAAGGTTTCTTAAGTAGGGGTTTTATTACAGCTACCTTAGGAGGTCATAATCCCACTTGTTTACCATTTCATCCATCTTCTTTTTTGTAGTTTCGCTGCACATGTGGGCCTCCACATGCCGGGTATTACCATTCATGGGCTTTCCTGTCTAGACAGGATTTAAAGCTCTCTGTGACCTGGTAGTCTCATTCAAACAGAGATTCCTGGCAACATTCCCAGTTTAAGGCTGCTGTAATTGGATTAAATTTCCACTGAAAGACTTTTTTAATGTTACCTTTAATAGCTGGTTGACTTTACATTTGTGCTACAACATGCTTCTCGCACAGTAGCAAGTATGAGAACAAGTATGTCCAGTCTTACATTGCCTTGCAAGAGTATTTAGTCTTTTTACATTTGCATTTTGTTTGAAAGACGGACCTAATGCACTGTGTGAACATGTCTCTTAAGGGTGTATATACCTGGATGCATTTTCTTTATACATAAATTTTATCTTGTTTTTAATGTGGCTTCTGGATCAATGTTTTTTTTAATTGCTCAGTGGTGATTCAGCTCATGTCAGTGCTTGACTTGTTTCACTGCAGATAATGTCCCATTTCCCAAGGGCCTAAGATGTAGAAGTTTTCACATTTTCTAACTGTGTGAGGGCTGGGCATTTCGAGAGTTTCTACCCGCACATCATCTTGTTAAAAATGTACCTCACTGTTTAGTCATTTTGCATAATAGTTGGCCAGCACACAATTTAATGGGATTTAACTAAAAGAAGAGAATGTATTTGAATACCTGGTTTCAACAGTATGTCTCTTCCAAATTGTATTTTAAACCACCGTACATTGTTTTTCTTTACTTTAACTGTCTTTCTTATGAAATTTTTTTGCATGCATTATCCTATTTGCTCCAGTACTATGCAACATATTACCCTGTGTGTTTTGAATCCCACACTCAGTTAAATGTCAAGCCAGATTTTTATTTGTTGGTTTTTATGTATTCAAGCGTTTGACTTGATTTGACTTGAGGACAATGTTGCACAACTTGTCGTGCGTTGGGAACGTTCATTGTCCCATTTCTTAACAAGTCTGTGACCTCCTTCATGCCAGCATGCTGTTTCGACACCTTATGTGTCACCAACACTTGCTTGTCTCAATACGTTGATCTTTATTGTGTTAAACTAACAGAAAGTTCCGCCAAAGATTATTAAAAATTCAACTAATCTGAAAAGTGTGGGATGTATTTATATTCAGCTTCAACTGTCTGCTAGGCTCCAGGCCATTTTTGGTTGTAAGTATTTATTCAAGATAATAAATATTTATTTAGGGTTTGTGTCAAAGCCTTTTAAGACCATTAATACATTAAAAATAAGTCTGATTTAATATTCAGCTGAACGTGTTTTCTTGTTGATATAAACAACTGTACAGGTTGTTTAGAGTTGAGGCCACTGAAAAACTGGAATGTTCCTCAGTATAGCCCCTTATTGTCCACTCAGGCTTGGAACAGAGATAAAAAAGACTGTAAAATTTATAACAGTGAATTTTTTAATAGAGTAACATGGACAGGATACAAAAGGAGCGCCACGATGGCTTGTTAAACTCTGCAGCATGACTGGAACTCACAAAAGGCCCACCACGGGTGGCTCATTTGGAAGACCCAAATACCAAATCTGATTCGCATGAGTTCCTCCCTTTACAGTTTTCAGGCTATTGTACCCACCAAACCAGCATGCATGTTCTTCTTTTAAAGGTTTAGTAGAGCTCGGGTTGTAATAGAGCTGACATTTTATTTTGGAAAATGTTTAATTGTTTACATTAGAATATTTATGTTCTTTTACAGCTCTGACATTGAGAAATGTGAAGAAAAAAAACTTGAAAGCTAAAAGATTTAACTGAACATCAAACTAAGGGACACAACACCATGGTCATACATACATTTTCAATAATAAAGTCTCCAAGTCAGATTTGAGTTCATAAAGTGAATGTCAGCAGACTGTCAGCAGCAGCCTCTAAAATAAATATGTAAATTGACACATGCCCAGATTTTGCTCTGTTGTAAGCCCGTTCTTCAAGTAATTCACCACACTGTTAATTGACAACTTATAAGAAAACCATACATATTTAATTGAAACTCCAAAATTCCAGCGGCATTCAGATAAAGTTTACTGTCTGTTCATCTTCTGACCAGCATTAGTCTCACCAGTCCCAGAAAGAAGGGTGTCAGCAGAATACTTTTCTGTTAGAAGGTATTTTAAATTATTATTTTTTTTTTTCACTAACTGTAAAAGATTTCTGATTGGTGCTGTTTGAGTGGGTGACAATCAAAAGGCTCTGTCAGATAAATTCACTTACATATACATTTAGAATAAATGTATGTTAAACAGCTCTCCTTATAATTGCAAACCTAAACACACAGATCCTTAGATGTGGCTCAATTCTGCGATAAACAAAAATATTTAAAGCTGTCTTTCATAGAGGTTACAGGGACCTGATAGAAACACAAACATATCGACTGAAACACTGCAATTGCAAGCAGAGGAAACTCTTTCAACTCAAGGGGTGAATGCTTGGCCACGAGCTCTGCAGCTCACGTCCGCTCTCAGTCCCATGTGCTTCACGGCTGTCTGTGTTCAAGATTTAACAAAACCCCACACTGCAGCTCCTGCATCCACAGGAGAGCCACGGAGTAGGGGTCCCCCATCAGATGAAAGTCTGAGTTTGATTTTCGATGCGATGGCGGTGTCAACAAAAGCCGGGATGAGAAAGGTTCAGATCTACCCAAAAAGCATTTGGGAGATGGTCACAAAAAAAAAAAAAGAGAGGGAAAAAAAATCCAACCCAGCATGAATGGGAGGAACAAGACAAACAATAAATGTCTCTAGATGTGTATCCACTTTTATTTGCTATGTCTGAGCTCTGGGAAACAAAACATTGGGATTGCTAACTATAGCATGTCTAAACTCAATTCAACTCTAAACACAATTGAACCGACTCCTCATAATCTTACAGCTCTTACTGCTCATCTTTCTCCTGCCCCTTCTCACAGTTATGAACTGCTACAAATAATCTGAGAGAGTGATATTTTAAATCATTCTAATGCATTAAATCAAGCCACATGCTTCCGGCGTCAGCACATTCGCAGATGTATCGGCTGCCACAAATAAACAGCTCTGATCACCTCTTAGCTTGTTTGCTCCAAGTCGGCCTGGGGTGCGGCTTAAAGAAGCCCGTCTGGTTCCAAGCAGCAACGGGATCAAGGAGAGTTGGGATTTTTTGAGGCCGCTGGGTACAGTTCCTGCACACCCCATTAGGTGTCCTGCTCTATATTGGTTTCTCTCATCTGTTAATGAGTTGCTAAGTGTGAGAATCGGGGGGTAGACCTGAGGGGACACTGTGGGAGATCAGAATGCACTAATCTTTAAAATATGTAAACTGGAAACAACTATGTGTTCAGTCCTTCTAAGGAGAATACAAGAGTGTCGATGACACACTTTTGAAACATTTAAAGTGCCACCCAGAAGTATTCATATCTTTTGAGCATTTTGCTACATTACAATCCCAAACTTTAATGTTAATTTGTAAAGCCCCATAAATATGTACTAAACAAACCTAACACAATGTTTTAGTGTCTTTTGTAGCTGCTGCAATCTGCTTCTTCTGGCTTTTCATATCTAAAGCGTTTTTTGTTTTTTTTTGTTGTTTTTTGCCAATTCTGTTGTATAACAGATTAAACTCATTCAAATTACACAGACAACATTTAGGTCTGGACTTAGACTGGGCCTTTTTTAACACATGAACATGATTTGATCTAAATCAGCCCATTGCATGGTTGTTGTTGTTGTCTGGGGTCATTCGACTTCTCAAGTCTACTTCAGCCTGTTTCGATTGCCCTGGATTTAGCTTTTTCCGTAATCCTGCTGAACTTTCACTCAGCTTCTCTGTCCCTGCTAAGAAAAAAAGCTTCCCCTCAAGGATCAATTTCCTCTTGCCATTCTTCTGCCGGGGATCTCTACAGCTCCTCCAGTGTTACGGTGAACTACTTACTTTTTCTCTGACTAATATTTTTCTTGGTCACCCTACAGTTTAGGTGGACAGCCATGTCTTGGTAGATTTGGTTTTGTCCCATAATCCTCTTTTTCAAATAATGGAATAAACAATGCTCAGTGAGATGTACAGCTTGGGATATTGTTCTATAACCTAATACTGCTTTAAACCTTGACCTTTCTAATGTGTCTGTTATTCTGAAGGCAGGATTATAATTAGTGGGTCTGAATAATGGAATCTAATTACCAATAAAGCCCATTCTACAGTTGGTCAAAAGTAAAAACTGAAAAATATATTTTTAAAATTTACTATTATCTGCTACTTTATGTTTGTTTATTCAACACAATCTCGAACAAATAAAGAGACAAAAAGTGTATTCCATTTGTAAAACTGCCATTAAGATTGTGAAATATAAGTCCTAAAGAGAGTTTTGGCAGTGTAAAAATAAAAATGCTATTAAATTAGAAGCCATTGTTTCTTTATCTCCTCTATGGCCTATAAAACTATTTGTTTCTCTAAATTAAAGATTGAAACGGGGGCTTAAGCCCACAAATGTAACTAGTCGTTAACAATAACAATCTGATTTCTAGTTGTAAGTTAATCAAAAATAATGGTGAAAACCTCAGTTAACTTTGCAGATAAACACATATCATCACAAAAGTGGAGGCCCACCCCACTGTCACGTTAAGAAATACAGCCTTGATGTAATTTCTCTGCTCGTTTATAGCTCCAAGCTTAAAAGAATTGATGCCTCGCCTTCGTTGGCAATCTATTCAGTCCTGCAGGCTGAAGTCTAAACTAAGGCCAAGTGGCAGCTTTACAACCTTTCAATAAAAGGCTGAAGCGACTAATCTAGCCCCCCCCCCCAGGAGCGCTTTTTCGTTTATTTTCGTTGAGGGCTCGCCCAGAAGCCCAGCAACTCCTAGCGCCCAATGCCTATAAGACATTTATTTATTTTTTTAAATACGACCAGTTTATTTACAATTCTAAAGTATTTCATGATTCTTGACTTCAGTAAGGCTATACGGCGGCTGAATGAACAAACCAAGCCAGAGATTTAAACAGTCTCAAAGCAGAAAGTTCACCACTGACTGATGAGCACGAAAGGAACAAGAAAAAGAGCAAACCAGACAATATAATTGAGGGATCTCAGGTTTTCAGTATTGATCCGAGCCGCTTATCTCCCTTCCCCCTCAGTAACAAAAAGCAACGTGACCCCACAACGATGCCCTCTTAGGTCACAGTTTAGTGACTGCTGACTTTTAGTTGCCTTGGTGACAGAAAATTGCATGTGAGACCTGGGTGGTCATGTGGATGGAGATAGTATTTGTGAGCTGAGTTCCGTGGCTGCCGTTTCATTATAAGGATAATAAAGAATCTGCTGTCAGGCAATTGTTGCTCTGTTTGATAACTTTACGAGCAGTTTTGGTTTGAGATACTTGATTGCTGGCTTGAAATCTTCAAGTTTTGCTTTCAATGTCTCAATTGTGTTTTTATTTCTCTTTAGTATCACCACCATGATAGTTCAGCGTGAAAAAGTAATTGCCCCCCCGTTGTTCAACCCTTCGCATCAACAACTGCGATCGAGCATTTGAATAACTCTTTTGCATCTTTGTGGAGGAACCATCTCCCTAATCACATTTACGATGCTCATTTATTGAGTTGGATACCATCAGGAGTGCATAAAAACTGTTGTTTACTTCAACTATTAGTACATTTTAGACATTCGGCAGCCATGTTAAATTCAGAGGAAGAACTTGATGAGACCTTTTAGAACCTCTATGTTGAAATTACAACCTACGTGGATGACTTTTTTTTGTTTTTTTTGTTTACATTGGTTAATGGCCTTGCTTTGTATCGCACTTTAACAAGTCTAAACACTCCAGTGCACTTTAGTCATTCAAAAACTGATCAATTTAAAAAAATGAAGTCAAATTTCAGCCTCAGCTGCCCAGTCGCAGAGTGATTGCTCAGGGCCCTCCGACCGTCAGCAGGCAAGGCAGGTTAAAGATGAAAACACTGTGATGGATGGAGTAGGGGCTTGAAACCGGAGTTCTGCAGATACACAACAAATCACTTTTACCTTACATTAGCCGTTGGCATCAGACCTTCTAAGTTCAGCTTTCTAAAACAACCAACAGGACAATATATGTTTTATTTAACTGTTTTTGTTTGTTTTTTTTCAAAATATGTTTATCATCTTTATGTGGGCTAATATTCTAGTCTTTTAAAAATGTTAATGTCATAATTAACAGAAATAAAACTCAAAATTTCATTCTGTATCTAATGTGAATGTTATTGTTACTTAGTTTAGATTGATTTTGACACCAAAGAAAGCTCCTGGGTACCTGCCAGATGTACCTTTTGTCTTCTCCAAGAAGACTTTGCTGACTCCAAATGTGGTTAAGCCGGGTTTTTATAGAGAATGGCAATACAACCAATCATAACACTAAACCATAATGGTATAAAGACATGTAGTGTTGATCAAAAATAGTATTTATAACGTGCATCATCTCTTATTTTAAAATCAACGTGATAACTTAAAAATCAAATGTATGTATAAAAGGTGAAAAAAATTCATATTTTTGGTATGTTTTTGGTTCCTTAAAATTTTTAAAAAATATAAGCGTGTGTCTTGGAGATAACACATACCTGGATACCTTTACTTTGGTGCAATGGGGGTAGAATATGTATGGAATGCGTTTATCTGTCAATTTAAGACCTTAGGTAAAAACAATAGAAACAAAACAAGGAAGACATTGTTTTCAAGATGCCACTTTCACCTTATCTGTTCCCTTATAAACATTAAAAAATAGGATTTATGCAATGCATTGTCCTTTCTTTTAAAATCTGTTTGTTAGATTAAAAACACGTCTGTATGAGAGGTGAAAAAATGTTCTTATGGTGATTATGCTTTCGGTTTCTTAAAGTTTTAAAAAAGTTTATGTGAGTTACTTGGAGAAAAACACATGGATGCTTTAACTGTGGTGCATTGTGGGTGGGATATTTATGGAATGTGTTTATCTGTCGTTTCAAGAAAGAAAAGAAAAAAACGAAGGAAAAAATTGCTCCAAAGTGCCATCTAACCTTTACTGCTTCCTAATGGTTAGATGCACATTTTTGCAACAATTGTAAATATTCAACACTTTTTCGGCTTCCTAAGCATAATTGCACACTAAGTTACTTCCTCCTTTACAATTAAAATAGCAGCATCTATACCAGCATCTATATATTGCTTACTTTCAATAGTCAATGTCTAAACTACAAATTGTTAAGCTGGAGCAACATTTACTACCAAAATGCAGAAAAAAATAAAAGTTTTAAAGCTTGTTATCTTTTTTTTTTAAGCTCACATTGAAGCAAATTAAAAGTCTCTATGAACATGTGAGGATTAGAGTGTATGAGTTTTGCAAGACACTGTATGTAATGTGACAAATTAATCCTAAAGTGGTACGTTTTAATTAATGTACATTATCTGATTTGGGTCATACTTTTTCACGTTGTTTTTCAAGGCTCCTATCTAAAAGCATTTACATGTCGACAACTTAGGAAAAAAAGCAGTCTGAGGCACGTGTTAGAAACATTCAAAGAATGCAAACTAGAGAAGAGCAATGTGACTCTTCTGGTTTTCAACACTCAGCAACACCTTGGTTCTGGACAAAGGCTCTCAGCTGTCGCATATATTGGTGTTCAGCTTCGGCTGATACCTCTGAATGTCCACAGCGTGTCTCAGCTGTTGGAAGTGGCAGATCTTAATGCTAATTTATTCAGGCACCAGCTGCTGTGTCGAGATGATTCTGCAAAAGATACCCTTGAAACTTCTGATGAGCTCACCGCTGTGTATAAAGAAGACCAGGAGGTCATAAAGAGTGAAAGTATGTGCGTGAATTCCTGGGTCCGTTCATGGAATGCGCATCCATGCAGTCACGTGTGAGCAAGCGACGTGACTTCCCACATACCTGGCTGCAGGCACACTTCTGGATAACAAGCTATTATTGCATTGTTGTTAGGTGAAACTAAGCCCCAGCGCCCGAACTTTAACATCTAGGTCTGAAATGTCCAACCTTGTATTTTTTTTACGAGCAGAAACCCCAATTATGATTGCAGTACTCATCCTGGAGCGGTGTTTTTGTGTGAGATCAAATGAAAAGTGTTCAAAATCCATTAGTGTACAGAAGACTAAAGTGAGCCATATAGGTCAGCGTTCTTTTTTTTCATGAAACCTAGGTTTTATAACACTCATATCCTTTTTAAAACGAGCTTATGTGAATCTTTGCAGCTGTTGGTGATACTTCATTTGCTGCTGAAAATCTAAACCGGCGTGTAAAACTGGAAGGACTGCTGTCACAGAGGTGACGCCCCCGGGCAGCATCTATCAGCAGGCCGTCCTTTCATCTCCCCTCGGTCGGTTTCACTAGCGTTCACACCTTGATTCCTGATTATAGCGTCTCTCTAGCTGGGTAAACATCCCATACATGACAACGACTCACTGGATGAGTCCTTTTGGTCTCTATAGCAAACACAGCACTTCACCTTTGAAACGTGTGATTGCTACTTTTTTTTTTTCCTAAAAACACTCTGCTTTATATTCTCTGTCAAACTGTCTTTAAGATGATTTGAAGTTGAATCTCAATATAGACCCAGGAAGGGTTACGGTCTTGCTAAAGGAGGCTAATCCAGCAGGCTTGGAACATCTAACAGAGCAAATCTCAAACAATTGTCTGAAAACGGAGTTTCGCATGACTGAAAAACAAAGTAAACTTAGCCAGCCACCTAAACTGAAAGGACGCATGCATCAGGCCCAAGGTAGCTCTTGAGGAGCTGCTGAGATTTAAAGATTAAAATCTGTTGGGAGAACACTTATTAGTCATGTACCTTTTCAACCCAGCATTTATTAGATTGGCGTGATCATTGAATTGTTGTCCACAAGCCATCTAGGGTACATGGAAAGCATCTAAGAAAATGTGCAACGGTCTAACGAGATCAAATGAACCAAATCAATTAAAGAGAACGAAAAGCGGTGAAGGAAATGTAGTATGTAGACTTGCGAGTGAGAATGAGGTTGACATCCACCCGGACAAACATGCAATTGAATAGTTTAGATCAAATCGTGGTCATGTGTTACAGTGGCCAAAAGAAAAGCCCAGAACTGAATCTGCAGCAGTGTTTTCTGTTTCATGTTACTAATCTGACTAAACACTTTAATGATACCATTTTTAAAAAAGTTTAAGAGGTGCGAATATTTTAGTAGAACCTGTGTCCAGCAGCAGGTAAAACAGACCTTTGTTGGTTCTTATTTTCATCCCACAAGTTGGATTATTTCATTATTTTTTAGCAGCTTGTCTAATATTTAGACCCCCTATTGCTTCTGTAATCCTGAAGCCCCGTCAAGTAAAACCCTTAAAAGGAAGTTCTACCGCTGCCAATTGACTTACTTAGCATAACCTAATTACTCTCAATGCAAAAACAAACAAAACAAAAAAAATAGCCCCGCGTGGCACACGTCACTAAAAAAAACAAAAACAACAGCCACAGCTCTGGGTCGCTAAATGTTGCAGTTTCACCGTTAGTGCTTGGCAGACGACAGAAGGTGGGACTCAAACTAAACGGATTGTTTCGTCTCCAATGGGGGGAAGGGAAGGACACGGTCCTCCCCACGATGGCCTCGTTTACTGCACCGCAAATAGCAAAGCTGGCCGTAACTCAGGACGTTCGGAAGCCTGAATGGCCATTGTGTGAACTTCTACATGGATATGGTTTGAGAACAGCGTGCATTTGTTGTTTAGCAGCGGCTCCACAGCAACTCTACTTCGGATATAGTTAACCCCCAGAGGGAAATATCGGTTTCATTAGGTTCTGTGTGCAACCACAGCTACCTTACTCTCTGCCTGCAAGACAGAAAGATTACCTTGAAGAGTTTATTTGAGAAACAACATACTGCTCGTGCAAGTTTCTAGCTTTTTTAGAGTAAATTATCTTATGTCACCTCAGCATGAAAAAATAGCAATACACATTCTTAACGGTGTTTGAGATTTATTTAGTCTCCAAATTTACAAAAATGAAACAATTTGTATAAACACTAGAGCTATAGCAACTGAAACGTAACATCTGCATGTGCCGATGGCCGGGATGTGCTTTCTTTTGGATTTCTTTGAATTATTCATATTTTGAAACCACTTTGTGTCGCATTATTAGGAAACATCTCCCTTCTGTCCAGCATGCACACAGAAGCACTAAATAAATATTTCGGGGGAGGAAAGCAAGTGAGTTTTTTTTTTTCATCTTGAATCCCACCATATAAATGTGTTTGGTTCTATTTGCAAATCCTCTTCAAATCTGGAATAAACAAGCATTTAGTGATGACTAACTGCTGTCAACATCCAACTACTGAGCTCAGCTTTCGGGTGGCTGCGCTGCCAAGAAAGTCAATACCGCTCCGGCGTTGTGAGCCAGTCCGTTTCAGCTAACCCCTCCGGCCAGTTCATAATTGGTGTTGTTCTGTTGGCACAAGTTGCTCTCCCTCTGGAAAAGAAAGGGCCTCATTAAGCCTGAAAGTGTCCCAACACTGAGAGTTTCTCCTCGGGGTTATGTCCCTGATTCTCGGTGCGGAGAGTTCATCTCTTTCTGTTTCGACTGTGCTTCACTGTCTTCTTCCTCTTCAGGATCATTTCGTAGAGCCTCTCCAGGCCAGTCTGCAGCCCCTGGCCGTCCACGGCGCTGCAGCCCTGCACGTGGAACAGCGTGTAGATGCCCAGATCGTGCACGGAGAGCAGTTTCTCCACTTCACTGACTGACAAGGCCGAGTCCAGGTCCTGCTTGTTGGCCAGGATCAGCACTGGCACCCCCTGATTCTCCGAGGTGCGCGTGATCTTATGGAGCTCCACTTTAGCCTCCTCCAAACGCTCTAACTCGGTGGAGTCCACGACAAACACTATGCCGTCCGTTCGCCGAGTGTAGGACTTCCAGAGGGGGCGCAGCTTTTCCTGTCCGCCCACATCCCACACCTGGAAGTTTGTGGCGCGGGACGCCCCGACGGCCACCTTAATTTTCTCCATGTTAAAGCCCTTGGTGGGGATCGTCTTCACAAACTCCTTCAGCTTCAGCCTGTAGAGCAGGGAGGTTTTCCCAGCCGAATCCAGACCAATCACCACCACGTGCAAACACTGGAAGCTTGGGAGAAGCGACGTGTTGGGGGCCATATCGGTCAGCTGGTTCCCCATGATTCGGACCAAGAATTCACACCCACTGAGAAAGAGGTGGCAGATGCCTGATTTAAGCCTTTCGCACTTGAAGGTCCTCGCAGGCGGACGGGACTGAACGATGACCTGAGACCTTATCAAAAACACACAGAGAGAAAGAGAGAGAGAGAGAGAGCTCAGGTTAACATTTAAATGAAAAGATAAATTGAGCTTGTTTGAAATACGTGAACTATTCCAATGTCAAACACAGACAACGGCAGCAGAAAATTTTGGATTTAGAGATCTGATGAAGCTTTATCACATCAGTGTGTCTCTTTCTGCCACAAATAAAATGCTCTCAAGGTAAAAAAGAAAAAAAAACTTGTTAGATGAGGCAGAACACTTCAGACTATCCACTTGCAGCACAACAATGACCCTAAACACAGAGAGTTAGCACATACCGAAGCTTTTCCATGAACTACAATGGCCTCAACAAAGTCAATGCCTAAATCCTAATGAAAATATCTGGCGACACTTGAAAATGTATGTTAATATATTCCAGACATTCAGTCTGGTTGAGCTTGAACTACTGATGGATACTTCAAATGACCTTAAAATGCAATTCCACATGTATTTATTAATACAGATACGAAAGGACATCATTGCTCTCCTTTAAGCTTTGCCATTTTTGCTCCTTTTCACTTACAAACAACATAATCTGTGATTAAATCTGGTCATTAAAAAAATGTGACACAGTGTGCAAAACTTCGAATGGTATGAATACTTTTCAACACGGTGCTCAGCCCAAACTGGGTCCATCCATGTTGCTCCGGATTAACGCCGTTTTCAGTCCCCAAACCCAGAGCTAAACAGGTAATTGGGCGTCCGCAGTTGTTCTAGTCTAATTTCCCCTGCCTAATCCTTTCAGGACGGGTCAAGGCAGAAAGGCTTTTCCTTCAGGCTGATTGATTTCAATCCAGGGGGAAGCAATCTGAATCCAGAGCTCAGTGTCTCTGCATCAGGAGCAGCAGCAGCAGCTCTAATCCGGTTTCTGTTGACATCCTGATCACACAGCTGCCTCTGGACAACCCACAGCCATTATTACAAGCGGACAACAAGGTAATGACGATGCTGGGGTTGTTTATGAAGTGGAGGGTTTGGTGAGAAGCGGCAATAAACGCAGCGTCATGTTTTTTTCTCCGGTAAGATTTATTTGACACTTGGCTCAATTTAATCTCGAAAGTTCAGGAGAAACGGCTGTTTTGGTTTGTTGTTTATCGCGCAGACATAACATTTAAACAGCTAAACAACTTCACTGGTTTGTGCTTCTGCCCTCTCGCCACCAACCAGCTCAGAAACGGCAAACAGGACTTCCAGCGTTAAAATTAAAAAAAGAAACAGGAGCTCGTTTTAACAGCGAAATACGTATTAATGTTCATACCTGATATAAAATTTTTAAAAAATGAAAACGTTCCGATGTACGATTATCCGCAGGAGATAAACTCAGCCATGGTGAAAGGAAAGGCTTCTTCTTTAGTTGTTTTCTCCTGCTCCTAGTCTGCGCCGCTGCCGTCCCGGTCGGCGTTCCTCCTCTGACTGAGGAATCCTGGAGAAGATCAGAGCTGTCAGCACCTCCAGCCGCCGTGACGTCGAGGCCACCTGGAGGGGGCCGCTCAGCGCCCCCTGCTGGTGGAGCCACGAACTGCTGGACGTGCGGGCGTCCACGAAGTTTTATAAAGACTTCCTTTAATCAGTTTTATGCTTATAAGTGAAGATTTAAAAAAAAAAAAAAAAAGAAGAGATATAGAAAGAAGAATAAGTGCATAAAGTTTTAAAATGGTAATCTAAATCTTAACAGCTATAATTTATTTCTCAAAAATATATATTTTCTAATTCAGTATATTAAAAGAAAATATGAAGAGTTGACCTGGAGTGTAATTTTAATACACCGTTTTGCAAAATTAATACCTAGCTACAATAAATAACAAAATCAATAAAACAAACAAACAAAAAAAAATTAGATTTTATTTTGTGATAAAGGTCAAGGGTTAAGGCACTGTGAGTTTTGAATAATTGGTTTTTACATTAGTGCAAAAACAATAATAGTTGTTATTTAAGATTTTCTGTAGTTTCAAAGGAAAGTGGAAAATATGGTAAACCAATAAGGACTTTTGGAAATAAGGTCACAAGTATTTATTTATACTGAGTATGTAAAGCCTCAGAATGATTTCAAACAAAGTTTCACAATTCTGCTGGAAAAAAAGGCACACAAATGCACAAATATGGAGGTTCCCTTTCAATATTCTCAGGGAAGATCAAACTACAATAATTATGGAAATGAATACTTATGATAAACTAAATTATGATGCTTATGAATGATTGCTACTCAAATAAAAATCTTTAAGTTTCCTTCATCAAAACAAGAACCTTTAAATAAAATCTGTACAGTTCTTTAATAATGTAAATAAAAGAGCTGGATTTACAGTGCTTCTTGTCATAGGCAACAGTTCATAAACTTAAAGTACAATATACTTTAAAAAAACGTTACTTTATGTAAAGAAAAAAACAGCAGTTCTAGGAAAAAGTGGTGCAAGGAACAATGAAGGTTAGAAAGAGGACAAAAGTTACATATAAAATAAATCAATGTAATATTTGAGTATCTTATCATCATACTTGGATAACCAAGTAAAGAGTTGTGGATTTCTATAATTTATCTGCAAAATAAAAATAACAAAAATTGGCTGTTTTTTTTTTTTTTAATACAGGTACATTTGACCAAATTAATGATCATGTATACATTTATGTCACCAATTCATATTTCCCATTGTAATCATGAGGTTTCCGTAGTAAGGTTTTGTCTCCACCCTGTGGCAACTGCACTTCAAAACAAAGATATGAGGGAGATGTTCAGGAACTTTATTGTCCAGCTCAGGGGGTAGACCAGGCAGCATGTGAAGAGACTATTGCCCTCATAGCAGATGTTTGATTTGTCTAGTGCCACTTGCTGGACGTCTTTCACCCAGTATCAATGCTTTCCAAAAAAGCCCACTAGTGCTAAAAATGTATAAACAGAACTGTACAAACATTCCTAAGTTTATTGGCTCCTTTTTGGTTAAAGTGGAGAAGTTTGGAGACAAAAGAAGCGTCAAGCATAAACATAACCACAGCGTGATAGATAGATAGATAGATAGATAGATAGATAGATAGATAGATAGATAGATAGATAGATAGATAGATAGATAGATAGATAGATAGATAGATAGATAGATAGATAGATAGATAGATAGATAGATAGATAGATAGATAGATAGATAGATAGATAGATAGATAGATAGATAGATAGATACATAGATACATAGATAGATAGATAGATAGATACATAGATACATAGATAGATAGATGTCATAGTTTAATAAAGTGCAAAGAAATCAGGACTGACAGAGGTCAACTCTGTAATACAAAACAGAAATAATTATACATTTTAAAAGACAAGGGCACAAGTAATTTGTGATAACATTTATAGCTATTATATTGCAAGCATCAATGCGCTTCATTCATAAGATGGTTGTGGGTGATTTAAAGTTTTGGGTCTGCTAAAACAACATATATCACAAATAACCAATATCATTTTAACAGCACTCAATCACACATTAGAATGATTAAACACTTCTGGCGTTTATAACTTTGGTTTCATCCTCTCACAGGATGAGGAGTAGTTGAGTTATTCCCGCAGTCGATGTACTCAAAAATCTCATGCGAGAGTTGCTCCGTGTGAGACAAGTAGGAAATATTCATGTTTATTCTGGGTGGAAAGGGGGAAAAAAAGAGACAAAACAAACACATCAACAACCGCATTTATATTTGACTGGTTACTGAATTTAAATAGATCAAAAAGTTGTATCCAAAAAGAACATATAGTTTTGTGGATTATAAAGATATTACTTGGCAAATTTGGAACATCTTTCAACAGTAATAACATTTCTAAATTGCTCTGCACCTAACCTAAAACAATGTGAGCTGAAGGTAAAGAATTCCGGTACTAGAGATAAAGTAGCTGCGCTATTATGGTTTATTTTAAAACATTTCACACATTGTGTAAATATTAAAACAACTAAAGACAATTTAAATATTTTTATCCTAGAACACACTCATATAAAACATCCTAAACAACGGCATTAACTATGTGACATGGTTTCACACTTTTACTTCCATCTATCCTTCAATTTGCTATGAATGCTCCTCATTAATCAATAAAATAAAAATCAAACCAAACCTCTGCTTAGTTTTAGAGCAGCCAATTTCCATTTGTTTCTGGTGATTGAAGCAAACCTAACTCATACTGAACTTTAGGTTTTTATTTGCAACCTGACATTGGAATACCGTGTGGCATTTTTCTTTTTGTTATATTCCTCATCTACCCCATGTTTGCTACTTATCTTTCAGGGCTAATGCTGGAAAGCAACTTCCACTTAAAGATTATATTAAAGACCAAACAAACAACCTTTTTTATGACCCCTAATAAACTCTATTAAGTTGCCTAATGCAGTTAAAAAGGTATCTGCAGACTGTTAACTGCCTAATAATACTAATGCTCCACTTGTGATGGCACAGCCCTCTGCACAATGAAAATGTCTCAGATAATTTCATATCCTGGTCTGTGGGTGTACATAATAATAAAAAAAAACGGAAACTTTTCTCACAGAGAAAATAAGTTCTCCCTTGAACATAGATCGGGAGATTTCACTGAGGTCCCTAATGGTATAAGTTGTTTTAGGAAAAAAACATATTTTTAGTCATTCTCAATGGCTTATTTAAATTTAATGCAAGCATTCACTTCTGACACACAAACAGAGGCGTCTGCTGCTGCTAAAACAAAAGCAGAAGTGGCTTTCTTTCTTTTCTTTTTTTTTTTGAGGCAAAGAAAAAGAGAAATGAAAAGAAGACCAACAGGGATTTTTTATGGCATAGATCTTTCCTCATATAGTGAATTCTCAACGCAAAAACTAAACTGAGTTGGACTTTTCCTTTTGTGCTTTTCTGAAGATAACATATTAGATTTGAGGCTTCGAAGATGGAAGACTTATGTACATCAGCCTTTACTTTGTGGCTGTTGTTGTCACACAGCTGCAGAGAAGTGTTGTGGCTTTGAGATAACAACATAATCCTCCTCTCTGGATGATTTTGACATTGAGATTGAGACTTACTGAAGCTTCAGGAACAACATGTGAATCTTGATAGTGGTTGACCTGCAGTAATTGCTGAAAGAGACAAAGATGCAGTTACGAATTCTGATGAATTCACACATTCAGACAATGAAACAAAGCCGTAGAATCTGAAGTTTTGTCTTTACTTTAAGCCTTGGTCTGTGAGTTGCAGGTTGATTTGAACAATGTACTGCAAAAAAACATGGGAAAGAAACTTCTTAGACAGATAAAGGATGTTGTAAATGTTTTAACACCATAAAGAAACTTTAAGGAAGTTTATTGGGATCTTTTCAAACATCATGCACTTGGATATTTTCTCCTTTATTCTGATACCTTTAAACCATCATGTTGGAGTATTTGCTTTTACTAATCTCTTAATTAGTAGAGAGTAAACATACAAATACAGGTATTTAAGCTTTTAAACTGTAAAAATACAGGTTTTCTGTAAGAGGTTTCATGAAGAAAGGTCAGGAATAACAATGTTGACAATTTTGAACCCGAGTTGGGCTATTAAAAAACTTAAACTCGACTCTGGTTGCTGTATGCTGAGGGAATAAAAATGTCTTCAGCAGAAATATGGTTAATAAAACTGTGTTAAAACGGGACATTCTAACAAAGAAAGTGTAGTTTTCTTTCTAATTCACAGTGACGCACTGCTTTTTGTTAGTCTGTAGCATAACCCCCCCCCCCCAAAAAAGAAAAAAATCCACTCATGTTTATTGCTTTAACAGGCAAACGTCTAGATCAGTGCAAAGAGAATGAATACTTTTGTATTTCATTAGCATTTATAAACTCACCGGTTTTTTCGATCGAGACTCTATGGCTGTCATGTTGGTTATTTTGGTCTGACCCATCACCACATTACTAACCACACCCTGCATTGAGAACCCAGCAATCTGAACTGGGACAAAGTTCTCATTGGTGATGTTAATGAGATTCTAGAGCAGAAGACACAAAAATATACAGTTTAGAATGGTCATCAGTGGGGGGGGGGGGGAAACAACACAAGTTTTTATACTGTTAAAAAAAATGTTGGGACTTTGTCCACCATATAACACCCGGTGCCTGTCATGTGAACACCTTTCAAATTGTCTGTCTGACATTAAAAGTGTGACCGGACGAGAAGTCATGAGGTTTAAATATTAAATAGAAACTGTCGGAACATTAGACTAGTGCAGAAAAAGAGCTTTCAGCCTGTCTTAAAACGGAAAAGCAGTGTGTGAAAACCATGCAAAAATGTAACTTTTTGGACAATAATGTTTAGGAGCAGCAATTCTCCTTGGTTCCTCACTATATTATGGAGGAATTTCCCTCCAATCTGTAGAACTTCTCTTCAGATCTCTGAAGTGTGTGAAAGTTTGGATCATGTTTAGGACAAGACTTTGACTGGACAGAGGATGACAGTGCTCGGGGACTGTGGATGCAAAACAATCCCAAATGACCACCCCACCATGCCTGACTTTTTTGTTTGAGGTATTGATATCAAGTGATTGGTTTACAGCAAACTTCTAAAACTTGACTCATCGGTCCAAAAGACTGTGCTCCAGAAGTTGAGTGGTTCATTCAGACAAAAAAATCACCAAACCTGTGCAAATAACCCAAGATGGCCTAGTGTTACCCCTCCAGGGATGATTTTGGGAACGGAGGGAAACCTACTTGCAACTATGTTTAATCAAGTCAAAGCAGCCATCCACCTGGTTATTTTAAGCCATTTTTTTGGAGATTTTCAACTGCTATTGTCATGAATAATACCATAAAAACCATTGTGGACAATAAAGTTCCTATTTGACTAATGGGGATGAGGAGTTCATATCCCAGCACCAACCCACAAAGCCAATTGTACCAATACCTTTTTTACTCACCATGGTACCGCTGCAAGCTAAGCTGATCTCAACCACACAGAATGTATTGAACATCATTAACAATGAAGATGGTACAAACCAGGTCCAACAATGCAAACAAACTAACGGTTATTTGCTAAAGCAAGCTGGGCTTCCTTAACGCCTAAGGCCCAGAGATTATTTAAAAAAAGATGCTTGAATTTATATCCTTATGTGTGTAATAACTCTTAACAATATATGAGCTTCACTTTTTTAAATGCAAAACTTTCAGTTTGGGTGTCTGCACTCTTGTTGTTGCCGTCACTTACTGCGACCTCCATGTCCAAAGAGTTCGGGGAGAAGTAGACCATGACTGACAGCACTGACACTGGTGTGAGTGTGACGCTCCGAGGAAAGAGGAAGAATAGGATCAAGCAGCAAATCAGAATACATAAAGCCATGGAGATGCAGACATACAGCTTCCTGAAATACAAAATACGGCTTTGTTAACGAAAAAGCATGAAACCATTGCAAAAACATTTACTTGATGCGTTCCTTACGTGCGCCTGGGCTGCAGTCTCACATCATTCCACGGTATTACAGCAAGGAGCTGATCATGCTGGCCTGTCAGAAGAGAAACAAATAAAGAAAATGGCTTTGATTTTACTGAACCTAATAAGGAAATGAAAGTACCAAAACAAGACAACACACATGGTTTATCTTCTTTCGTTGAGGGAAATGAAAGCCACCTGTATGAAGCCATTCCACTCCAATGAGTTACAGTTACAATGGAATAACACCTACCTCTGGGTATTCGTCCGATTCCATGACACGTAGGGCAGTTGTCGCCCGAGGAGCCTCCATTAATGCTGCCGTACTGAGGAAACTGCCCGGGCCCTTTTGCCTTCTCCATTCCTTTTGTTAACTCTGGATCCGCTCCTGTCCTGCTGCTGTGCCCCGGCGGTGACATGAACCTTCACTTTCGGACAAAGTCCGGCTTTTACAAGAAAAACATGAAACCTGACACAGAAGGAAAAAAAAAAAACAGCTGCATCAGGGCCAACTATAGTCAACTGCTCAAACTTGATATCCTCACAAAACATTTAAACATCCATAAAACCTCATTCCTGCAGAGTATGCCTTTGCTTATGATGCAAGATGATGAAGAAGAGTTGCAAGAATGTTCATGGCAATGCCAAGAGCATTTATTATGTTATCTAGCAAATTTTTCACACATTAAATTTTAATTTGCACTCTTTTTCAGAGCCCTTTATTCTTTTTGTCTGGTCAGCTGAGAGCCACAATCTAACTCTATGGCCTAGGTGTGAAATATGTCATATGGATGAGCCCATCTCTATGGTCAATTTATCAGCAAGTGTGAAACATATGGAGGGAAGCAAGACAGGCATTAAGATAGATGTGGCCAAAAAGCCTGGCAGAAAAAAAAAATGTAGGAGGCTGCAAAAGACTTGAACTAGCAGGGCAATACAGCATACAGCCAGAGCAGGTATGGATCAAAGCATCTTCATGAGCTAGAGTGGCCCAGTCAAAGTCCAGATCCAAATCCCACTGAAATGTCCAGGTGTTGAAAATAGATGGTTGATGTCCATTCAGTTGTTTTTTTCTTTTTTACCAAAAATATAGATTTAGCACTTATAACACTCTGGCAGTTATAAAAATGTAGCTTAAATATGGCTTGGATCTTTACAGAAAAGGCTGACAAATTAATTGTTTTACTTCTGATCCACAAGACGTTTTGTAAATACCAATATAACAATATGTTATCTGTGTTGTCCTGTTTAGGAGTGTGATCTTAAAAGGGAAAAACATGATGGAAACATCAACAATGTAACCTAACCTAAAAAAATAATTAGATTACCATAAGGTTATAGGAAATGCTTTGATTTAAAGAAACGCCAGCAGCCCCACAGTTTCTAAATGAGATTTTTAAGCCCTGCTGAGTTTGGACTGTTGCTATCAGACTCATGCTGTAAACAGAGACGTCAGTCTCCCAGCAGCTGCACGACTCAACTGTGACACAGGTAACTTTCCTGCGTTGCTCTTACCTTCACAATTTGCCTGTTGTTTTTGCTTCCAGCTGATGTCCAGAGTAAAAAAAGAAACATTAGCTGCTCTGATTCTGCTTTATTAGGCTGTATTGAAAAGGTTTTACCCTGTTCCTCGTTCTGCCGTTAACACAGCAATAAGCATGAGGAATAACTTCCTCATACTTGTCAGATGGGTTAGTTCCTGATGTGTCACCAGGGGGTTGGGTCACCATAACAAGTGTTACATGAAGCTTACTCTATGCAACTGAGGATGAGAGGTTGTACATTTTTACCTAGTAATGCTCTTTAGAAATAAAATAGAATAAATTATTTACATGTATCTGGACCCAAGTCTATGTTAGAATAAAACTAAATTAGACTAAAACTATTTTAAGCTGGGCTATGTATAAACTATGTTAACGCCTTTTTCTAAACTGCTGTATGTTAAATTAATCTTTGTTGAACTAAACTGAAATAATACAAACAATCCAAAAGATAAGGCTGGACATTGTTTAACTAAGGAAAGCTTACACAAACCAAAGTAACCTAAGATATGGTAGACTAAGCATCGACATGCAAGTTAAAAGATGAAAGTCTACATTAGGCTCGACTAGAAGATAAACCAAATTGCAAGTTGGGCTAAAATAGATTTAAGTATGTCATATGCTCAACTAAAAAACTAAACTACAAATAACTAAGTAATTTTATGTTAAAGTGAACCACCGTACGCTGCCATAGACTGTAATTATAGACATCTTAAATTATCTTGATGGTTAATCACGCCGTTGAAGTGAGCTATGGTAAACTAAGCGAAGTTAGGCTTAAATATAGTAAACCTAGCAATATTGGAATTAGTACCTTCTTAAGAATTATTTTTAAACAAACATGACCATTCTAAACTGTACATTTCAATTGAAGTAACTATGCACAATACAAACATATTAAAGTGAAATATAACATATCCACAAATATATTTGAGATTTTTTTTCTTCCAATACTTGATTTTGGTCATTCAGTTA
Source organism: Orestias chungarensis (assembly GCA_032876305.1). NCBI lineage: Eukaryota > Metazoa > Chordata > Actinopteri > Cyprinodontiformes > Cyprinodontidae > Orestias > Orestias chungarensis. Next base: position 5,805,023 of record JAVLVB010000001.1, on the reverse strand, counting down.
CTTCTCGATTCATTTGGCAACTTTTACGGGTCTTTGAAATGAATGTGAATTCATGATTATTGTACTTTTACTTAACATTTTCCAACTTGGATAGTGAAAACATGTTGGTTTGTTTGACATTTATGATGTACTGTAATATTTGAGAGCGAAGATTCGATAACTTGACCAAAAAGTAATGATTGTGACCGTTATCCAGCCTTTAACAACAATGGGATGGAAGTATTAAAAATCCGTGGATGTCGGTTTAAATCCCAAAATACTTATTTTCTGTTTATACAACTTTCAAACCTGCATTTTTAGAGTTTAAATAAATAAGTCATGTAAAAAAACCGAAGGGCAAAGAGTTTATTGGCAGATTGGGATGTGTGTATTTAAAGTGTACCGTCTGTTGCAGAAGAATAATTTGACAAGCAATGTAGATATATTCAGAATTACTCTCAAGAGCATTGACATGTACAATTGTAAACATAAGAAAACAATGGTTCCTAAAAACCCCAACCAACCAACCAACCGCACGCACGCACGCGCACACACAAAGGTATACATTAACTTAAACTTCAGACACACAGCACAAAGTCCACTGACATGATAAGCATGTCTCATTAAACTGATCATCTTCACTCACGAGAGTCAATGCGATCGATCAAATTAAACCTACTTGGGTCCATAGTGAGCTGGAGGAATGTGTTTCAAGAGACATCTGGGCTTTAGTTTGCGCTAACTGAGCATTGCTGGGTTTCGCTTTGAGTATTTGACGAGGACATGTGAAAATGCAGACAAGCTGGGGAGGTGGGAGGGGTGAGGATGATTAAAAGATGTCACAATTCTGTTTTTTTTTTGTTTGTTTGTTTGTTTGTTTCACTATGACTGAGACAATGCGAGCGCGCCTCTACAAGCCTCTATTCATCATGCAGGTGTGAAAAACATCCAAATCTGAACAGTGATCCATTCGGAGTTTGGTTTACATTCCACATGTCAACATCTAAAATAACAATACTTTGATACAGAAGAAGATTGCATTGTTAGGCAAATTTCACTACAATAATAATAAAAAAATCTATTCTTACTGCACTCTGACTCTCAACCCATGCAGCTTCAGTAGCATCAGTGTACATCAGAGCTAGCTTTTCTTACCCAGGTTCACCTCACAAAGTTTAATTTTCACCGCACTATATTTAAATATATTAGCCAAACCTTTAGTAAGTGCGATTATTTTACAGCGCTGAGGAAACAACTACACCAGCCATACAAACACAGGGAATGAGGAAATGAAAAACACTTAACTCGTTCATTTTTCAGTTTTTGTTGTTTTTTTTCACTCATTTTTGAACAACAGAGTATCGTTATTTTTTCCTTCGGGTAAACAAAGTGAAGCTATTAGAATACAGTGACTAACCAGGAAACCTAGACTTCATCTAAGTTTTCTTCCATACTTTTGAAGATGAAAGTGTAGTGTAATGTAAAAAAAAAAAAAAAGCAAAAGAAGGTGAGAATTAAAAATCAAACTCTATAATTACTGTTTTTTAAATTAAGCTTAAAAGCTGAAATTATTATTTTTTTCCTATAAGACTAGGCGCCTTCAAAAAGCTTGGTGTCTGTTCATTGTGGAGGGTCAGCGGCTTCATTCTGGCTCTCCTCGGCCATCTGGACCAACTCGTTGACAGTGTGCAGCAGGTTGTAGCCATGCTTCCTCAGCAGCTGCTGGTTGAGGCGCTGGTCCTTAAAGCCCATCTCCAGCAGGACGGCCATCATGGAAGGGTCCTGTCTGGTGGCGGGGTCGATCCCTCGCTGGAAAACACATGGACACGAAAAGCAGGGTTGTGGGGGGTGGTAAGAATAGGAAGCGAGGAGAGAGAGAGAGGAGAACATAGACGTAAGTCCATTTCCAAGATATTTTCTTTCAAAAATCAACTTGCATTTGCAATTTAGCATAGTTATATATATATATATATATATATATATATATATATATATATATATATATATATGTGCATGCAATTTTGTTCTGCCTTCTCTAAAATCTACTTCCGATTTATTGTTTTTTGAGGATCTAAACCCTCTTCTGGTCTGTGACAGTCTCTACTTCATGCTCGAGTAAAAATTTACCCAAGTCTGATTTGGATCAGTCTGTCAGTGTCAGTACAGGGACCTCTTATGGTAGGCATGAACAACAAAAACAATAGAACAATACATTTTCTCTCTAGTCTGTTAACCTGAGATGTAATTAAGTCTATATGCTGATTTTTACAGTGCCATGCGAAAGTATTTTGCCACCTTGAACTTTTCAACCTTTTGCCACATTTCAGGCTTCAAAAATAAAGATATAAAAAAAAATGTTTTTTGTGAAGATTCAAGAAGTGGGACACAATCATGAAGTGGAATTAAATTTATTGGATGTGTCACAAACCTTTTTCAACAAATAAAAAACTGAGAATTGGAGCGTCCAATATTATTCAGCCCCCTTTACTTTCAGTGCAGCAAACGGACTCCAGATGTTCAGTGAGGATCTCTGAATGATCCAATGTTGTCCGCAACGACTGGGGATGATAAATAGAATCAACCTGTGTGTAATCAAGTCTCCGTATAAATACACCTGCTCTGCGTAGAGAGCATCATGACCAAGGAACACACCAGGCAGGCCCGAGATTCTGTTGTGGAGACGTTTAAAGCCAGATTTGGATAAAAAAAGATTCCCCAAGCTTTAAACATCCCAAGGAGCGCTGTGCAAGCAATCATATTGAAATGGAAGGAGTATCAGACCACTGCAAATCTACCAAGACCCGGCCGTCCCTCTAAACTTTTATCTCGAACAAGGAGAAGACTGATCAGAGATGCAGCCAAGAGGCCCATGATCAGTCTGGATGACCTGCAGAGATTTCCAGCTGAGGTGGGAGAGTCTGTCCATGGGACAACAGTCAGCCGTACACTGCACAAATCTGGCCTTTATGGAAGAGCGGCAAGAAGAAAGCCATTTCTCAAAGATATCCATAAAGAGTCTTGTTTAAAGTTTGCCACAAGCCACCTGGGAGACACCAAACATGTGGAAGAAGGTGGTCTGGTCAGATGAAACCAAAATTGACAAGCAATGTAGTAATTCAGAATTACTCTCAAGAGCATTTACATGTACAATTGTAAACATAAGAAAACAATGGTTCGTAAAAACCTCAACACACACACACAGAAACACACACACACACACAAAGGTATACATTAACTTAAACTTCAGACACACAGCACAAAGTCAACTGACATGATAAGCATGTCTCATTAAACTAATCGTCTTCGCTCACAAGAGTCAATTCGATCAAATTAAACCTACTTGGGGTCCATAGTGAGCTTGAGGAATGTGTTTCAAGAGACATCTGGGCTTTAGTTTGCGTTAACTGAGCATTGCTGGGTTTCACTTTGAGTATTTGACCAGGACATGTAAAAATGCAGGCAAGCTGGGGAGGTGGGGATGATGATTAAAAGATGTCACAATTCTTCTTTTTTTTTGTTTGTTTGTTTGTTTGTTTCACTGTGACTGAGACAATGAGAGTGCGAAAGAGTGGCAAATTTCACTACAATAATAATAATAAAAAAAATCTATTCTTACTGCACTCTGACTCCCAACCCATGCAGATTCAGTAGCATCAGTGTACATCAGAGCTAGCTTTTCTTACCCAGGTTCTGTTTGGCCACAATGCAAAACAATATGTTTGGCGTAAAAGCAACACAGCTCATCACCCTGAACACACCATCCCCACTGTCAAACATGGTGGTGGCAGTATCATGGTGTGGACCTGCTTATCGTCAGCAGGGACAGGGAAGATGGTCAAAATTGATGGAAAGATGGATGGGGCCAAATACAGAACCATTCTGGAAGAAAACCTGCAAGATACCTGAGACTGGGACATAGATTTATTTTCCAACAAGACAATGATCCAAAACATAAAACCAAACCTAAAATGGAAGGGTTCACAAATAAACGTATCCAGGTGTTGGAATGTCCAAGTCAAAGTCCAGACCTGAATCTAATCGAGAATCTGTGGAAAGACCTGAAGACTGGTGTTCACAAAAGCTCTCCATCCAACCTCACTGAGCTCGAGCTGTTTTGGAAGGAAGAATGGGCAAAAATTTCCATCTTTCGATGTGCAAAACTGACTGAGAGAAACCCCCAGGCAACTTGCAGCTTTAATTACAGCAAAAGGTGGCCCTACTACAAGTATTAACGCAAGGGAGCCGAATAAAACTGCACGCCCCACTTTTAAGTTTTTTGTTAAAAAAGTTCGACACGCCTAATAAATTTCATTCCACTCCACAATTGTGTGCCACTTGTTGATTCTTCATTAAAAAAATGTAATTTAATATTTTTATGTTTGAAGCCTGAAATCTGGCAAAAGGTTGAAAAGTTCAAAGGGGACGAATACCTTCGCAAGGCACTGTGATTAGGACGGTTTTAGTAGACACTCTGCCGGGGAGCGAAAAGGAATCGACAACCAGAGATTATATTTGAGCGAGCAGGCATACCTGCGTACCGAGAATGGAGAAAGTTTGACCAAAAGGAAAAAGATTCCGTTTTTTTTATTGGTTAGGAGCACATTTTGGAGGGAGAGCCGTATGACAGTGACACTGAAATATTCTTGCTCATCAATGGATATTTTTCGTCGTAAACAAACTGGCACAAAAACTACTAGCAGGTCAGTGGCTCAATAACTGTTAACATGACATTTGTATCGCCATCTTGATTTACAAACCAAAAAACAAAACAAAAAACACTTACTTGAAGCAAACTTTACGTTTTAAGTGATAAGGGACTGGGGCAAAGAACATTTTCCTTAAAATAATGGCTACAAATGGCCTTAAGCATTATATAAATAAATTCTGGGTAGGCATGGGCTGGTAAGAGATGATAAGAAAAAAAAAAAAGGCATAGAAGAAATGTTTTAATTTTTAATGTCCTTTAGATAAGACAGATAAAAATGAACGAGTTTTCAGCTCCATTTGGTAGAAATTTATTTTTCAACCCAACATTTTATTTCCAACATGTAACCTTCAAGGTAAAAGCTTGGTGACTCCCCTATATTTTGTGTGCTGCTGCTATGCAGACATATCTGTCTCTGTTGGAACCTGCTGCGCACTTTTCCTTAAACATGACTCCAACTTCTTCCTCAGTGATCATCTTTTACAAAGTAAATAAATTGTGCCAACCATCTAATTCAAAGCTTCAACTTAAGCAGTTTTGTGAACATGAGCCTTCTGCAGGCAGTAGGTTAACTTGTCGAAGTTAACTGCAGATATAAGGAGAGGAATGAAGCTACAGCTTTATGCACTCTGTCACTTTTAACTTTGCTGTCATGAGCAGACGAGTTTAAACAGATCAGATTACGGATGAGGGTATTAATAAAGGGCATTACGAACAGCAAAACATTTTTAATGGGGTGCTTTCAAATCATCATTTCCTATATAAAATTTACCCACAAAACAATAAATGGTTGGCGAAGTTACGTGTGCAAGGTCATGCATGTCTTAAGGATATTAACAAAGATTTTGATGAAAAAAAATAATTAGCCTATACCGCAACTTTAACCCTAATCTAGAATGTTAAGGTGCTAATGTTTAGCTAAAAACTTGTTTTTTTCAATATATATGATGTCCTTGACAAATCCGTAACCCTCCATTTTTAAAATATTTTTTAGCTCATATCTCACACCAGCCCATGCGCAACCTGCAATTCAGAAATCATGGCATTTATTTCCAAATTTCCACAGACCTGAGTAAGACTGCAGCGTCATTTGCTTGTGCCGTTACTCAAACAAGCAAATGCAGCTTAACCGCTAATGAAACGCTCTCATTTTAGTTTATAGAGCACACGTCTAGGTCATGTACCTGTATGGAACAGTTTGGTCCAGTGAAGAGAGCCTTATAAGCAGATGCGGCCACAGAAAGGGCCCCTTTCACAAGTCCGTCTGTGATGCCTCCTTGGCCCCTGGTGCAAACACAGTCACACTTACTGATTAAACTAATTACATCTCAGGTTAAGAGACTGAAAGCTGTTGCAGTGCAGCAAGAAAGGAAAAAAAGAAAGACCAGAGCACAGAAATTGGAGCACAAGACGGCTTTTTTTTGCACCTTGGCTGCAGCGCTTTGCCCGCTCTTGGATTGTACGCCTCAAAGGCACTGCATGCTGAGCCGGCTGATCTGGACAGACCGGAAGATACTACAAAAGGAAATAACAACCCACAAAAAAAAATTTGATTAGAAGAGCACAGTTTTTTTTTTCCTCTAAATGATCTTTCTCTACTGAAGCTACAAATCCTGAAAAGCTGCGTGCTGTGTTAGTTCCTCTGTTCCTGCAGTGGTCAAAGTGTTTCCTGTGTTGGCCTAACTTCCCGTCTAAAACAGCTAAGTCATGTAAACACAATGAGTCCTACCAGCAGACTAAACTGAATTTTACAATGATAAATATGTTGCCTCTCAGTTTTGTGTGCCAGTCCATGTTGCATTTCTGTAATGCAGTCAGATCCAGTGACCGTGATGGTTAAACTCACCATTTAGGTGAACCCGTGGTTGTTGTGGCTCGTATGATTCACACGCTGGAGGACTGGGATCCCCAGCCAGATACAGCGCCTCTGATCTGAAACATAAACGCGATTCACGACGGCATGAAAGGCGACGAGTCTGGGGTGGGGTGACAATCTTCCAACCAGTCGCTGCCTAACCTGGGTGAGTAGATGACCGGCGTGGGATGCAGGGGTTGAGGCACGACAGGCGCCGGCACCACTTCCGGGGTAAGCGTCACAGCGTCGAGCGTTTGGGACGCGCACAGCATCTGGTTGACGCTGCTGTGGATGGGCGAGACATGGAGAGGCCAGGTGTTGCCCAGTGACTCCTCCACGGCGATGGTCTCGTCTTCCTTCCTCTCCAGCAGCGGCGCCTCCCTGCACGGCTCGAAGTTACAGGGCTCATCCTTTTCCTGCTCCTGGTCCGGGTCGGTCGAAGAGGCGGCGGTGTCGGGCTGTGACATGGCTGAGCTATACATGGACTCCCCTAGAGGTCGGCTGGTGTCAAAGCAGTCTGGGAGGACGATGATGTAGTCGTCACTGGAGGAGACGGAGGACGTCTGGCTGCTGACCTAAACCGGAGGAGGACAGAAGAGTTTATAGGCGTCATATAGATGCTGAAAACACTACTAATATTTAAATAGTGTTAAAGACTTTTAGAAAGTTGTGGTCCAATGCTGAAGCAGCAATTTTTGCTTTGCAATCAATATTTTCACGTGCAAGTAAAATATCACATTGGACAATATTGAGGGAATCGGAAAAAAACAAAAAACTATATTAAATAACTTCCTCGCTCTGTTAACGGGAAGTTCTTATTCCACTGCTTCCTGTTTAGTAAAGCTAAGCAAGATGACATCATCTGACAAAAAAATGCTTTGCGTCGCCAGCTCGATTTGCTCCAAAACAAAAGAGGAAAACCTGCCTAAATTGCATCAAAAATAAGGTTCCAAAAAATCTAGGAGCGATTTGCAGATGATCTGTGTATTTCTAAGCATGACGGAGCACCATGTCACACAATAAACTGGGAAAGTGTCTCAAACATTAGAGCATTCAAATTTCTGGCCCTTGACCAGAAAACACCCTAAATCTTAACAACATTGATAAGATTGAGAGTGAATAACAATGGGTAAGAGTTCAATTCAGAAGCCTTTATCAAACCATTAAAAGAGAATAGCAGAAATCCTAAAGAAGTGACTGGAAACTATTGACTCTGCATTAAAACTATTTGAAACAAGATCAGTTGTCTTTATAAATAATTCTTTTTTTCATCTGTTATCACGTTTCAACATGTTGCATTTTGATCCTCGTGGCCGCTACTATGATTAATGCTCAGATTGCCCAGCAGTGTGTGATGAACGCCTTTGTTTTGGTAGGTCTGCAAGTGTGTCACACTCTTTCTATCGTCGTGTCATGAATAGACTAGAGTTATGTGAAATCTTTCAGAGCTTACGATTCTGGTTAAAAGCTGCAACGCGACTTTCCCGTGGACCTTTTGCCGTTTCTTGTTCGTTTACAGAAATGTAGTCATTAACAGATTTAAAACATGTTTCAAACATCACCTCGTCCCAGTCTTCTCGGGCTCTGCCTTCCTCTTTCTCACAACTCTTCTCCTTCATGTTTTGCATGGCATGCAAAACCTCTTTGTCTTCATTGTCTTGATGTGAACTGATGTTGAGATTTTCTCTCTCGGCTTCTAGCTTGGGATCTGCCAGGTGGGGGAAAAAGAAACGGCAGAGTAAACGATTGTTCGAGCATTGAAATACATTTAAACTAAAGAGAGAGAGAGAGAGAAAGACTCTAGGTGTTTTTCCACTCACCTGGTCCTGAGGCTTGTTCCACCTGGGTAATTTGGTTGAAGCCTGCTTTAACAGGAGGTGCTAAACTTTGGATTCTGTCGCCGTTAATCTCCTCCTGTTTAACTTTCGCCCTCGGTTTCTCATCAGTCCTGACCTCCCTTTCAAAGCCAAGGCCCGGGCCCCGGGTGACCACTGCAAATGTTTAACAGAGGAAACAAATAAAATACGAAATTTTGGCAGAAAACAGTTGCTTCAGCGTTACAAAGTGCGCGGCACCCCACCCTTCGGTTTGAGACTGCTGTGCTTGGCTCGACGCAGAGGTCTGTGGTCAGGGGCTTCCTCCAACGTGAGGGAGCGGATCACGGTCTCGCAGAGGAACTGAGCTCCACTGATCTCTTCCTCCTTATCCTCGTCCTGGGCAACAGGCTCAGACACATCTTTGGACCTCGGTTTGACTCCTTTGGTAAAATATAGCAAAATTAAAAAGGATAAAACGGTTTTAAAATCACAAGTGCAGCAGTAACAATAAGCAGAATGTGTTAGTTTTTTAGGCAATTTAGAGAAAATCCTCTTTCCCTACAGTTTTGAATACAGAGCCTTCAAACTTTCTGGCACCTCATCTACAAAGCTGTAAAACCTAAACCTTTCTTTTTTTTTAGGTTGATTATGTCCAGTTTTCCTGATCTAGATCTATTTTGACATCTAAAGGTATGTGGGTCTCTCTGTCTTCGAAAACACCTGCTTCATTTAGCAAAGACATGTGCGTGTTCAAGCCAGATTTTTTTGTTTCGGATTCCATTCACTATGAAGATAAAACCAAGCATCTTTTTTTACTGAATTGCATTTAACTGCAGCGTGCATAAAATATTGCAGAGAACCAGGAGTCACACTTTAGACAACTAAATGCACTTAATTCTCTTTAGTCCTGGGTCATGTTTCTTCCTCTAATCCTAGAGGTTCTCTATAGGATTTAGGTTTGGAAAGTAAGAAAACCAATTCTATGTCTGGTGGACCACTTCTGTGTTAGTTTAGTCATCTTCTATAAGCCATCCCGATGTAAGGCCCAATGATGAGGACTTATTTTAAGTTTTCTGACAGTGACAGATTAGGTTTAAATTTTTAAACAGTTCATGATCACATGCACTCCAAAACTGAAATAAAGGCCCACACAATCACATATGCCTTACAACATCTAACATCAGGATTGGGGAGCTTTTCTGAACACTGATCCTTTGTCTCATCACAGACCCACCTACAGAGTTTGCTGCGGATGCAGTCAGACTGGACATCCTAATGTTTCATTACAGGTGCCAACAATCAACAGTATAAGTGATATGGGTGTGAAGAAGACTATGCAATACCCAGCTAATACAAAGTAAATATGGTGGTGAGCATGTCAGTGCTTTCTAAAGTTATTCACCGCCTCCTCTGGAGAAGCATTCAGATTTTTGTCACATTAGCACTGTATGCGATGGTTAACTCTCGTTAACAATGGTTCTGACTGCAGATATGGGCAAGCTGAATGGGTACCCGGTTTCTAACAGGAATTTCCCTGACTCACAAAGATCAATATCTCTCTGATTTAAATGCCACACCATCTTTCCTTTTCTATGTTGAAGAGTGCATAAATGTAATGGAATTCTGTGTTTTGTTGCATATGTGCTGCAGGGAAACAGAGTCAGGCATTTACACAATAAATGTTGTAATTCATCTTCTGGTGTTTAAATGTTGTAATGATTCTAATTAAAAAGGTTTCAAGTATAAAATAACAAACCAAAAAGTTTTCCGACTCCCGTGGCCTCGAATTCTTCCTTTGTCTGTGAAGTCATCGTCTTTTCCAACACCGATGCATCGTTGGGGAGGGGGGAAATGCAAGGTGTCAAAGCTGGAGAAAAAAAAAAGACAGAAGTAAAAAAAAAATTTCATTATAAACACAGAATTTTTACATTTTATATTAAATTGATGGGACTGGTTTATATACACGTTTCTTTCCAGTTTGGAGCAATTAACTGACTCCTGACTCACCGACAGGAGTGTTGTTGGGGACTTTTTCCAACTCTTGCACAATATTTATGTCCAGCAACTCAAATGAAAGTAGATCCTGAAAAATAGAACATTGAAACAATTAAACTATGTTAACATTTCCAGATGTGTTTACAAGTCTGTTCCACCTTGTCCACAGTCTCAGAGGGACAGAGATTCCTATATACATATAATGAACATGTGGGCTGGGTGCACCGCGACCTCTGTGAGCTAGAATCACTTTGGTTTTTGCTGGACTAAGACGTTATTTCTTCTTAGAGCAACAAAGGTTATGAGTACAAACACACTGATAGCTTAAAATGCTGTGTTGTTTCACTGCCATTTAAAAAATGTAGACCAAAGATTTCACAAGGATGGAGCTGTGAATCATAAAAAAAATACAACTTTTGATTCCTCTGCATAAGATTTAAAGCCAGCAACATATCTAATGAAATTTGCAGGAACGCGTTACCGAATTATCCGTCAATAGGCTAAACTTAACATGCTTCTCATTCATGTTCATCTGATGCGCGACGTTGCAACCCGGCAAAATGCTGCTTCACTTTAAGAGGTTTCTGAGTGAGCACCTGTGCGGTCAGCAGGTCGACTGATGGAAAGTAGAAATCTTCTTGAGGGAGGTCCGCAGGGAAGGCAGATTCACTCTGATTTGCCGTCATCTCCTTCTCCGTTGGCTTTGCCTCCTCCTTCTAAAGTTCAAGCAGGAAAGGGTTTCAGACGTTTTACTATGACAACTGAACATTTGGTTATAAATCCTCACTGAGAAATTTTAAACAACTTTAAAAAACAAAACAAAAATGTTTTTTATTTAAACCCTAAAAATTTATATTTTTTGTTTTGTTACTTGGTAAAAACATTAAAACAATCAAAATTTCACATAGTTTCAATCAAGTATCTTAATCAGATGAATATTATTTGGTGTTCTACCCGTACTGTATATAATCTGTGAAAAATTCTTGACTGCATTTATCAAAGACTTAAGAGCATTAACAGGCGTTAACACCGTCAGTCACGTCTTAAGGACGTCCAAGAATTGCCGGATCAAAAATCCTGTGTAAAGGCTACAAAGCTGCTAATGCAATCCTAGTAATGTGAAATCGCTTTTTGCCTCTGCTTTCTAAACCACGTCACAAAGCTAAAACTGAGGGACAACCTTCTTTGTGCTCAAATATTTTCTTCACTGTCTGTGGATAATTCATATGCTTAGTAGAGGTTTCTGTGCCTCCGTCCTGTCTCCACGATCTTGTTCCTTTGACCACTCCCCAGTGCTTGTTGACACAGATTAGATCAGGAATGAAGGTCAGCCTTTAAATCGAGAGTTTCGCATTTGCGTGGAGCTCTCTCTCCTTAACATGACAGACCCTCCAATGCGCCTATCGATCTGTCACGTAGTTTTTTTTCCCCTAATTCGTGAACAAGACCCAGAGCTTTACTCCTTAACTTGGGAAAGGACCTTGTCCACGAACCACCGATGGAGCTCAGACCTTTAACGGCAGAAGACCTTGGTCTCAGCCAAAGGATGGGGAGCAGATATTTTAGTTTCTTGTAAAACGGTTTTTGTCAGAGCACCTTTGGTCACAGCCGCAATCCCAAGAGCATAACAAAATATAGCACCAAAGGGTATTGCATTGCAGATGCCGGGGTTTTGAGGCTGTAGCCTTGAACCCGTCACTTTTTTAGTTGCATTTATGAGGTACATTTGAATTGTAAAATTTGTATTGTAGCACCAACAAGATAATTCTAGTGCTACTAGTTAAATGTATACAGCATGTGGTAAACTACAGGATTATCGGTTTTCCTTTCATTTGTTTAAACAAAGCTGTAGACAGTATATCGTCGTTGTTGTTGTTGTGCTTCGAAATGCTTGGAGAGCTGTTGAACTGGATCCAATTCAAAAAGTTCATAAGAAAGTTGGGCTCCTTGGTAGGAAAATATGAGGTCGATATGAAATGTGTTTATTCTAAAACATTATGGAAATAGTTGGTGTAATAGGTAACGTCACTGGGTATCAGACTTGCCAATTGTTTGCTTTGGTGCCCGAGTCCATTGCGGCTGCTGCCGGAGTCAACCACGATGCTGCACCAGACCCGCGGGCCGAACTGACAGCCGCAGTGCGCCAGCCGCCAGTGGGAGGTGTACATCCCCTCCATGACGGGGGCAACAAAGGCCACACTGACCACGCCCACTTGTCCCGGCAGCAGCAGGGGCACTGGGACTTCCCTCCTCTCCTCCGATGCCAAGCAGAGGTTTCCCCACATGAACACTAGCTGCGTGCACGCACACACACACAGAACACAAAATAGGAATACACATGCGAAAAAACAAACACAAGAGACAAACGAGCATGCAAACCAGAGTAAACACAACAGAGGAAAAATTAAATTTAATCATGCACTCGTACTGAGGGTCAACACTCTTCTGTGTTATTTTTAGACGAGGACTTAAAAACTTAAACCAAAACATAAATCTAACTGGATTATGAAGGAAAGGTATCTGAGGACACAACGCTGAATAAATACAGGTTTATACCAATACATTTGAATAATATTGTTTTAATTAAAACAGAAGGATTAAACGGATCCATTCCAGAGAAGACTGTTTATTTCTACGTGTTCTCGTAGTTAATTTAGATAGATATGGCTCACAGCTAATGAAAAGACAAAGTCCGTTGTTATGCATTACGTGCATAAACAGCTGCTATAGAGGCTGTATTGTTATATCGACGCATGTTAATGGAAAGTTTAATGGAAGGAGAAATGGTGATAGAAGAACAAAAAAAAACCTGCGCAGACTGCTTAAATTACCAATACCAGCGATAACTATTGTTGTTTTACTGCATATAACGTAAATTACGTAGGGAATCCATGACATATTATTAACTATGGGGTCTAGATAAAAATCTGAAAAAGATTGCACTGATGGCTTCAGTAGCAATAAATCCACATTTTTCCTTTAAACTTTTCCTTGTCGACTTTGCTTCCAGCAGCTTCTGTGACCTTTAACATCTTAGTCACCGTAATCACAGTAAGGTGATGACATCAGATAGGAAAACCTGAATGTCTTTTCAGCATCTGGATTGCGGAAAATAAGACGGAAACAATTAACTCAATCCCAGCAGGAGGAAAACGTACGACAGACTCAGCATGAGGATGCAATTTTGTCGGTCTTTTGCGACAATGACAATTACCGTCAAACATCAGAACAATGCCAGCAAGTAGTGATGGGTCTGGCAATACCGATGCGTCGGCGCATGTATCAAGCTCATAGACCAACACCTGTGTCGGTGCGGTCTTGATTTCAGCAAGTCACGTGACCGATACAGCAACTGTTTCGAAATGACACTGAGGCACCAAACTGTTTATAAGGAAGCGAATCTGTCAGGGGGATGCATTCTGGATCTTTTTCGGAACAGCGTCAACTATGGAGCAGCCTTGAGGGAAACAAAAGATTTCTGCAGTGGGGAACCATTTTGATCTTACATCGGAAAATAATTGTTTTCATTTTATTCTTTCATCCGGTTGTTTTCAGTTTCTACTTGATCTATCTGAATCCAAATTCAGCTGAAATTGACTCTTAAGTCAAAAAAGCGAAACAGACTAAATTTCAAAACGTTGGAAAAACTTTGTGAAGAAAACCCCCAGTCCAAAAACCATCCTCATGTCAAACACATTCACTTAAATTTTCACTTCATAGTATATGTTCACATTATTTATTGACTGTATCTAAGAATATCACATATTTTCAATTTAACGTAAGATGTGAAATAATACAATATATAATATACAATAACATAAAATGACCTAAATGTTATTGTTTACACTGGTTCATCAAATCACTTTGTCTATGTTGCCTGTAGGGATTTTTAATGTCCAGCAGGTGTCAGTATTCAGTGACACAGTATCAATACAGTTTTTCTATGTGTCGAAACGCTTCATGACGCCTCATCTACCCATCACTACCAGCAAGCTAAAGCAAAGTAACACGAGCTTTCTGAACGCCTCAGCGGAGCCAGAGGCTGATGGCTTCCATGCTGCGCGGCATTGATACAGTTTTCATGCAAAACAAACAAATTATTGAAGGTTGATGCTCTACAGTAAATGGATGTAATGTTTCTTTATTTGGAGCGATTGTGACGTTTTCTATAGCTGTAAGCCATAATCATTAAAATATACACTTAAAAATTTCACTCTGTCATAAATCTAACTAATATAGATGTTTCCAATTTTTTATTTAATTACTAACACTAATGAAATTTTTAAAGACACTAAAATTTGCCTTTAATCTTATATTGTAGTAAATCAAGAGAGGAACACAAGTTAAGGGAAGATCAAAGGGGGGTGTAAAATTGGGGGGGGGGGGCGGGCACAGAGATAGAGAGAGAGATTGGACCCTGGTCTCTCGATGAGTGGGAGGGGTACCTTGGTCTCTGAGGTCCAGCTGATTGTGCCCGAGTTCTTCATCTTCCAGTACTTGATGAACTTGGTACCAGGCTCCAGACGGGTGTTATCAGGCAGATTTTCATCCAGAAACAAGGCAGCCATAGTTGGCACCAAGGACGTGTGCGAGACCCCGGGACCCCTAGTTTCAAGTGTACAGAGCATTGTTGAAAAAAAGCCCTGGGTTTTTCTATAATACGCATCTCTTTTGTTTCTCTATGAATCAAAAAAAAGCAGGACCCCAGATTTTTCTTTTTTTTTGTAGCTCAAAAGCATTTTTTTTTTTTAAAGAAAATCTATGAAGCAGCAGCAACAGTTTTCACATTGAGGTAGTTCCAACATTTGCCACCACCCCAGAGCAGTCAGCGAAAACACTCATACAGATTAGATTACAAAGATGCCATATTTTGAATTCTTGGAAAAAAAAGAAGGAAAAAAAGACTTTTTGCATCCATGCTGGGCTAGAGGTACCCAGCACTGTCGGACGCCCTTCCAAGATGGCGCTTACTCTGGACTGGAGGCCTGGGGGTCGGGGACCGGGGCTGGGATGTGAGCTGGGTCTGTGGCGGGACTTGAGGCCGTTTCTGAGGCAGCCGCGGGAGGCAGCACGGGGAACTGCGTGGACGTGGAGGCCATGTTTGCCAGGCTGGCTCTGTCTGAGGTAGAGGGTCCGCTCCACTGCATCCCCCTCTTCTCCAGCCTTAGTTTCTTCTTGATTTCCTTCACCTCTGCTTTCAGCTGCCTTCTTTCAGCTTTGAGACGCTGTCTCTCGGCCTTGCGCACAGTCCTGTCTCCTCGCCTTGGGAACCTGGTTTAAAATGTCATCAGGAACACCTATTTGTCGACTATCAAAAGTTTACTTTCCAAAACAAAACCAAAAAAAAAGAAAAAAAACAAGAACACATATTTTGCCTTGTCTCCACCTTTAATAATGTAGATGCTACAACAAGAACTAGAACTCTCTTTTTAAGCTATGTCAAGAAAGTAGCTGGAGGAGCCGCAGTTTTGAATGGTTTACCTAAACTCTCCCGACATTCCATGCTCAGGGATGGAGAGAGGTGTCTTGGTTCTCACCAGACTGTGGCTGGGATCATGGCTGTGTCTGCACATCTCACACAGGATGCAGGATGGGCACACGCTGGCAAGAAGACAACAAAAATCAAGACACATGCTTAAAAAAAATTTAAAAAACATGTATAAAAGACAGATCAGGAAAGTCTAAAGGACGATCCCCTTCCTAATGTTCACGAACACGGCACATTTCCCTCACACAATTTGCCAGTTGTGACAGTCTTCTTGTTTTTACCTCATACAAGTGCAACAAAAAAAAGGTTTGTTTGAATTAGTTATATTTTTTAAAGTATAAAAACATTCCATCTAAGCAAACACCTTTAAAAGGGGAGCTGAACTTAACTCGACCCACATTATGATTACTGCCTAATCTGCAAAATCCAGAGATCAATTAAATCCTATCTGCCAACCTTAAATTGACCAAAACCTTTTAAAAACCAACACATCAATCTATTTTAACAAATTAGATACACAAGAAACAAAGTCAATGATGTCCAGCAAAGGTTTATGGTCGTAAACTCGTGTTGAGCAGCACAAAAATGATAACGTGAATCAAGTCCACCTCTGCATGGTTTAAAAAAAAAAAAAAAAACAAAACAAAAGGATTTTTGAGTGTCTTAGTTAGAGTAAGGAACTAAATTCGACTGAAACTGCATGACCTTAAAGTGTTTGTTTGAGAATTAAGCTGAGAAGAGTAAGCAATGTAAGGTTAATGGTGAGCTAAAAACAACTTTATGTTAGTTATTAAATTTAGGGGATAACTACTTAGTTAAATAGCATCATATTGGTTTAAACAGCTTTCTCTCCTCTCCCCTGAGAATATTGTTTTGGAATTAACTTAAGTTATCTTAGACCCATTTAACATTTAAAACTATGTCCGCCCTGATGGTTACCTGCATTTGTAAGCCCCTTCAGAGGTAAGCTTGTTGCAGCTGCTGCAGTTTGGGGTGTAGCCAAGCGATCCGTTAGCGGTGGAGGGGCCCGGTCGGGGGCCTATCGGACCTTCAATGGGCCCACAGTCCTCCTGAAGCCCGTCAGAGGATTTATGAGTACAGCACTGGCCGGAGAAGTCATTGCACATCCTTTCCACCACCTCCTTTACAACCTCATCCTTAAACTATCACCCAAAAATAAAATAAAAAAGTTATTTATTTAGTCTGGGTTGGGGGGGGTGGGGGGTTCAAAATTAAAGTTTGCACAAATCTTATGTCTCAGGACAGCGAACCTTCTCCATGTATGATCTGAACCACATAGGAGGAGGATCATCGTCTGGTTTATTCCCCTTGTTATCCTTTACTGCAACCTGTAAGCAGAACATAAACATTAGTTAGGAAATATTAGCAGACGATGCAGATGCAGGCGATTGACATCAGTCAAGTCGTCCTGTCAGTTGACTAACAGATGTAGATGAATTAAAAGAGGTCGCAAGAAGACGGTTTTTCTTACACTTTCTCTTTCTGGAGTGATCTGAGTGCCTTTATCCACGGATTTGACTCTTGACGGGTAAGGAGGCGCAGGTCGAAGGTCTCCTTTGAGCTCCTTCACCTCCGCCTTCAACGGACCTCCGCACGCCTGGCCCTTCATTTTGTACACATTCATGTGCAGCTGGTTCCCCTGTTTCTCTGCACTCTGTTTAGGACAATAATGAACAATAAACCCAAACAATGTTTTTTTTCCAAATGTTTTTCTGTTTATAGTTGCGCTCGACTTTGAAGTGGATGGAAAAGTGTAATAATTTGTGCACTCCATAAATAGGCCCCTCGAACCAATTAAAGGTCCAGTTGAAGTAAGAATCTGGTAGCAAGACTCTTAATCCAATCTGACTAGGATTAGGCCATTTTGCAAAGATTTAAATATTTTTAATGCATGCAGTTGTAACTGAAGCCAAAAGTGATTTACCAAGACATTGACTAAAGACTGCAGAATATATAGTTTACATTTAAAAAGGTAAACGACCCTGATTATGCTTTCAATTACCTAAAAATCCAAATGAAATCCTGGCCATTTAGGATTTTTTTTTTCTTTTAAAGGGTATTTTTACTTTACTATGCCGTATACTACCAGCCCCTTCCATCACATAATTGAGAAATAAAGCAACAAAAAAAAGCATCCTGTTTTACTCAGCAGTCACCGCCCAGGAACATCAAGCAGTGCTACGATACCTTTATCGCTTCTTCATATTCGTCTGCAAAACAGAAACATGGAGGTGTGTCATGAACATTATTGATCATGTAGCATGATATCGAACAATCAAACAAAATCATCGTTCTTACCTTGACTGTTGATGCAAATCTGTAAGAAAACACAAATAACATAATTAATGAAATCACCAATGTAGAATTATAAACCACAGTGAAGCGAAATGTAGAACTCTGATCATCAGCACATTTTGGGATAGTTTGGTCGTTCGGTCACAGTTATTGTTGATCTCAACCAGAATCTGCTTCTACTACTCTACAGTCAGGACCAAAAAGCAGCCAGAAGGACATTAGACGACAGACGTTGCATTGTCCTGCAGCAAAAGACATCAACACTTCACTTAACAAAGCAAACCACTTTTTACTACTATTCAAGCCCTTTAAAAATGAACTACATAGACAATTATACCTAGAAAACAAATCTGTCACTGGACAAAATTTCCCAGTTTGGTAAGTATATTTTCATCTGTGTATAGTGGGCTGTGTTTCAGCAATCCTGTTTGAGCAACGCCCAGTTGATGGTAAGGAGTTCACTATATGTACGTGTCCCACATTATTACACCACCACAAACATGAACAACTAAAACAAGCCAGGATGAACAGGGAATTTTCGGTTGATGAATGTTGTAGCGGAAAGTAGGACTCAACCGACCAACAAAGATCTCTAAAATGGGTTATTGTCAAGCATTGATGAGCCTGGTTGAGCTAAACTCTCCTTTCTTGTTTCTAATGTGGAAATTAGTCAATTTGTTCCTCCAGTTTGTACCCACAAGACGTTGGCCAGTTTACAGTGTCAAACAAAACCAAGGTTTTAAAAAGCAGCTTGTTTTTTTCCTATCATACAGTTCCTGCAAATTATTTTAACTGGGCTGTAAGCACCATAACATGACATAGCAGCAACCTTTCCATATGCAATACATATAGCATGATTATAAGAAAAATAAATCAGTATTTTAATCTGGAATTTTGGAGAACAAAGCAATACGAACATTTCAACATACTTACAATGTTTGTTTTTGTAGGACAATTACGTACACAAACCATGTAATTTTTCATTCACTCACGCTTTCACATGTTGTCCAATTCTAAATCGATACTTTTAATTTTTATTTCCCTTTAACATTAATTTTAATTAATTAAGGGGATAAAAATACATTTGAATTTCAAACAGTTTGTACCTTACAATATTTTCTAAAAACTTTACATGTAATCCTATATTCAATTTACTGTGGATAATATCCCTGTATAGTCGACTTCCATGAAATTTGACAGATTAGGATTTTTTTTTTACATCCAGATTATAAGGGGAAAAAAAAAACCTCTTAACATTACGGGAGCAACAATATAGAGTGTAAACAAAGTCCTTTGCCATTTGTTTTTTTTAACCCCACAACAAGGTTTACCACGGACATGTAACAGTGGGTTATGTGTAGCAACATGGCTTTAGTTAAGAGATGAACGGAATGTACTGGTCAAAAACTTTATTGGAATGTTTTTGTTATTTTAATCAAGCTGATATAATGCTGGTGTGTTACCTTGGCTGCCACAGAAAAAAAAATCCTGACTGTGTAATAAGGAGGTTAAGGGTGGAACTGCATCACATGATCTAAGCTGAACTATAAACTGTGCCATCATAGGGTAGAATCACGTCTTGAGTTACATCCTTGGGTATTTTTCCTATTTGTCAAGCAGTCTGATCAATCCTTATTCACTCGTCCATTATTACAGACCGGTTCGTTGAGTATTCAACTTGGCGTCTCACTACTTACTCTGAACTCGGTCTGGTTACATTGATTTCATATCCACCCAATTAGTTACTTTTAAGTATTTGCTTTTAAAATCTTGTTGGTAGGAATATAATCCATTTTTTGTCTGTTTTGTGTCATTTAAAACTGAAAATTGGGAGTTTGATTGTGGGTTTTATAAGATAGTAGTAGACTGAATAAAAACTAATTGTCATACATTTCCTGCTTAAAAGGCAACCAATTATCTTCCAAGCTCATCTAATTAGCAGGGTGCATCTGCATATGTATTAATTGTATGTATTAATCAACACAGCTGTGGTAGCTGGTAAATCTGGAGGAGCTGGATGCATCCCCTGCTCAGGGGGTAAATCAATCACAAGGGCAACCATTAGCAATGCACTCCACAAAGCTTTGCTCACGACGGTACACCAAAGTGGTGACAATGTGGAGATGCCTTTAAATCGTAGGATTTTTTTTTTCAAAGCAAGGGCATCCAAGAAGGAAAACATGTAAGGGGCTGCAAAGTACAATTACTTTACTAAATTGAGAATTAAACAGACGTTTGCCATCCAGGAGGAAAATAATCCTAAACATATAGCTAGTACTACAATGATACAGTCAAAGTTCACAGAACTCATCCAATCTGGATGAGCTTGACCAGTCCTGTTTCTGTGCGATTACAGTGCATAAAAACCCAATAAAATACTTGGAATGCTGTGTTCAGGAAAAAAAGGAGAAAATATTCAGGTGTTAAAATATTTTTGCTTAATCTACACATAAAGTTACAAATGTGTTTGTAAGGTGGACTTAAAACAAAAACAAAAAAAAAAGCCAAGAATGCACTGCTGACAAATCTGCTCTATAGGAGTAAAATCATACAATAGAACACAAAAATGAATAATGTAGATAACATTTCCAT
Source organism: Orestias chungarensis (assembly GCA_032876305.1). Lineage (NCBI taxonomy): Eukaryota > Metazoa > Chordata > Actinopteri > Cyprinodontiformes > Cyprinodontidae > Orestias > Orestias chungarensis. The sequence goes on along the minus strand of JAVLVB010000001.1, from coordinate 5,784,276 downwards.
GTTTGCGTATGTTAGCTTTGTGTGCTACATGCTTTGGTAAATACTTCCTGGTCAGGACGGCATGTTTGTAAACTGGGTCTTACCTCTTCATTATCTTCATCGAAGTATTTCACTTGAAAGTGGTTGATCCCAAAAGACCCTCTGATCTGCAATGTGATGTAACGGAGGTATTATTATTAATAATAAATAGACATTAAACCGTGTTTAAAAGACAAAAAGCTGTCCACACCTAAGTAAAACAAAACAACAATAATAGATATTTCAGGCCGAGAAATATTGATGTGGGAACAAAAGCTTTATTCTTTAGAGCAAGCTAAGCACATTCTCCTTCGACATGAGAAGCTCTACAAACAAGCTGTTGACCGTCCTTCAGGTGATCTGCTGTTTACGTGTCTGCTCGGCCATTTCTGGGCCTAGTCTTCCCCAAACTGCGCCAGCTTTTTTTTTTTTTTTCCTCCAGCAGCTTACCCAAGCTTCCACGGACTCCCACTCCAATTTGTCCACGTCCTGAGCTAGGAATCTCTTCACGTTCCCGCGAAAATTGACTTTAATCGTGACGGGGAGCCCCATAACGGCCGTCCGAAGCGTATTTAACGGCTCTCATTTGAGGTGACGTCGGCCTGTTTGATCCCTTCTGCCCTCGACTGTCTTCTCTTGTTTACATCGTCAAGTGCGTCACGAGAAGACCGTGACCACGCCTCCTCTTCTTCTTCGTCGTCCTCGTCATCATCGTCCTCTTCTTCTTCTTCTTTGAAATTTATTGGCGGTTGGCAAAAAGTGTTAGGTGAGCATTACCGCCACCAGCTGGTATGGAGTGTGTACCACATGACAAAAAACAATCTCATATGTCATTTTCATATTACTAAGGTTTCTTTTTAACTTGTTTCTCTGAGACAGATAATTCCTACAACTTAAAATAACATGTTCCAATATCTCATCTTCCCCACAGTCACATTTCCCTGTCTGATGTTTCCCTATCAAAAAATTGTGATCTATTCAATCCAGTGTGTCCAATTCAGTCGTTAAATATTTATCTCTTCTGCCCTGTTTCTTTCTGTTCTTCTCATTTGTCCAATTCTCTTTTGGATTTTATAAAACCACCTTCGTTTCTTTTCGTCTACCCATAATTTTTGCCACCTCTTTTGTTTTCTGTTTAATTATACCCTTTATTTCTGTTATACTAAAACTAACATTTATTGATCCCTTCTAAGTTCAAGAGGCATTTTTCCCATTTCAACCTGTAATGCTGCTGTTGAAGATGTTTTAAAAGCACCAGTACATATTCTTAAAGCCGTATGTTGGATCATATTTAACTTATGGAGGTTTGTATCTGCTGCTGAGTTATAAACTATACTTTCATAATCCAAGACTGACCTTATTAACCCAGTATCTACTCCCCACTCTGTTCCAACTAAACACCTCATTATATTTAATACTTTCCTACATTTATCCATTGTTTTCTTAATGTGCACAGCCAATGTCATTCTTTCATCAAACCACATCCCAAGAAATTTAAATTGTTTAACTCATCCAAATCCTGACCATATAATTTTAAGTTATTTTTTCCATCTACTCTTTTCCTTGTAAAAAAAAATTATTTTAGTTTTCTCTACAGAAAAATTAAAACCCCATTTGCATGAACATTTTTCTACAACTGAAATTGCTCCCTTAAGCTTCTTTACATTGAAGTCTAAATTTCTTCCTCTTTTCCACATTGCTCCGTCTTCAGCAAAAAGTAAAAATCCCATTCCACCCTCTACTTCTTGAAATATATCATTAACTATCACTGTAAATAATACCGGACTTACTATACTTCCCTGTGGTGTCCCATTTTCTATATTCAAACTCTCAGAATAATCCTTCCCTATCCTCACTTGTATTTGTCTTTCTTCTAAAAAAATTTTTATACATCTAAACATATGACATTTTATACCCATTCTTCTAATTTTAATTAATAACCCTTCCCTTCACATCATATCATATGCTCTCTCAATATCAAAAAATACTGCCACAACACTCTCTTTATTCTCGTCAGCCTTTCTAATTTCATGCTCTAAACATAAAACTGGATCCACTGTATCTCTTCCTCTCCTGAAACCACTCTGATAATACAATATAAGTCCCTCATTTTCCATATAATATATTAATCTTTCATTTATCAATGTCTCCATTACTTTACATAAATTGGATGTTAACGCTATTGGCCGATAATTTTCTGGTTCTGACTCATCTTTCCTTGGTTTTCGGATTGGAATAATCACTGCTTCCTTCCAACTCTTTGGCAATTCCCCAACCTCCCATATCCGATTATACATTTCTAATAGAATATTTTTAGAAGACTCACTTAAATTACTAACCATAACATAACAAATTTGATCTTTTCCTGAAGCAGATAACTTATATTTTTTAAGTGCCATATTCAGTTCAGTTATTGTAAACAACATATTCAATGGATCATTTGTATCTTCCATATGCTGAAATAAATCCTTCTTCTCTAAAATTGTATTTTCTCTTCATTTTTTTTCCTCCTCACTAATATTTTTAGAACTATGAATTTTAACAAACGTATTTACCAACATTTTGGCCTTTTCTGTATCAGTGACTGCTGTTATTTCTCCATAATTTAATATTGGATATCCACTCACTTTTTTATCCCCATTCATCCTTTTAATTGTTGCCCAAACCTTAGAAATATCTGTCTCCCTCCCTACTGAATTACAAAAACTTCTCCAATAATCCCGTTTTGCATTTTTAACAATTCTTGTTACATTTGCTTGCAATTTCTTGTATTCATTCAGATTCTGAAAGTTGTGATTTCTTTTTCATAATTTGAAACTTTTATTTTGTTTCTTGATAACCTCAGTTCATTCTGATGTCCACCAGGGCAACAACCTTCTTTTCCTCCCCTCACCTTTCTTCCTTATAGCCTGATTAGCTGCTTCTAAGATAGTATTACCTATGGAAGCATTTAAATCATCGAAACTACTTCTCATATCCACTTTTAACATTTTTAGTTCACTACTGTTCCTAAATGTTTCCCAATCTGCAGACCTAAAACACCATTTCTATATCCCTTTTATGCCATGCTTCTGTTTATTTAACTTTATTTCAGACATAATAGAATAATAATCACTTCCTATAGTTGTTTTATTGATTACTTGCCATAAACAAACACCTGCTAAAGAATTTGAAACTAATGTTAAATCAATTGCTGACTGTATTATCTCTTAATTTCATTCTTGTTCCACTCCCATAATTCAAAACTTCTTAATTTTTAATATCCATTATATCTTCAATTATTTCCCCATTTTGATCAATATGATTGCTCCATAAAGGACTATGTCCATTAAAATCACTAGTTCCTCCATTCTTAATTCTAGTTCCTCCATTAAATCTAATGTAAGTGTTTTACATGTTTTATAAAAAAATTATTATTTTGACTTTTCCATTTACTGTCCATATTTCAATAATAATATATTCTATCTCTTTTCCTTTAGCTATAACTCTATATTGAATCCCCTTTTTTATAAATATTATACACCCTCCTCCTGATCCTCCTTCTTTATCTCTTATAACACTTTAATATCCTTTAATAACAAAATAAGGATTTGGTTTAAGCCAAGTTTCTTGAATAAAAATAATATCAATATCTTCCTTAAAATCTGTAATAATTCCCTGGTTTTCCCTCTTGTCCAATAGCAAGTACGCTTCTAGCATTCCACTGTAAGATAATCAAGTTGTTCTCTCTTCCAGTCCTCCTACCTTCCCTTCTTCCATTAATTTCTTATTTATTTGCTTCCAGGATATATTCTTTATACCAAAAAACCTTTCTGCTCCTTTCACGATTATTTTGATTTTTTCTGTTTTATGTTTGACTTGATCTGTACAATTAATTACATAAGCAATGAACAACATAATCTCCTCAACTGTCAAATCTGTGTCTGTTTTAGTCTGTCTTTGCCCTGGAGTTTGACTCATTTGAACTTTTGCTGTCACATTGTTTGGCTTCTTCACTCTCTTGGCTGCTTCTGCATAACTTATATTATTCTTGACTTTTACTTGTTCGATTTCTACAGCTTTTTCCTTATTTCACATCCTCCATAAGTCACCCTATGTTGTCCTCCACAGTTACAACATGTATCCTTTCCATTTTTGCATTCTTCATATCCACGCCCCTCTCCACACTTTGGACATCTTTGTTTCCAATTACATACTGCTGCTGCTATATGTCCATATCTCTGGGATTTGTAACATCTTAGTGGAAGAGGGACATATGGTCTGACAGGATAACACATACACCCTACTTTTATTCTTTCTGGAAGAACCGCAGATTGAAACTTCAACATCACTGAAGGACTTTCCATTCTTTTACCATCAACTGTTCTCATCAGTCTTTAGATTTTGCTTACTTCACCCCCATTTATGCTGTGTCTGAACTTTTCCAGATCTTCACCCACCGGAATACCTGAAACAACTCCTCGAACTACAGCAGACTCTCCCAAAATCTTTATTTCTTTCACCATCTTCTTACAAATGCTCTGAGTGTTCATCACTTTATTCTTCTGCTCTTCACTTCCGACTATAATCAATAGATTTCCATCTCTAAGAACTTTAGCAAGTCTCAGCTCTCCAAACTTTTTATTTAATTCTCTTGAGAGAGCTAATGGGCTAAATTGAACCCTTTCCTCCTCATCTCTAAATTTTACAAGCATTTTGTACTCCTGTCTAACAATCCTTTAACTAATAGCAGTGTTTTCAGCAGAGATAATAACTTCCAGGCTTCTTTTACTGCTTTGAGTCACTTTAAGAAAATCTTCTTTTTTACTTCCCTCTTTTCTCGACCCTTTCCCACTTCGCACAGGAGTCCAATCCCCATCTCCATTTCATCATCCTCAACCTAAGATGCCATAATGGTCCAGTCACAAACCACCTTATGTCAAAACCACCTCAACTCACTGAGACTCCAACAGGTCCGACTTCCGCGTTCTCCCCACCCTCTGAATAAAAGAAAGCAAAATAAAATAAGTAGCTTGACTTAAATCAAATAAATGAAAATATAAATAAAATCAAACAAAAAATGACATTAAATTACACAAAATACAAATAAAAAACAAAATGAAAATCATATGATATAAATTAAACTAAATAATTTAAAACAAAATGTACCAAAAAATTTTTTAAATAATAAAATAAAATATAAACGCAACTTATGAGTAACAGTTTTTATAATATAAGGATGTACTCTTAAAAAATCGAAGTAAAATAATAATAATAATAATCATAATAAACGTTTTATTTAAGTCAAACAAACACACAGTTACCAATAATACTAAAAGGTGATTAAGGAAATCCTAGACTTTGGTTTACAACTTAAATTAAATTATGCATAAAAAAAAACAATGACTGTATTGTACTAACAACTGCTTTATTTAATCTTCCTCAAGTAAATCTTTTTTTTTTTAAACGGACCAAAATTTAATAAAAGTAAAAAATAAATGTAAAAATAATCTTTGTCACCATCTTCCTCTCTCTTTTTGTTATGAGTCCACTTATTTGTCTTTTTCAGCAGCAGTCTTTACAGTTTACTAGCTTCTGATATTACATTCGGTACTGAAATTTGACTGAATAGCAATTCGTTTTTCAAAAAAAAAAAAAGAAATTAGGCAAAAATTTAGAAAGTACTCAAAAATTCAAGATTGTTATATGCACTTAACAAAAGGCAGCAATGCAATGAAATGCTTCGACTGAGAAGAACAGTTCTCGCAGGAAGTAGTTTTAGCATGCAATAAGTAAAAAAAATAAGAATATAAAAATCTGAGATATTTATGGGGTGTACAAGAAATAAAGAAAACATGTGTAAATGCTAAAAGAAAATGTAAACATATAACAGTGCAGTGAGGGTAAATAAAAAAATAGTCTTTCACAGGTTTTAATATTGTTTGTATGCACATGACATTATTGCACATAGCATAATGTACAGTTGTATGGCAAGTTATTGCACAGATATAGTAGCACTGGGATATTTAACATCTTTCTGTACGAATGGAAGTATTATTAGACTTTTGAGGCAGACATGAAACCAGAGAGGAAAAAGTGCTAATACTACTATTATATATTTAACCTTTAGGATTAACAGAATCTAAAAAGAAAATTAGGACAAGAACAAAATCTAATGAGAATCTGCTCGTCAATGTCTAAAGTATTTCAACTGAAACTTTCTTGCGCCCGTTGTTGCTAATCCTTTAACTTTTTTGCCATTTTTGTTGTACGCTTAACTTTTTGAATTTCAAATCATTTAGGTATTTTACACACACACAAAAAATAATACAGCTTAAAATATATTTTAATATAATTGAAGTAGATAAAATGACACAAATATTTAAATTCCAAAGAAGTAAAGGTTTACATGTATCTGTGTGCATGAATGTATTTATTCTTATTTGAGTTTTTACAAAAGGACAGTTCAATCCAAATCAATGTAAATTGTAATTCATATTAATGACTGTAGGGGGCGATATCCACCGTGAGACGGCTTTGTAATGCACCCTTAAGCCTAAAGAGAAAGAGACACAGAGCGTGGCTGAAAAGTAAGAGAAGCCACACGTTTTGCAAGAGAATTTGATGCGAGTACGACAATCTCTCCTTTTTGGGTTGCTATCATAGAAGATGTCTTCACTCCTCAAGGTGGATAATGAAATTAAAACCAAGGTGAGATTAGACACCGCCATGTTTTTGGTGTTCGGTAGAGCGATGTTCGCCGCTCTGGATTCACATTGTAAGCTAGGCTGGTAGCGGGTAACGGCGGTTAACCGGCTCGTTTCCCGCCCCGCAGTAAGCCGCCAGTTGTAGCGATTAAACGGGGTTTGACTGACTTTGACGGGGATGTTGCAGAGGAATGGGGGTGGATAAGTTGTGAGTTACGTTACGTCGTTTTATTTAGGAGTCAGATGTAGTTGGTGGAGCACATGCGCTGAAGGAGGCCTCGGTTTAGCTAGCTTAGCATAGCTTTACCGGCTTTGACTTCATGTAAGCAGGTGCTTTTTCTAGGGTTCGGGCTTCCGTAAGCTGTTCAATTCTATCTTTTTGAAATAGATTGTAACTTTATTATAATCCTTGAATATTTTAAAATATTATAATTATTAGGTTACTTAGAAAAAGCTCCCAGATTTTCCTTTTTGTCATATTTATTTTAACTGTATATCCTATAATAAAATATACTAACTGTATGTTGTCATCACAGTTTTCCACAACTGATATATTAAAACGTTGACTTGACTTTTCAAAGCTCTACTTAAGAACTTGAATTGTTAACAATATACTATTTTCTCAACCTATTGGTAAATATTAACAGTATCGTGTTTATAAAAGCAATAATCACAATGATTCGACCACTTGTCTCACAGGATGATGATTTGTTATTATATTATAGTTGTTTGTTTTCATTTTACTAGAACCATATGGGGAGATATATAGTTCATATTATACACCTCTGCAATGAAAAATGCCATTTTAAAAAGTAAATGATTAAGGTTTACATTATTTACCAACTTGTCAGTGATTAGTGTTATACCAACAGTGCCTTTATATCCTGCTTTGTAATAGATCTTTACCTTAGCTCTTCTTCAGTCATATTTTAACCAAGTTTTGATAGATTATATTATGACTGATATACATTAAAGTAATAAAAAAAAAAAGACTTCCTACAGGCTTTTTGCTAGAGGTGTTGATTCTGAATCCGAACAGAAAATTAGATATGATTATAATTTGTATGTACAAGAATATGTTCCAACTTTCTGTTTTTATAGCAGGAAATGATTCTAGGTGAATCATTCAAATCACTATATTGTAAAAAACATGCTTGAATAAAACTAAACTGATATACTGCCTACTTGGCCAAATCTATTTTATGTCCTGTTAAATTTTACAAGCTTTTTTATTGTTTCATTTCTGTTATGTTTTCTAACTGCCTAGCTCTAGTTATTGCACCTTATTTCTACATGGCGTCAACCTTTTAACTCAGCTGTCTTTGTTGTTTGCAGGTTGATGCTTTCAGAGAACGTATAACAGCAGAAGTAAGTATCTGAATTATACCTAGGTTAAAATTTTACATACAATCATTTACAAAATTCCAGTTTTTAAGTGATTCTCTTCTAATAATTTGCTCTTTTTCCAGGCTGAAGATTTAGTAGCAAATTTTTTCCCGAAGAAGTTACTGGAACTTGATCACTTCCTCAAGGTGATTACGGTTAATTTGTTGTATTTTATACCAGAATTTTTTTCTTCACCTCATTAGCTATAAAATGTAACCTTCATTTAGAAACATTAATATTATTCCATCTAATTTATAATGAAGTTTGTGAAAGAGCACAAGTTTTGAAACATAACATGGTACTAAACGTTTGACAGCCTAGCCAGCTACAGTAAGCCCAGGTCATGATTATTTGCTGAAGGTGCAGTGTCACTTATCAGCTTGAACCAGGGTTGAATTTCTGCAGTCTGTCATCCGTTGATCTGGAGTAAAGAGAATCAGCCTGAAATAAACGGGAGACATTTCTCACCAGTGGACTAAACCATTCAAAGAGTCTTTATTTTAAGTATCTTAATTAAACTAGTAAATCTATTAGTTTTGTGTTAGATATCCCCTTTTTACAGCATCAGTTATTTCTTTACAGAGCATTATCTTTTAGCTGTTGTAGTACAAGCACAGATGTATCAATTAATTCGTCTCAGATCTCAATTTGCCAGTATCCCCTTGTAATCTGTTGGAATTTGTGATCAGAAGGTCAAACCCTGAAAGTCCTTATTCCCTGATCATTAAATGGATCAAAATATAAAAAAACTAATCACTTATAGTCTGTAAAAGCATCACCCAGCAGCCTCCTGAAAAATTTTCAATCAGCAGACAAAGTAGTAGAGCTATCAGGTAGAGCTTACAGCGACAACCTTCCAATTGTGGTTTCCTGCCTATTGCTGTTCCTTTTTAATAAGAACACTTGGTTGTGCTCACTAACTATGAACTTTCACATTTTCTTGTGATATTTGAAAAATAATAATCCTGTTTACATTTTTTAGGATCCCAGCATAAACATCTGTGAGCTGAAAGAGATTCACTCGGAGATTAATTTGAGTGTCCCCGACCCCATCTTGATCTCAAAGCTCCATGACGGACTGGAAGGAGTGAGTTTAGAAAGCTCCTCGACAATCGCTGGGAGAGCTTCAGTCTAAGCACATTTTAATGCAGCTCTCTGTGTTACAGCAAAATGCCAAGAAGAGGAAGCTGGAGGATGGAGGGGAAGATGACATGGGTAGGTTTGGTGTGAATTGGCCGACATGTATCTATCTGGACTGTCTGTCGGAAATTCTGTTATAATTTCTCATCTACCAGTGACTGGCACTAAGGTTTTCGTCATGCCAGGTGGGATGATGAAATGCAATGGAAACCTTGTTGAGCTCATCGAAAAGGTCAAGCCAGAGATCAGGACCCTCATTGAAAAGTGCAACACAGTAAGTCTTTAATATTCTTCCTTTTTTTATTTGTACAAAGGTTTAATAAACTTGTACATCCAAAGCAAGTGGATTGTGGTGCAAAGGTTGAAGCAAAGCTCTTTTTAATATTTCGAATGACAGAAAAATACCCTCCGCTGCCTATTGTGTGGTATTGGTGCCAAAATTTAGAAAACCTAATTTATTTCATATGTAAAACATGTTTTACTGCAGCAATTTCTGGTGCTTAAAGCGAAACTGAATCTGATCACCAGAGGGGTTACCTTCTTCAAGCACTAATGTTTAATTCCTTTGAGCGTTACAGCACGGGTCAGTGCGCCTCAGTACGCCATTTTATCTGTTTCCATTATAAAAGCGGCAAATTGTTTGGTACTTACTCAAGAAAGCCCACAGGTTGGCCTATCTGCTCTACTGGGCTATCTGAAGTTAACCCGCTGTTTCAACTTTCTAAACTAGATGTCAATGTTTGATTAAACACACCAAAATAGCAGTTATGCCTAAAAATTGCTCTAATTTGACTTCACAGAAAATGTTTACTATCCCTTTTTCTCACACAGTTTCTCCAGGAGCCAACCTAAGAGAGTTCCCTGGTAATTTCCCACATGTTTTACTTTATCTCTTTGCAGGTCAAAATGTGGGTTCAGCTCCTCATCCCCAGGATAGAGGATGGCAACAACTTTGGAGTGTCGATCCAGGAGGAGACGGTAGCTGAACTCAGAACAGTTGAAGGGGAGGCGGCGTCTTATCTTGACCAGATATCAAGGTCTGCAGAACTTCCCATCCAAATATGCTGCTTATATTTAGGATCCAGTCATTATTTGGTTTAATGATAACTTATTTTTTTTATCCCTAGATACTACATCACAAGGGCAAAGCTGGTTTCTAAAATAGCTAAATATCCACATGTGGTAAGTAAACGTTTTCATCAAAAATCAAAGGGATGAGATTTAAATGTTTCTATTTTTTTGGCAAATAGATTTTTTTAATTCTTGAAAGAGGAAAATAATAGTTGGATTGAATAGCAATGGAGTAAAGTATGTAAATGCACAAACAAATGTTTTTGTTTCTCTTCAAATCAGGAGGACTATCGGCGTACAGTTACAGAAATTGATGAGAAGGAGTACATCAGTCTGAAGATCATAGTTTCAGAGCTAAGAAATCAATATGTAGGTTTCTTTTGACCAGCTGTCATAGATGCCTTAATTAAATTTATATTTCCTAAACTTTAATTTTTCTTCCTCTGAAGGTAACATTACATGACATGATCCTGAAGAACATTGAGAAGATCAAGAGGCCTCGAAGCAGCAACACAGAAGCATTATACTGATGTTCATCCAGCCACTTCAAATCACCCCCTCCCAGTTCCATTCTAGTAACGGTTTGTCTGCAGTACTACGGCTAGATATTCTTCATCTTCAATACAATCGACGCAGACCTGTATAATTTCAAAGCTTGGTAGATGGACACATGCTCTTATGTTTTTGTTTTAAATGGTTTTTTTTGTTTGTTTGTTTTAAATCCTTAAACTTCTCTCAGAAAATTAGGAAATTATTCGTAAAGCTATGTATTTTTCAATTTTAATTAAACATGTCTTCAGAAGCTTGTGGCGTTTCTCATCAGTGCTTTTGTGGATTTTTTTTTTTCCTTCAACTTTTAACATATAAAGGTTGACCATTTATACGATATGCAACACATGAGCTGTTTTGTTGCTCTGAATGTTATACATTATATCTTGTAGTTGTGATGAAAAACATTTAGAGAACTTTTAGATTGATGGGCTTAATGGTTTTCAGTGAAAATGCATAAGTCACCAGAGCTGCTCTCATGTTGGGGCATTGATGCTATTAAAATAAAGTGCGTTTTGATAAGACGTTTTGGATTTCATTTTTATTTTTTTTGGCGTGGATAGGCTAGTTTTTAGTGTGGATTAATATGATTTTGTTTTTCTTTGTGCATTAAAACATTTTAAATGGAGATAGATGGTTGACTAGAAAACCAACAATGACTCCTGTTCATCTGTAGGTGTCACTACATTTCTGTGCATCCAAAGTTTATAGAAATCTTGGGAATAACACTAACAGGTTGAAATTGGCTGAGTGTAACATTAAATCATGCTTGGAAAGCAAAGTTGAAGTTATTTAAGTACGGCTGTCCCATTTCAGATTCCTGTTGAGGTATATCACAAATCTAACTAGGGAATTGCTTTTAACGTAAAGCTGAAAAGTGCTGTATAATGGAATTATATAACAGAAATGATTGGCTGTTCCCATTAACAATTTTTGTGCTTTCCTCACAGGGAAGATCTTTGCTTCTATTTAAATATAGAACTAATCTCCAAATCCACCTTTAACTTCTCATCGTATAATATTTTAATAAAACTAAAACATTTTCTTAGACTTAATAGAAGCCCCCCAGTGATGAGTCTGCTTTGATTTGATGGTTTGGCTGTGTTATGTCAGCAAAATCAAGCTTGGACTGCTTGGAAGGCATTAAACAAGCTAATGTGTAAGCCTGATGCTTTTTAGATGCACTTTGTGAGATTCAGCTTGCTATAACTAAAAAAGCAACTGCTCCCATATAATTATATGTATGTATACATATATATACATACATACACACACATATATATATATACATATATATATATATATATATATACACACATATATATATATACATATATATATATATACACACTTTGAAAATAGCACCTCCTGCTGAGAAAATCTACATTAAATTAACAGTAAAAGTTAGATTTCATAGAAGTGAATAAACTAGAATACATTTAAAGATCCTTTATTGATGTACCTCTGTTCAAAAAATGTAACTTATAGATTAAGATTAGTTATTCAGACACTGATAATCATGTTTCTCAGAACCTATTGCGTAAAAGCAATAAAACATGAACACATTTCCAACAAAGGATATATGTGTGTGCTTAAATGTATATCGGGATACTTAGTAGGAGAACCTAATGAACATTTTAATTGATCCCTTCATACAGCAATACAAGCAAACCCCGCATAAGCTCAATTTAAAGAGACTAGTTAAGATGACATGTATTTTTCGTATTGCGGCAGTGAGCAGCATTAAAAGAACCCACACATGCAGAAAAACTTTGGCACTTATTCAAAGCCATGATGCAAAACAACAACGAAAACTGGACCATTGTTGCCCTAAATCTGGCAAAAGTGAGTTAAAATGCTATTGTGTGAGGCACACTGTACTGTGAATTTGGTCACCAGCTTGAACTCATGTTTGTTTTTGTTTTTTCTCTGAACTGGCTGTGATAAGATAGATCCGGACAGTGTCACGGAAAAACAGCTTTGTTTGGGTTAAAAATTCAAATCGATATATACTCAGTTGCTCAATGTCTCTTACGCAGTTGTGATGTCTGTCCTTGTCAATTCCCCCCTCCACTACTTGGCTCACATGGTATGTAACCTCAGAATACAGAGTTGCGCCTATAGGGTTTATGATAAGCACCGGAAATAACTGGAAAAGATTTAAAAAAAGTAGACTTCATGTTCCTGCAGAAAATATTTTATGTTTTTCTTGCTTTGTAATCCTGGTATTCACTCAGCATGTCAGCAAAAACGCCTGTGACACATGCAGGCACAGAATCATTTAAAACTTTTTGTTTTGTAACTTTTAATGCACTCATCAAAAACATGTCATATAAATTTAGGGCTTTTAATAATTCGTTCCAGTGGCTTTGTTCCTATAATACAGTTACGATGCAATACAAAAGTCATTGAAAAAAGTTGATCAGGAAATGTTTTATAATAATTTATACATAAAGGATAAAATGTATACATTCAACTACACTATTTGAACGAATGTCCCGCTGCAGGAAAACTGTGGGCTTTTTTTCAATATCAGCAGGTTTCTTGTATAAATCTGCATGGATACTTGCAGTTATAAAGTTTACTTAAGCTTTTTACGTATTTTTTATATAACAGCCAAAAGAAGATGATTTTAAAAAATAGCATAAAATATATAGGATTTCAGTAAGTATTCGCAAACAGATAATGTCACGTGTGTATATTAGTAGGAATGCACATGTATTTGATACATTTTTAAAGACACTTGCATGTGTAAATTGTGCATTCAAACTTATTACAGGAAACAGTTTGTTACCAGACTCAAGAGTGCAATAAGTTCAGTTGGATCAATAGACTGTAAGACAGAAAGTCAAGAAGGCCTGAGGTCCTGATGGAATCTCTCCCTCCTGCCTGAGGACCTGTGCAGACCAGCTTGCACCCGTCTTTACTAAGATCTTCAACAGATCACTGGAGCTGTGTGTTGTTCTGTCCTGTTTTAACAACAATTTCCTCCGGGATCATTAAAGTTTATCTTATCTTATCTTAAAACCTCCACAATAATACCCATTCCTAAAACGACAACTACCACAGGACTAAATGACTACAGACCTGTGGCCCTGACCTCTGTGGTCATGAAGTCCTTTGAAAGACTGGTTCTCAACCACATTAAGGAAATCACGGACCCCCTGCTAGACCCCCTGCAATTTGCCTATCGGGCCAACCATTCGGTGGACGATGTAGTGAACATGGGTCTCCACTTCATCCTCCAACACCTTGAACACCCAGGAACTTATGCAAGAATTTTGTTCCTGGATATCAGCTCAGCCTTCAACACAAATATTCCAGGACAATTACACAGCAAACTGACTGAACTCAGCGTACCAGCTTCCACCTGACAGTGGATAACTGACTTTCTTACTGGCAGAAAACAGCAGGTTAGGCTGGGAAAGTGTACTTCAGTGACCCGAACCATCAGCACGGGCGCCCCACAGGGTTGTGTACTGTCCCCACTGCTCTTCTCGCTGTACACAAATGACTGTACCTCCATGGACTCCTCGTTAAAATCCTGAAGTACACAACGGTCATTGGTCTCATCAATGACAGTGATGAGTCTGCTTACAGACGGTTGGTTGGTCAGGTTGTCCTCTGGAGCAGTCAGAACAATCTGGAGCGGAACACAGCAAAAACAGTGGAGATGACCGTGGACTTCAGGAGGAGCCCCCCAACCCTGCCAGCACTCACCATCCTACACAGGACTGTGATGGCTGTGGAGTCCTACAAGTTCCTGGGCACAACGATCTCCAAGGACCTGAAGTGGGACAGCAACATCAACTCCATCATCAAGAGGGCTCAACAGAGGATGT
>JAVLVB010000001.1:5688440-5761557 GCA_032876305.1 Orestias chungarensis | reverse complement strand
TATATATATATATATATATATATATATATATATATATATATATATATATATATATATATATATATATATATATATATATATATATATATATATATATATATATGTATATACATATATATATATAATTTTACCATTTTCATGGGTTTTTTGTTCAGAATTAAACTTTTTACACTAGATTTTAGATGAGAGAAAGATCAGACAAACTTTTAAAATCGTATCAATGAGATTAATAAATATAAAAAGGTCAACATAATAAAAATGTTCTCTCATTAACACACTATATTTAATATTGTTTTCTGTCTTTGTAAATCCAGGCAGCCCATCTGGCCACGCTATGGGAGCTGCAGGAGTCTACTACACCCTCGTTACATCCATCCTCACAATTCTGATCAGCAAGAAATCATCGAAGACAAACTGGTGAGAATAAAAAAGAAAAAAAACAAACCCAAAAATAAACTTGCAGTTTTTGTTAAGGATCCATTCTTCCCTTTACGTCGGAGTTGTTTACCACTTTCCTCTATCTGGAGCTTATCATTCAGGACACACTATCTGTTCTAACTGTGGTTGATCATTGACTTCTGCTGCACACTGGGGGTTATTCCTGGGTAGTTTTTACTTTCAGGCAGATTAATTACTAGTGATATGAATACGATGAAAGAGTTATTTGTTATATTGCATTAAAAGGTTACGTTAGCTGATTCTAATCTCAAGTGGTAACTTTTGGGTAAAAGAAAATTTACTTGAATTACGTTTTCAGATTTTCTGTTGTTTTGCAGGTATATTAAGGCTCTTCTGTGGTCAATGTTCTGGGGAGTGCAGGTGTGTGTCTGTCTTTCGAGAGTCTTCATCGCTGCCCACTTCCCCCATCAGGTGGTTGCTGGAGTCATAACAGGTCAGAGCAGAATTCGCACAACTTTTTTTTTTTTTTATCCCAAGGAGACAGTAGCTAAAAATTGAAACCTAATATCCAATCTGGTGTAATGTTTCCAGGTATGATTGTGGCTGAGGCCTTCAACAGAACTGAGTGGATCTACACTGCCAGCATGAAAAAATACTTCTACACAACCCTATTCCTGACAACCTTTGCGGTTGGCTTCTATGTGCTCCTCAAAGCTGTGGGTGTCGACCTCCTATGGACCCTGGAGAAAGCCCAGAAGTGGTGTGTCAGACCCGAATGGGTGCACTTAGACACCACACCCTTCGCCAGTCTTCTGCGCAACATCGGTACCCTGTTCGGCCTTGGCTTGGGCCTCCATTCTCCTCTGTACACCCAGACCAAAAAGAGCAGCAGTGCAACCACCAGAGCAGGATGCATTATCAGCTCTTTGGTCCTGCTGCACCTGTTTGACTCCTTCAAGCCTCCCACACACACTGCAGCCCTATTCTACCTGCTGTCCTTCTGCAAAAGCGCAACCGTGCCTCTTGTCACCGTCAGCCTCATCCCATACTGTGTAAACAGAGTTCTGAGCCAACACAGCAAAAAGGGGCTTTGAGTTGTGAAGCAATGCCAGTGCAGGGAGACTGTGAACATTCATAATAATAACAATAATATTAACAGAAAGCCTTCCTGTTGGTGCTTTTATCATTTATAAGACTGTTTGACTCAGGAAAGAGCTTGGGATGAATGATGAGAAACTTTTTTTGTGTTATTTAGACACTGACCTCTGAACACTGCAACCATAACGAAAAGATCTATCCATGTTGCTTAGTGGCACTTACAAAATAACTTCAGTAAAGATAACCAAATATGATGAATGCAGTTGTTTTAGAGTTCCACAGAGAGATAAATGAGACTTTTTTTTGAATGTTTGCTCCTCAGCTTTGATATTATATTTCATTTATGAAACTATTGTATTTTTCGGTATGTTTTTTTGAAATGTTAACAATATTTTTTAAATAAAATCTGGAGAAAGAAAAAGACTCCACTTGATTCCTATTTCAACAGTTACGCAACCATGTACCTGTTATAGTTGACCTAGTACCACCATTCATATCTCTTAAAGTTAATTACATCCTGTCTTTGAGGGCAGAAAATTTCTTGTAAATTTTTTTACAATTAGCTGTAAAGATTGTGATGAGTTTACTTCTGCCTTTTTTCAACAGAGGGAAATCCCCTCTATCAATGTTTAAACAGGCACTTTAGACACATTTAGACAGTAATATTCTATAATCATACTCATAAATTTGGATAAGGGTTCCACTAAGCCATATTTGACTGATTAAAACCATTTTAATCTTTAAACAGGTAGGGAATCTAACTTTCACTATAGAAAGGTTCACATTTTTTGATCACATGTCATTTTTTATCCGAAATTTTTGATTAAGTAGAAAATCATCCTAATTATCAGAAATAAAAACTAGAAACTATCAGTATGTTTGTAACATATCAATATAAATACATATATATCTATGTAAATATATGCGTATGTACTCCACATACTGAACTTAAGTACACAATATAACATATCAGTAATATCCAAACAGATTAAATAGTGCCATGTTAAATATTTTTACAATTTTTGGATAACAGTCTGATATTCTTCATCTGTAGTCCTCTATAGGAGCCATTTGCAGTTTTGTGTTTGAGCATAGTTTGGGTCTCTTATTAAGTTTTAATAATTCTGTTTGGTTTGGTGGCGGTATTTGGTTTGTATGCAAATTCCCACTTTGACCTATATTTTGCCCTACCACTGGTGGCGGTGTGGAGGGAAATCTATATAGGTGTCACGGTGAATGGGCGGCCTGATTTTGGGTGTCAGGAGGTCACACAGTTTTTTTTACCGCTCTACATTCTCCACTGGTTTTGTTCCATCATTCACATATCGCTCAATATTGCCATTCCAATTTCGCATGCTGCCATAGACCGCCACCTAGGACCTTGGAATTAATTCAATTATTCATTTTGTGTTTAATAAATGGGAGCTTCCCCAAACATATCTCCCAGCCTGGACATTACTCTTTGAGCGTGTTATCACCTGGATTTTCCCCCACCCAGAAGCGACAAAAATAGTAAGGATCAAAGGATAGTCGTTACTACAAAGTAAAAAAAAACGACCTTTTGGATTAAAGGATACGCCACTTCATGAAGAGGAAAACTCACCTGGAAAAGTTAGGAGGAGCGCCCACTTGCCCAGCGCACCTGTTTGACATGCAAAATAGCTATATTCATTCAACCATCCATCCTCGTCATCTCAATAAGATCGATCAAATAATAACATATGAGGCATTCAAGGCATCTTTGGTGAGTGCAGTCATCCTTTTTTGAATACAAACATGACGTGATGAACTAACCTTATGTCTCACGGCGTTCTGCCTGCGGCTTTCCAGCGATGATTAAATAGCCTGATAATTGGGATCTTGTGGTGGCTTTTATTCATTCATATCTCGAAGTGTGAACATTCAACAGTTATTCATGTGACTGCGTTTGTGCCTTGTGGTATTTTTGGAGCTTTTTGGCTGCGCTAAGGACCAATAAACCACAACGTAGCCTGTCTGTTCGCGTCTTGGGGATTCACAGTCGAAAATGAGTGAAATGAAGGTTGAAATTTAGCCTACGGGCACACAAAGTGAAAAAATAAAAATAAAACCTTCACTAAAGGGAGCTTCTTTTGCTCTTGAAAAGGCACAGAAGGAAACAAGTGAAGCGTTTAAAAATGCAAGTAAAATGAAGTTGAAAATAATAGAACTTTGGTCGTCAAATAAAAATCTTTCTGAAGAAAAACAATGCATGCAAGGTTCAATATACTGTGTGAAAATGCTATTCATCACTCCTTGCTAAATGATTTTAATTTGCCTGAAGATGAGCGGCAAAAACAACAAAGCTGGTTTCAGGTGCTGCAATTGGTTGCTGCAAGTGCTGCAAATAATGCGTTAGTGAATGAAGTGCATTTTTGGCTGAAAAAAAATGACAAGCATGATGATGAACATGAAAATGCGTGTAATAAAGATGCTGCTGATGACATTCAAATGGGGAAACATGATGACCATGAGAATGAGGGGGGTGTACATCCTGAAGATAGCATCTCAAATATTTCAAGTGTGCGTTCCAAGCGTAGTAAAGCGTCCAGCACGTCCTCCGCTCGTAAACGAGGCCTGGCTGATCAAGCAGCTTTACTGGCGAATGCGGAAGCTTTAAGAAGAAAACATGAATTGGAGGAATTAGAGCAAATACATAGATTGGAATGTCCAATGGGATGAACTCTTATGTCGGCAAAGGACTTAAAGAGCAAAAGTGCGCTGAATTTAACCCGCAAGCGAAAGAGTTCGAGCCTGTCATTACATCTAACGCTATGCCAAGCTTAACAGCGCCACCAATGTCTGCGCCAGATGTAAGACCTAAGGTTTTCCGCAATATAAAATCGCAGGTTCAGGATCAAGTGCAATACCGAAAACAGCCACGGGATTTAGATGGACTGCCTTCTGTAAATGCCAATTTAAACCCGCATATTGTTCCTATTCAGTCCACAGCTTTACAATCAAAAGTAAAGCACAATGTACAAAATCAACAATTCAGTTCATCCGTTCCAGCTGATAATGTCATCTATTCTATTATGCAAAAACAAAATGAAATTACATAAATGCTTGTTCAGCAACAATTATCAGCTACACGTCCTCAGCATGAGATCCCAGTTTTTGATGGCAGCCCATTGCAGTGTACGTCTTTTTTAAGGGCTTTTGAACATTGTGTAGAAAGAAAGACAAACATTTATATTTTTTGGAACAATACACTAGAGGGAAACCAGGGGAGCTTGTCAGGAGTTGCATGCATATGGCACCACAGCAGGGCTATCATAGAGCAAAGCAGCTTATAACAGACATCATATTGCCTCTGCATATATGGACACAATGTTTGCCTGGCCAGTTATAAAATCTGAAGATGTCGAAGCTTTGCTTTATTTTTGGATGGATGCTGTAATGCAATGTCAGAAATACAGTACATGGAGGAGTTTAATATTCCATCTCATATGAGAGAAGTCATCATGAAGTGGCTCTATAAGCTCCGCTAAAGATGGAGATTAGCAGCTTGTGAGCTACAAGAGCGGCGAGGCTTCAGGGCTACATTTTCAGACATGGTGAACTTCCTTGAGTGACAAATAAAGATTCTGTCTCACCCATTGTAGGAGACATCTCTGACATTAAGCCAAGCTCTGCAATGAGAAAAATACAGAAGAATAGGACAACACTAAAGGTTAATACAAAAGGCAGCAGTTTTGTAACATCCGTTTCAACCCCTGATAGTGCCGCATTATCTGTGCCATCAATTCCCAAACAGCCAATAGCCTCCACTAACTCTCTTTCAGAAACTTGCCTTTACTGTGAGGAGCCACATTTAATATCAAAGTGCCCAAAGCTGCTAAGGATTTCTCATAATGAGAAAATAGGATTCATAAAAGGAAAAGGAGCATGTTTTGGATGCTTAAAAGTAGGCCATAAAAGTAAAGAGTGTAGGAGTCGTTTCACCTATGACAAATGCCATTTAAACCTTCCCACCCTTCTGCATATTGACAAAAAAGAACCAAGAATAAGCAGTGCATTGGTGTTTCATCAGGCTGGTGTTTCTACTGGGGCCGGAAATCATGTTTGTACCCTATCCATTGTTCCAGTCAAAAGCGAGATATTGAGAATGTGGAATATCTCACAGCTATCAAGATCCCAAAATTGGACGCTGACGTTGGGCTTTTGATTGGGATGAATGCACCAAAACTCATGGGACCATAGGAGATTATTAACAACATTAATAACAGGTGATGGACCGTATGCCGTGAGGACCCTATTGGGATGGGTCATAAATGGGCCTTTAAGAGGAGGCAACGGTGGTCAGAGAAGCTGTCCAACTGTTTACATTAATTGGATTTCCATCGCTAAATTAGAGGAACTGTTGGTGTCTCAATATAACATGGAGTTCAATGAAAACACACTGGAAGAGGAGCATGAAATGCCAATTGAGGACAAGAGGTTCATGGAAATAATGCAGCGATCAAGTTGTACGAAAAAATGAAATTATTTCTTGGACCTGCCTTTTAATAAGGATGACATTATCATGCCCAATAACAGGTGTATTGTGGAGCAACATATTCAAACCATAAAAAGAAAATTTGACAGGAATAAGGCCTGTAAAGAGGAATATGCAGCACTTGATTGATAAAGGCTATGCTGAAGTTGTTCCGCTTGACCATTTGGAACCTAGGGATGGAGGGGTGTGGTACCTGCCCCACCATGGAGTCTACCACCGGAGGAAGAAGACCTTGCGAGTGGTGTTTTATTGTGGAGCGAGCTATAAGGGCACCTCATTAAATAGCCAGCTGCTGCAGGAGCCGGATTTAACTAATTCCCTCTTTGGTGTACTGACCCGATTCAGAAAGGAGAAAATTGCTCTGATGACAGACATCAAGGCTATGTTTCATCAGGTGAAGATGTCAGAGAAACATTTGGACGGTCTCCGTTTCTTGTGGTGGCTATCAGGAGACATCTCAGTCTGCCCAACTGAATATAGGATGACATCATCACCCAGCTGTGCCCATTATGCCTTAAGAAAGACAGCAGCAGATCATGCACAAAGTTATAGCAAGGAGGTGATTGAAACCATCTACAACAACTTTTATGTGGATGACTGCCTTAAGTCTGTGGCCACAGAGCAAGAGGCAGTGCAGTTGGTGGCCCACCTTATCGAACTGTGCTCAAAGGGAGGATTTCAGTTGGTGAAATGGACCAGTAACAGCCGAGCAGTGTTGTTATCCATTCCAGAGGAAAGGCATTCTAAACCAATGAGAGCTTCACCTAGAAGAAGGCAGTTTGCCTGTGGAGAAGGCTTTGGGCCTCAGCTGGAGTGCAGAAAACGACACATGCAGGCGTGGCATTCTCTCAATGATCAGTTTTATCTATGACCCATTGGGCTTCCTGGCACCATACACTCTGCTACCTAAGCTACTGCTGCAAGAAATGTGTCGACAAAATCTGTCCTGGGATGATCCCATTCCCCAGTCTATTTCGCAAATTTGGTCTGCATGGCATCAGGATTTGGAGAAAATAGCAGAATTTAAAATTATGCGGTGCATTAGACCCAGCAGTTTCAAAGGATAGCTACAGGCTCATTTTTCAGATGCCAGTGATCATGGATATGGGACAGTCTCTTACCTGAGGCTGCATGATGAACAAGGAAATGTGTACCCGGCATTCATGCTTGGGAAGGCTAGAGTGGCTCAATTAAAATAAATGACAATTCCTCGTCTGGTACTTACTGCTGCTGTTCTTCCTGTCAAGGTGGATAGAATGTTGAAGAAGGAGGTCTCTATTCAGCTAAATAGCTCATTCTTTTGGACAGACAGTCAGACAGTGCTAAGATCCATAAATAATAACATCAAACGATTTCACACCTTTGTTGCAAATACAGTGGCTGCAATAAGAGAGGGAACAGATGTAGGTCAGTGGAGGTACGTCAACTCCAAGTCCAACCCAGCAGATGAAGCCTCCAGAGGTTTGACTCCAGAAAACTTTATGGCCTGCCAGAGGTGGATAAATGGCCCTAACTTTCTTAGAAAGCCAGAACAGGAATGGCCAAAGCCTTTTGAATCCCAGCCTGTTTGTTCTGAGGACCTAGAGGTCAAGAGGGATGTTCTCATAAATGCCACTGATGTACAGCCAAAGGATTCTACCACCAGGCTGGTGCATTATTTTTCAAGCTGGGCTAAACCTAAAACTTTGGTTGCTTGGATGCTCAAGTTGAAGGATATTCTGCTCAGCTTGAGTAGGAAGAGGAAAGAACTGATGGCTGTTCTTCCCTCTACTGATTCTTCTGTGGCTTCGGAGGAGATAGAAGAGGAGACGAGAAAGAACAGAGCTACAGTTTGTGAACAATCTCTATCAGTGAAGGACCTCTTCAAAGCAGAGACTGCCTTCATCTTCTTTAGCCAGCATGTAAGCTTCAGAGAAGAAATCAGAGATTTGCAGAGTGGTGCATCTGTTGTGAAGAAAACAAGTAATATCTAAAGGCTTGATCCAGTATTACAACAAGGTTTGTTGACAGTGGGTGTTAGGTTAAGTAGTTCAGCCCTATCTCTTGAACATAAACACCCTGCTATCCTTTCTAAATGCCAACATGTATCCAAACTTATACTGCAAGATCTACATCAGCAGCTGGGACATGCAGGAAGGAATCATATGCTTTCAGCCCTCAGAGAAAAATACTGGATTACCAGTGCCAACTCAGCCTGCAGAAAAATATTATCAGAATGTATTGTGTGCAGACGCAACAGAGGACAACCAGCAGAGCAGAAAATGGCAGATATGCCACCAGAACGAGTCTGCCCAGATTTTCCACCTTTTACTAATGTAAGTGTGGATTATTTTGGACCCTTTGAGGTCAAGTGAAGGCGTGTAATGGTCAAGAGATACGGCGTTACTTGAATTGGAGGAATTAGAGCGAATACATAGATTGGCATGTCCGATGGGATGAACTCTTATGTCGGCAAAGGACTTAAAGAGCAAAAGTGCGCTGAATTTAACCCGCAAGGGAAAGAGTTTGAGCCTGTCATTACATCTAACGCTATGCCAAGCTTAACAGCGCCACCAATGTCTGCGCCAGATGTAAGACCTAAGGTCTGCCCAGATTTTCCACCTTTTACTAATGTAGGTGTGGATTATTTTGGACCCTTTGAGGTCAAGAGAAGGCGTGTAATGGTCAAGAGATACGGCGTTACTTTTACATGCCTGGCCAGTCGAGCTGTACATCTGGAGGTAGCTCATTCATTAACAACTGACTCCTGTATTAATGCCATCAGACGTTTTATGTGCCGAAGAGGACCAGTACGTCAAATAAGATCTGAAAATGGTGCCAACTTTGTTGGTGGAGAGCGTGAACTGAGGGAGGCTTTGGCAGCTATAGATCATGCAAAAATCCACCAAACTCTGCTGGCAAAAGAAATCGACTGGATTTTTAACACACCTGCCGCATCGCATTATGGAGGAGTGTGGGAACGGCTTATCAGAATGGTCAGAAAGGTGTTATTATCAGTCCTTCACCAACAGATTTTGGATGATGAAAGTCTTCAGACGATTCTATGTGAAGTAGAAGCCATCGTTAATGATCGTCCCATAACAAAGGTTTCTGATGATGCAAATGATTTGGAGGCTCTAACCCCAAATCATATTCTGCAGCTCAAAGGAAAACCTTCTCTTGCTCCTGGTACCTTTCAAGCGATGGATGTTTATCTCAGAAGACGTTGGAGGCAGGTGCAGTACCTCTTGGATCTTTTTTGGAAAAATGGACCAAGGAATATTTACCTTTGTTGCAAGAGAGGCAGATATGGACCAAGCCGAGAAGGAATTTTACTGTTGGATACATCGTCGTCGTTGTGGATCACACTGCTTCCCTAATTCCTGGATTCTAGGAAGAATTACAAATACTTATCCAGATAAATATGGATTTGTGCGTGCCGTACAGATGAAGACGAAGACAGGCCAGTTACAAAGGCCCATATCCAAAATCTTCCTCCTTCAAGAAGCCATTTGAAGCAAAAGAAGAAGAAAGAAGTTCTTTGGTGTTTTGGTGTTTGTTGAATTGTGTTGTCTACACAATTGGGGGCGGTGTATAGGAGCCATTTGAAGTATTGTGTTTGGGCATAGTTTGGGTCTCTTATTAAGTTTGAATAATTCTGTTTGGTTTGGTGGCGGTATTTGGTTTCCATGCAAATTCCCACTTTGACCTATATTTTGCCCTACCACTGGTGGCGGTGTGGAGGGAAATCTATATAGGTGTCATGATGAATGGGCAGCGTGATTTTGGGTGTGAGGAGGTCACACAGTTTTTTTGTTCCATCATTCACATACCGGTCAATATTGCCATTTCAGTTTCGCATGCCACCATAGACCGCCACCTAGGACCTTGGAATTCATTCAATTATTCATTTCGTGTTTAATAAATGGGAGCTTCCCCAAACATATCTCCCACCATGGACAATACTCTTTGAGCGTGTTATCACCTGGATTTTCCTGCACCCAGAAGCGACAAAAATAGTAATGATCAAAAGATAGTCGCTACTACATCCTCGTCGATTGTTTTAGGTTTTAGATGAAACCCTGGTACAATGCATGTGAATCAAACAGTGGCGGAGCTAGAAGGGGGGCACGGGGTAGTACCGGACCCCCCCGAAATCTGATTGGACCCCCCCAGGTGCCCCCCCAGATGATTGACATGTAACAAGACTGCACGTCTTGTCAATAGGAGCCAGACGCATTTTAGAATAGGTGAAGCATATTGACTGCTAAGTCCCTCCCGTCCAGTAGTTGGCGCTATGTAGCACAAATAGTTGTAATCCACTTTACTCAAATAAGAAGAGGCAGATTTGGCGTTATTGGAGACTTTTGTGGCCAAAAATGGGGTAATTGACGTTCAACATAAATAGAGGCAGGGTGATACCTTAAAGCAGAATCTCCCAGCCCATTTTTCTCAAGCAGTAGATGCTGCCACAGGCGGAAGTAGGGATGAGTAGATGACGCGTCATGAAGCATTTCGACACATAGCAAAGCTGTATTGATATATACTGTGTCACTGAATACTGACACCTGCTGGACATTAAAATCCCTACAGGCAACGTAGGTAGACTGATTTGATGAACAAGTGTATACAATAAAATTTAACTCATTGTCTGTTATTGTATATTATATATTGTATTATTTAATATCTTAAGTTAAACTGGAAATATGTGATATTCTTAGATAGAGTCAATAAATAATGTTAACATGTACCACAAAGTGAAAATGTAAGTGAATGTGTTTGAGATGAGAATGCTTGTGGACCGGGGTTTTTTCTTCACTAATTTTTATTCAAAAAAATTATTTTTTTCAACGTTTTGAAATTTAGTCTGTTATGCTTTTTCGACTAAGAGTCAATTTCAGCTGAATTTAGATTCAGATAGATCAAGTAGAAGCTTTTTGTGGACAGTGAGATCCTGATTCTAAAGTTTCATAATGGTTTCCTAATGAGCGACTGATTAATAACATTTGTGTTCAGATAGGAGATCGTTTTGGGTATAAAATTAACGTTACATGTCATGATGTATACAGATGACCAGCTGCTCCACATTAACGTCTACATTAAATTTGGGTCACAGAGCCTTGTTCTTTTATGTTTCTTCAATTATTTGAGAGGAATTAAACAAGCTGACAATCAACCATTTCATGTTTTGTTGCCTTAAATTAAATATGACCAGAAGATGATTTTGAAGTGGGAATTTAACATGATTGTGTGACAACAAAATAAGAAATGTTCTTTTTTTCCCCTTGAGTGACAGGCATGTAGATATATGTATATATAGATAGATACAGATACAGTGGCGGCTGAACAAAGAGGGGGACAGGGGTGATGGCCAATAAATGAACAATAATCACATATCCTAAGTTAATTATATTTAAATCCGTAACAAAGTATCAAACTCAAAATTACATTCACAAATCAAATTTTCTGTATGCTTATGTACTTAAATATATTTCAATGTTTATAGACTACTACTGCAATTGATTGTTCGAGAAACAAATTTACTGTTATAGTCTATGGACCCACTGAAGAGTAATTCATCAGATTCAGGTGTTGGAGCAGAGTGATATTAATATTACACACAAACACAAATTGTGGATGATAAATTTGCAGCCCATTGTCAAAAGGTCTCTTTTCTATTGATAAACTTATTTAACCAAAAGGCTTGACTTCTCTAAAAAATCTTCAGCTCTGTCTGGACTTTAGTAAAAGGAGTAACATAACAAAATAACAAAAAAAAAAAAAAACATAAAACAACACTATTGTGATGTTTTCCAATAAAATAATTTTTTGTGGTTTTCACATAAGGAAACAACCATTAAAAGCAGTGATTCATAGACATAAGTAACAAATAAAACCCATTTTATTCTTTCATCATAAAAGTACTTTTATTACAATGGTATGATGGGATTTCAAACTGTATGTTTTTAGACCAAAGTATCTGTTTGCCATAACCACAATGAAACCCCTTGCTGTTTTTAAAAAAAATGTTTTACCTGGTTTATTTCAGGGAACATCTCTTTTTCATGCTTGTGTACATACAAATGTTAACACAGATGAACAACCCTGTCAGTGTGAGTTTCTTTCAGCCACTTCTCCAGTTGGCCACAGGGGGTCACCAGTTCTCTTCTGCTGGAGCTCCTTCCACCACAGGTGCGCGTGGTTGGCGCTGATGAGCTGGGCCAGTATAAGAGGAGTGGTGGATCAGCTACTCGTCGCCTGAGTGTTTGTTTACTCCCGGTAAAACCCAGTCTCAGTGCCTCTTAATGATTCTAGTTTCTTGTAGTTGTTTCTCGTTCTCTAGTTGTGTCTTTGTTTTTTTGTTGTTGACCTTTAATTTGCTACTTTGTTTTTTCCCACGCCCTTAAACCACCATTGTGTCTACCTTCAGCTTTCCTCTCACTCCAGAACTCTTTACCACCTTCAAGATCCTCACTGGTTCCCTTCGTCATCTGGTTCCCACTCCTCTTGGCTCAAGCTCGGTCTGCCCGCTCCAGGATAAACCATCCACTGTTCGACCTCCTCTGGACCACGGCTTCTACAACTCTGCTGGAAGAAATTCACCACTCACTCCTCCCTGGCGACAACAGTTCACGCTCCACAAAGGTTCCCTGTCTCCCACGTCGTAGACGTCCTCAGTTCCCTGCCGTTACTGCCGCCCTGCTGTTTCCCGTTCCTCGTTGCTGTTTGCCCGTTGCTGATCATTACCGGATTGCCTTCCCCACCTTTTCCTAAAATCATTGTAAATATCTCCTGAGAGTCCTCTGTTCATGTTGGTTCAAAGCTTAAATAATAACATGACAAACCCCTGCCTAAAAAAACTCAGTCCTAAATTTTGTTCTGCATGATCTAAAAAGCCTAATTGAATCCTGCGAGGTCATAAATCAATAAGTGGTACCACTAAACTTCAGCCCGATTAGCAGTGATGAGACCCACGTGTCACACTTCTGTCTGAACACTGGTATGTACACATGCATGCTGAAAATTCAATACTTGTTTGTGAACTTCGAATTGGGACAAGCTTTTGTTTCAAATAATGTATGACATTCTTTATGCTTAAGGTGTTCAACAATTTAGCTGCGCACAAAGGCAGTCTGTTTTTTTTTCGGGTTTGTTTAACCCTTTTAGTGTCAAAAGGTCCAAATGAACATCAGCTACATGATGAAAAAAATACTTGAGCAGAAGCTTACCTTCTTGTATGACACAAACCCTAAATACAACCAGAGGCATGGCTTACATTAAATGTGAAGCACTAGTAGACACACAGTACATAAAAAGACTTGTATCGCTAATGCCAGCATGAATGTAGCCCTACAAAATCCTTTAGATCAACCAGTTAGCAAATCAATTTCAATTGATTCAAATGATCTTCCCTTTATTTTTAGTCAGGGTTGCAGAGGTAGCATTTTAAGCAAAGAGACCTATATTTCAGTCTTCATAGAAATTTGGACCAACTTTCATGGATAAAGTGTCCCAGACCAGCCGAGAAACAGTCTCCCTCCACTGAGTCTCTTCCCAGTAAGACATATCTGTGACACCTCACCAGGTAGGATTACTTTGTCATGGTCCATCACAAACAGACTCAGTGTTTAGGTAGGGAACCGTTTTGCCAAGTACAGTAAATTGCTGCAGATTTTAACATCACCATGGTCATAATATGAAGAAAGAGAATAAGTGACACCATCTCATTAGAGAGCTTTAGATGCCTGTAACTAACCAACTAGCAACACCCACTGTTCTCCACTTCGAAACAAGACGTCAATTTAGGCTAAAAGCCAAGGTTGTATCTAGGTGTTGACCAGATTTTGCAGCTTTTAGACAAGTTCCACTTTAATACAGACTTCTGGCATGCAGATAGGCAGGGATCTAAGGCTTAGCAAGTCCAACGATGAACCATGCTGTTAAAATGCGACCATCATTCTGTTTAATTTTCTGCTACATGTTTTTGTCCTCGAATGCAAACTGAACAGAGTTGTGAAATGATCTAGAAAAGTAATTCTTAGTAAATTCTTAAATGCAGTTTGTGATCAGCAGGCTGGAGGCTACCTAGACAGGAGCTAAACTCTTTCTTTAAAATAGAACTGGATTCTTGCATATCCTCATTAAATGTGGCCTAAAATGGTGGTGTGAAAATAAACCAACAAGCAAGAGAGTCTTGAGTTCAAATCCCACCTGGAACAAGACATTTTAGTGGGGTGGTTAGTTTTACTCTATGAAAGCAAGAATTCTCTACCTATAGAGCCGTACCCTTTTACAGAGCCCCATATGGATCTGTGATCTGTCCATGCTTGTTGTTTTGGCCTCTCAAAATAGCATGCTGGCAGATTTTGCTGCAAAGCTACCAACTGTGAAGCTGTCCACAAAAACAGAACAATGTCATTGGCTTTTGTTGCCCAATTCAAGAAACAGTGTAAAAACAAAACTCATTTTTTTTGTTTTACAGTACCTCACAAATACATTCAAAAAGTGCGTGATGTCATTCTATTTTGGATTAATGCAGTTTGAATAAGGCTTTATATGTGCAGAAATCATACAATGACCCGAAATTATTTGATTAAAACACAATTTCTTTATTACTATTTTTTGCTTAAATAATTACTTGATTCATTCAGAGTTGGCTATGTTGGTTCACCATACATGTTGGTACCAGATTTCTTATCAGTGAGTGCTTGGGGTAGATTTGTATGAAAAAGAAACAGAAAACAGGAAAAAAAAAGATTTACATTAAAAGAGATTAATATTTCCTCCAACGTGGCATCACAAGTGTGATTGGTGTGATTCCAGCTCTTGGTACAGTTAAAGTTTGGTGATTGAGGCTAAAAATCAGATCATGTAAATAACAGGATGACAGTCATAAAAACCTAACATAAAAACAGTCCTGTTTTTTTTACCAGTAGACAGAAAAGCTCTAGTATGCATGGTGGGAGTAAAGATTTATGATGTTACAGACACACACATACATCCCCACACGCACACACATACTCAGGGCTGGCAGTAGTTTAGAGTTAATAGTCCAGCCTGCAGATTAAAGCCGACAAAACCGTCCACACTTTGCTGGATCGAGAGCGAAGCTTTACTGTCCCACAACTCAAATGTGAAGTGTGTTTATTATATCAAAGACAGCCGCAGATGACACACAAGGAGTTTTGTCAAACCCTCCTCAATTGTATTACAGTGCTTTGAAGTTAGAAGTACAGAAAAAAAAAAAGCATCAAAAATAAAGTGACAAAACATGCAGCAAAATATAATTTCTCTGGAGAACGCTCCGCAGCAGAGGAGCTGTTTAAACAGACATCCTGTATCAGCCGTTTCTCCCGCATTCACTCCTAATTCTCATTGAGCTGTTTTGCTAAATTTTTCATCCTTTAATAAAATCAAATCGGGTCACACGGTAAAGTGTAACGACTCTGCAGAGCCTCACAAACTCAAATCAGTGCATAAACAATCTGTGAAGCTACAATTATTTTTGTTGTTTTTATACGGTGTCATTTATATACAACAAAATCACCCATTTATTGTTGGATTTTATTAAAAAAAAAAGAACAACATGGCACACCCCAGTGCTGCATATTCATATTCAGGAAGAAAAAAACCAAACAAAAAAACTAAACAAAAGCACAGTAAAAGTTGAGTGTCTGAGAGAACAGAATCTATTCCTTCAGCAGTTTTTTTATTTTTTTTATTCCACTGCGGATACAGTTGAATGATGAGCGAAAGTTCCCACTCACCTTTAAGTGTGTCCCCTCTGTGTTATTGTAGTGTTTTTTTTCTGACAGTGAGTGAGTTCGGTGACATGCTCATGCGAAATCAAGGAAAAGTAACGTTGTTTTGCTGTAAACCATGCGCTGTAGGTGAATGCTTCTAACACGATTTGGCTGATTTAACACGTCCCACGCAATCCTCTTCTTCTTTATGGACTCCTGTTCAGGTGTTTGTTCAAGAGTGGAGTCACTTTAAATGTTTAAAAACCTAAAAGGTAAAAGGAAAAACATTAGGTTATTTAGAAATTTTACTTTCAGCTTCTCAAATGTGTTCTTTTTTTGTTTATAGTGCCTAGTGAAATATGTATGTAATAATGTGTAGAGTGAAACTTGAGCTTTTAACACATTTCAGGATTTTTACAAGCACAAATTCAAATATTTTTTGAAGGTGAGGAAAAATTATATAGGAGTAATTATTTTTTTTATAAGTAAAAATCTGAAAGTGTTTTTTTTATTTTTCTTAATGATTTCACTCCAGTGAAACTTTGAAAAATTACTTAAACCCAGGAATCTTTGGAAAGAATTAAAATGTTATGGATACAAAAGTGCTTTAGCCAGTCTAACTAAGGATGATCTATTTAGCAAAAATGTCACACTTTAGTAGTTAAAAAGCTGGGCTTATAAGAACTGCAGCTGTAACTTTATAAAAAAATGGTTCTATAAAGTAGTGACTTTATTTATGATTTTGAAACTAATGAATGATTTCTCTAATTGCGTCCCAATCAGGAATTACGAACATGAATTATTTCCTAAAATCAAAACAAGATTAATAGAAAATTTGTGGCTGTAACATCAGAATCAGAATCAGAATCAGCTTTATTCGCCAAGTATGTTTACGCATACAAGGAATTTGTTTCCGGCTGTTGTTAGCTCTCTACAATTTACAACAATACAATATACAACAAGACTATGTAGACAATATACAAGTTTACATGTTCAGCAGAGTTTGCATATGTACAGAAAATATAAAACTAGTGTAAGATAAATAGTTAAGGTGCAGTTACAGTATTATATAGCATGTATAAAGTGCGGTGTGGCATGTAAACAACAGTAAACAGCAGTTTAGTTTTTGTTATTAATAAGTTTGATGGCATTTGGAAAAAAACTGTTACAGTGTCTGTTTGATTTGACACATGTAACGGTTTAGGTTGTATAAACTCTTTTGACAGGCACAATATTTTTTTAAACTAAAAGCTTTAGTATTGTAATTTTTCAACATCTTTCTTACACTGAACAGAGTGTAAATGCAGCAAACTCAGGACCCACAAAGAAAGGTCCAAAATGAATGTCACTCTGTGTATAATAAGGTTTCAAAGACATTTCGTTTTATTTATAAAGAAGTTAGAACTTCTTAAATAAAATATGTGATGCCATTATGAATGAATTGATTTACCATTTACCTGGTTTATTTCATAGCTTTGCTGTTACGATTGAGTCTTTTTCCCGTGCTTTTTGTTAGAACTGTCCCCAGACTGGGCAGGATAGGGTGAGGTAAGCAGCAAAGTTCATCATGAGAAAGAAAAAGGGAGAAATACATAAAGTTATTTATTTGATCAAGCTAACACTGATCTTTAGGTCTTATTGAAGCATGAATCCATCTGGTCACCACAGCAGACAGCATGCTGAAAGAAAAATTAGTTTTGAAAGACAATAAGTTCCTATTGAGATACAAGCAAATTACACAATTTTAGAGAGGAAAAAAAACATTCAATATTTAATAAAACACCCAATATTTGTTATTGGAAAACACAGCAGAACCACTGCAAACTGCTTGTGTAGCACAACAGTTTCACAAAGGGATTATCACTGACAGGCCCCGTTAGTGCTAAACTCTCCATTAATAATTTAGTTTTAGAATATCACACAGAGAAAAACCGAGTATGGAAATAAATTTTAGCACCTGGTAGTGCTCAATAGCTTTTGTCTACACCAACTGGATTTTGGGAAGCAGCATACCAGACATCAAGTTCTACTACGGCTGTTATTGTATTTAGTCACAGAAGTTACCAAATATTTATTAACGTGGTTGTTCATCACTCACTACAGCAATTTAGTTAATATTTCTATTTTCTAACCGTCAATACTAAGGTTAGTACGTAACCTAGAATCAGATATCTTGAAAAAAGGAACAAACTAAGTTGATATTTTCGGTTTAACAGGGTTTGATGTAATTTCAGTGCCATGCAAGTGAAACTTGGTCAAGGTGAGTTGTTTCTTTTAACGGCAACCTGTGTTTTCTCCCTCTGGGATCCCTCCTTGTGGTCGTGTTGGGAGCGCTTCCCTCTTTTCTTGCCCCTCCCACCCTTGTTTCCAGCTGCAGATGTTGCAGCTTCTGCTGTTGGCGCAGCATCTGCCTCATCTACATCACCACCCGATGCTCCTTCCCCTGGTATATTTCGAACTTCACATTCCAATCTTTCTTGTGAGTTGAAACCCCGTCGCACAACCTTTCTGATAACCTGCCGGGGGGCAAACGCATGTCAGGAAGAAAAAGATGGGACTGGGTTTTGAAGGAAGGAAATAATGCAATAAGTGATGACACGTTTGTGGGTAAGCTGTAGCAAAGCAGGAGAATGGTTACTTTTCTGGTGACCAGATTCCCATCTTCATCTATGAACTGCTCCTCAGTAACAGACTGTCCAGGAATGTTTCTGGCCTCCTCTCCCTGTGGTGATAGATGGAGGATGAAAAGAAACGTGGAAAAACTAAAGACAGATAGATGTGAAGGAAAAGAAGAGCAGAGCTGACAGCTTTTTTAGACATTACTGTAGCACTTTAAGAAGTAGATCAACAAGCTGGAAGTTTTTAAATGTTATGTTCAAAAATCTTCAAAGGTTTGTGTGAGAAAAAAAAAGCTTTCCACAAATTAAGTGCAAAAAAAAAAACAACAACAACAAACTGGGAGGTGGAGGTATTTTTTATTTTTATTTTGTTTGGGAGCAAAGTGGCTTGTTAATAATCCTATGAACATATCTCAGTAGTTATTAGGGATGTAATGATATCTGCCAGTCAGGAAGATGCATGAAAGGTGCTCACTGAAACAAAACTACGTTTAAAATGTTGCATTTCAGATATTTGTAAAACCCCCCAAAAAAATCCCAGTTTGTTGGTTTCATTAATTCAAACAAAGGTTTCACAAATCATACACGAATCTTACACAGTATTTAAAATAACCAGTTCAGGTAAGAAAGAACTTTATCTTTGAAGGTCACTCCTTAGCAAACCTTATTAAAATGCCTTTGGCTGAACAATATTTCAAATATATGAAAATAAGTCTATGGCCTGGATAGTTTATTATAAAGTTTGTTCATCTAAAACCCTGAGCACATGTTCATAACTCTTGTATATTTTAACCTTTTAATGCCAGAAACCTTGACAATACTCTTCTGTGGTTAGATTGTTTTACTTGTATCACTTATGTTCATGCTTGTCTAATTCTAAGGTAATCCAGTGATGCACACTGATAGTCATTGCTAATCCTCATCCACACTCGTAACCACCAACTATCTCAAAACAGCGGAATATATGTTATTTTGAAACTTAGTTGTTTGAACGTTTTACAGCACATGCAAAGGTTTCTGTTACATCTCAATTCCTTTTTATGACAAACCTTGTGTTCTGAAATGTAGCAAACTTTTTAAACCATTCGATCTATTTCCAAATAAAAGAGGACACATTTTTAGAGAAAAACCCGACAAATATTTTTCACAAATTCACTCTCCCAATGACAAACTGATTTTGGTGGTGGCAGTGCCAAAGCTGAGGACTGACATACATCTCACTGGAATAAAAAAAAAAAAAAGGTTTGAGGTTTTCAGGCCAACTAAAAACTGAGTGACATCGAGATAAAACCCTGCAGCTTTTTTATTTTTTATGACAACCCTCAGTAGTTTGTATGTTTTCTATTAATATTTTCTTTTTTACAGAGTGCCAAAAATGCTGCCAAACAAACTCTTTAAAATGGTGCTAGTAATTTTTAACCTTTAGAAATGTTTTTGTACTTAATGCATATTATCAATTCTGAGTAAATATAGCCAAAGACAATTAAATCTCAAATATAATTTGAGTTTTTTATAGCCTAAGCTTTTAATGAATAAATGTATGGTGATGATTTTACATAGAATTTTCAGGGGAGAGGAAGTAAAATAAAATTTGCTATATTTTCCGACCCGGTTGTGTATTTCTAGCAATGTTTTAACAAAAACTAACAGCACTCAACAGGAGCACATAAACACAGAAACGTCATGCTAATGGACACGCAGCAACAGCATCTCGATCTTTTAAGTTGTACACGCTTTGTTTTTGGACTGAGCAGCACTCTGTTCACACACAGGAGGCCTCACACACCTTGAGTATGACCCGTCTGCGGTACACCCTGGTGGTGACGGTGGTCTCATCGTCAGAGCCGGACTCAGCAGCTCTGATGGTTTCCTGATGAAGGCAGTCCAGCAGTAAGGGATTGCTACTTACACCCATATGCGTCTAAAGTATGTTTTAGTTTAATATTTGATTTGATTTCCCTGAAACGCTGGAGTGGTGGGTTTCACAATATGCACCAACATCTCTGATTGGTTGCTGGCTGGTCGGATAGTTTTATTTCTGAATGTAAAATCAGCAACTACCCAGAATAACGCTGGGATGTTTGGTATAAGGGGTGCAAACATTCTTCCCTACTTAAAAACTGCTTTTAAATTAGTGAAATGGTAAAGGGGATGGGACGTTTATGATTTTTTTATAAATCCATGAGCCAAATCCATGCAAGCATAACCATGATTTAAGTAGTCTTTTTATGCTGGAAACCGCTAATTGCAACTTGCATTTCCTGCATGCCTTTTGTTGATGATCCCGGCTTCTTCTTGGTTTCTTCTGCAGGGTCACCACTAGATCAACTCAAGTGCAACTCAAACTCAAACTTTTGCTGATGAATAGACACGTATTATAATATTTAAATGAGTTGTCTGAATGAATTCAGAATGATGTTGAAATTCCAACTACCTATAATCAATAACCTATAGCACAATTGATCTATTTTATGTCTTAGTGTCTTTAAAAAAACCTCTTTGTAACACAAAACAGAAATCTTCAGCTCAGACCTAAAAAAAAACAATGTTGGCCCCGAACAGTTTAAACAATGCATTTGAATTATTGCAGCCTTTTACAGAGTTAAAACATTTGGGGAACACTGTCAAACCCATGGTATACCATTATTTCAGGAGACCGATAAAAGTGGTTCCTCACCTGGACTTTGTGCTGGGACTTGCCACCTACATCCTCTTGTCCTCGGCTGGGCCCCGCCATCCTGCCTATTTCTTCAGTCCCCTTCCTCTTGGTGTCTTTTTCCTTCCTTTCACTGGCTGGCTCTGTGTGACCTCCGTTCTGAGCCACCGGCTGCTCAAGAGAATCTGCTGGACTGTCGGGGCTGAATCAGGTGAAATGTTTAAAATCTAACAGTGGATTTCTAAGTAACCTCATCTTAGTAATATAAAAAAATTGAATCTTACCTGCTCTCCGTTTCGTTGCTGCAGTGTGTTGCCGTGGCTTCAGACGTCTCGGTTTTCCAGCCTGGAACTGAAGAAATGTTTTTTTCTGCTTGCCGTACTTGCTCAAGAATAGCATTCACTCGCTCTTCGGTCATCTCCTCTTCCTCCACGCCTCCCTCCAACTGTATATCCTCCAGCAGACTCTGCAATTTCTCCTGGGTCATTTCCTCTTCTTCTTCTTCTTTTCCATTTTGAGGACCATCTCTTCTAAGGTTCCTTGCCCTTCTGTCATTCTCTGGCATCTCCACAGACTTCCCTCTGTCTCCTTCAGTCAGAATTGTGTCTTCAGGCCCCGCAATAGGAGGCTGTAAGGCAGGTGCTGGAAACACTGTCGAAGGGTCACTGCTGGATGTGCTCGTGGTCTGAGCTAGAGAGAGGTCACTAGGTCTGGTGAGCGTGGTGGTCCTAGTAGGGGACACTAGACTAGCTTCACCCTCACTAAAGAACTCATCGGAGCGTAGGGGGGTACAGGGGACGTAGTTCAGTTCTGTTGGGGTTTTCAGTTCCAGATCTATATTGTGGTCCCCTGGATGGATGGCAGGAGTAAAGGATTAGAGGAACAATGAGGGAGGGATAGAAGAAACAGAGGGAGAGGAAGTGGAAGGGAGAGGTAAAGATGTGGAGGTGATGAAATGAGAAACACTTATGTAATATATAGGACAAGCTTTTGTTCAAAAGCCACTTAAAACAAAATATACAACAGAGGGCAACAGAACAAACTGTAAACTCTTAGGGGTTTATTCAAGCCGAACTGTTCGAACTAGAACAAGTTTACATTTAATAGATAAAAAAACAGAACCTTTGTTGAGTCTACAAGCTCTGCTAGAGGATAAACTTTAAATAACAACTCAAGTGTAACTTGTTTTAGCGATTTCTGAACCAGCTGTATAGAGTAAACACATAACTATCAAAATGCATGCAGACAAAGATATAAAGAGACACCAAAATATGTGAATGTAAAACTTGATCAAACTGTATTTAACTTATAATAGTGCCTTGCAAACATAATCATAACCCTTAAAGTTTAATAAATTTTGTCATGATACAACCACGACCTTTAAGGTATGGTTTTGGGATTTGATGTGACAGACCAACACAAAATCGCATGATTGCTAACAAAATGATGCATGTGATGCAAAAATCTGAAAAGTGTGGCTCCCCTTTGCACTGATCTGCTATAATATTCAGTACCATGTCACTTAATTACAGAAAAGTGCAGGAAAAAAGAAAATTAACCAAAGAAGTAATCCAAGCCCCATGGTAAGTCTGTGGACCCCACAGTTCTGGCCTTTGTTGGACAAGACAAAGACAAAGGCCATTGAATAAAGACAACATATAATGTGGCACAAGCAATTACGGCCACAGAATACATGTGGGAGAAGCTGCTCTGGTCAAATTAGACCAAATGTATTTATTTATTTTCAAGAAAACCAACTCTGTAAAATACCAAGGCTACACCATCTTCGTGATGGGGGCAGCATCTTGCTGTGGGGATGGTTTTCTTCTCAGGAGATGAGGAAATTGATCAAAACGGAAATAAATAGAGCTAAACAAAGGGTGATCTTGAAAGAATACCTTCAGGTGCTAGAAAATGGGTTTCTATACATCATTTGAGGGTGTGGAATACAAATGTACACCACACTTTTGGGTTTTATTTGTAAAAAAAAACATGTATTCTTCAAAATCCCTCTTACAATAATGGTCCACTTTGTGTTCACCTATCACATTAAACAATTTTGTGGTTAAAAGTTGTAAGGTCAAAGGGTAAAATTATTTTGCAAGGCTCTCCTGGTATCCTTAGGCATTACGGAGGCATTTCAAAGTGAGATTAGTTTTTGTAAATGAACTTAATTATAGGCTTATGTATTTATTAAAATGTATAATTTTAACTGTAAGAAAACATTTAAAATAGTAATTATAATTATAGAGAGCTTTAGATGTAAATCTCAGGAACTGAACGATCAGGTCTGAAGTACAAGGAGATTCCAGGGGGGAGGGGAGATGGTGGAGGAGAAGGAGGACAAAAGATAGAAAAAGATAGATAGATGTTATACATGTATGGAGAGGTCACAAACTGTAAATAGGAGAAGAAGCAGGGACAAAAGGAGGAATAGATGTCAAAGCAGGAGAGGAAGGATTTGTGAAAGGATAAGATTGACTAGCCAGAGGTGAGCAAGCTATGTGGATTGGAAGGGTGGAAGAAGTTGCAGAGTGGGCTAGATTTAGAGCAGAAGGAGATAAGGTGGGAGGAAAGAAGAAGGAGGTACAGCTAAAAGGACTTTGGGGAGAGGGGGAAGAGGAGGAAAGTAAGGTACGGCGGAGAAAAGAGGAATAGGAGCAATAGGCAGGAGGTAAACAGGAGGTGTTGTAGGGAGCGATGGGAAGGTAAAGACAGAGGAGGGAGAAGACAAAAGGCTGATTTTACATGGGCAAGAAGGAGAAGACACAGTAGCTGAATACTGACAGGTTTGAGTATGCTGGGGGAGAGCAGAAATACTAATTACTTTTGGAGGATTACAAATGCACAGAAGACAAGACAAGAAAAACAGGACATCTGTTAGACAGTAGTCCGATGAAAAGACAAACATGTTACATATAAACAGGTTAACCACTGACAGTGAAATGAAAACAAACTCATAAAGGAGCTGAGGGCTTTTAAGATGCACAGATGAAGGTTTTGCGCTCAGATGGTTACTTATAAGCTGATAAGCAACAGCAGTCGTAATCCTGAACCCAACTCGCAAGAGACTGGTCATGAAAACTAAAAGCCCGACTTAGTTATGTTAATTGGTTCCTTATCGTTAATATTTGGCAAAGCAAGCAGGTGAGCAACAAAGACAAAAATCCAAACTGCAAATGCAATGAGCATTTACTAAGCATTTGAGTGGTGGCAGCTATTAAGTATTTTAGATAACATGGAATCCATAAAGTTGTATTTGCCTCGGTGTCTCTTAAAAAGTATAAATGAAAAGTTTATTTATTTCAGCAAGTTGTTATATAAAGAGTCAAACTTTGACATTGTAATTAGTAAATATACACCAGGGATCACATTTGTGTGATGTGTGATTTTATTTCCAAAGAATTAACTTTTTCTGGATACCAGAATACATCATAACACCAATTAAACTTTTTTTTTTAAATGGAGAAGAAATGCTTGTTTGTTGTCCCTATTTAGCTGAGGCTCCTTTTGCATAATTTACCAAATGAAGCTACAGCTAGCCCTGCTCTTTGTACATTCTTTTGTTTCATAGCTTTTCTTTCCACTTAACCTTCCAAATAATATGTTTGGAGAGATTTTATGACATTTTCCCCTTTTGGAAGGTTTTTTTATTTATTTTTATTTTTTTATATTTGCATTTTTTAAGGTCAATACTGAATATTGAGTTTTGAGTTAAAAGTGCCCTGGAATAAATTTACAATCAGAATCTTACAAGGAACTCAGCTTGTATATAAAGCCATCATGTTCCTAAATTTGCGGAAAAATTGCTTAAAGTCTAAATGATGTTTAAAATTATCTATCAGATTTTTATTAATCTGTTCTTAATTATGCTACGACAAATGCATGGTTCAATTTCACTGTATTTTTTTTAAAAGGGACAATTACAAGAAAACACATTTTTTCTTAAGCTGTAAGAATAATTCACAGAAATAAACAATTTAAATATACTCCTGCGTGTGTAATGAGTCAATATTAGGGGTTTTACTTCTTCCATTGCTGAAATAAAATAACTTTTACAAGGATATTTTTATTAACTGAGATTCACCAGCTAATCTTTATCTGTTGACAATATGCTTCTTCCAAAGATACTGGCAAAACTGAGGACAAACTTCACTAAACTGCCCTCAAGTGGCAATAGATCTGGCATGTGTGGGCAGACTGTTATTTTGATTTCCTTCTGGTCAGCACAGACGATGAAGGCGATGTTTGATCCAGAAACTGCTATAATTAATAGAGGATGCCCCTTCTTGGGAATTAGCTGGTTAGTCGATGAGTACCGCCAGGAGAATCTGAGGTAGATGTTAGTCGTTCAACAGAAAAAAAGCAGGAAGAAGAAGAGGAGGAGAAGCAGGAGGGGAGTCTGCCGGTCTCAAAGCAGAGGAGTGTGGAGGACTGGAGGCTTGGAGGACACCAGGAGATGGCAGGCACAGTACAGCTAACAGCAGTGAAAGAAGCAGCGTTATAAAATAAAATAAAAAACCTGTCGTTTCAACTCATCTGTGAGTGTGAGATATACACTCTTAGTTGTGCTGAAAAGGCTTTAATTATTAAAAATGTAATAAAAAGGTTTTTTATCATTAAGAACACAAGCAGGCAGCCTTGCACACAGAGCTAAATCCATGCATGCTGATTATTGTCCTTAATCGAGTAGAAACTGCCTTAATACTTGAAATTAAAAATAAATAAAATATAAAATAACAATTTTTTAATAAAATTTTAAATGACAGGACGCAAGTGCCTAGCAAATAAAAGCTATCCTCAGTGGTTCCAACAACACCAGAAATTAATCCCACATTTAATTATTTAACAGGAAAGAGAGAAACACAGAGGGAGAGGGGTAAAAAAAAAAGGCTTGCCGTACTGCAGTTGCATAAACATGCTTCTCTGAGTGACATGTTTTTATGTGCTTTAAAAGTTGATGTATAGCTTCAAAGATCCAGATATTCATACTAACATAACTAGTGTCCTGTCTCATCTGAGAAACAAACCTTATCTACTTAAGTCTTTTATAATGGTTACATTTATCAGATGGGACAGATACAGCATTAACTTCCTTCATCATGCTTTTATGGATTTTCCATAAAAAAAGAAAAGAAAAAAACACACACAAAAATCATGCACCGTGATCATTAGTACGTGTTACCTGCATTAGAAATTGTTTATGTTGTCCCTTTTTCAAAAAGCCTACTACAAAATGTTTGTTCAATTAACAGGCTAGAGCCCTAGTTCAATTTTGGCTGTTCCTTAATTGTGTGCCCCAGTCTGATAGTGTTCACAGTCAGGTCTAACTTTCCGGCTGAAAGAGGAAGTGAAGAATGAAGGGATAGACTGAGAGGATAGTTCAGCTAGGGTGGGCTACACTTTACCATCGGACTGATCCGGGAATACTGCGTTATCATCGGCAAAGCAGCGTGTGCCTGTTATGTTACCGTAGTCAAATATGGGCCCTTCCAGCAAAGTCACAATATCCAACCGATTGATCTTAGTCAGCATCGCAGTTAAAGCATCCGCTGTAAATTAGAGAGACAGAGAGATGAACAGATGGGTTATTTGAGTCATGTTTTGATGCACAAAGATTCTATGTTAGAGCATAAAATCTCCAAATCCGTATATTTTTAGGATTATGTGATAAAAAATCCACTAGAAAATAAAAAAAGAGCTGTTATGGAAACTAAAAACTGTTTTTTAATTAAGCGTAGCACAAATAATAGAAATACAAGGCAATACCTGCCTGCCTTCAATAAATGAACATATCAGTCCCTCTGATGAAGGCTATGATTAAAAAAATACAGCTGATTAAGTTTGCCTATAAAAAATCAGTAAAAGGAAAAATAAAAGTAACAAATCAGCTGTTTGATCGGGTTGTCATCAAGGTAACAGTTTTAGAAAATACCTATCTTAGCACAAATACTGGAGATGAAAGTAAACTTTTACAGACCTTACAACTCTGCAATTCTAAAGGGAAATGTACAATGCATGCACAGGCTCGCCCACACTTTTTGCTTACTTGTGGCATTTTTACCATCCCTGTGCACCCATTTCTTTAGGAGCATAAAGCTCTGTGCTGTCAGGGAGTTGGGGTTTTCCACTCTGATGAAATTGATTTCCTCCACTGAGAAATTCAACTCTCTGGCAAGTTCTGTAAAAGCAGAAAACACCACAAACCATGATAAACTTTAGCAAGTGGAAACAGAACATTCAGCTCAAAATTGCATGTATACATAGCGTATAATATGTCTGTTTATCAGGATCTCATAGTCTCATAGCTGTGCAATACAAATGGACTGATGTTACTTAGGATGAATTGACAGTTAATTTGAATTCTAAACTTAATTTGCACATCCATCACTTACTTTGCATTGATTCCTGATTCTGGCCTTAATCACAATCCCTTTTTAATACAAACAAATAGACTTAAAACATGAAGCTCTAAAAGCATGAGAGAAACCTTTTAAAGCTATTAAAGGCACAGCATGATGCTGGATGTTGTAAATATAAAAAAACTGGGAACATTGTGTTCACTGCAGCTCTTAGACAGAAGTATCTATTAAAAATACATTCTCCACACTGGATGGACAGAAACACCTCTACAATTAAACTGTGTGAGTCACACCCAATGGTACACATGCAGGCATGCGTGGAGCAGCACTGCAGTGCAGGATGCTGTGCTTAACTGGACTGCAGAGGCCACACCCCTATTACTGCTGCTGAGGAAAATACTAAAAAATTAATAAATATACTCAGAACCAAAGAAAGATGATTCAGAATCAGAGCATTTGCAGCTGCTTTGATTTATAACAGTAACCTATAGTGGTCATGCTAAACATATCGGCCTTACATTTTATAAAAGATGTACACTGGTTTATCCATCTCATGACTTCTGATGTTATTTATAAAGATGCATTTCATTAAATTAGTATTTCTTGAGGTGTGAATTCACAGATTATTCTAGGACATGGTCTAAAACTGTGACATTAATATCAAACATTATAAAAAAAACAGGTTTGAAATGTGTCAGTCTGTGTAATGAATTTACAAGACAGTTTTACTTTGTACACGTAATTATTGAAAGAAACTAAACTTTTAATGATGATGTTCTGATTTTTAGGGGCCACCTTCAAGCGTGAATGTTGTAAACGAGCATACACATTGTGATATTGTGAGCAGTAGTAGTTAGAAAGCACTAAAGCATGTGCTTAGCTTACTAAAACCCGACAAAAAAGAAAGAAAAGGAAATCAATCCCACACAAGTCCACAATTACGCCTAGCCTTCCATGAAGAACCCTCTCAGTTATCCTAATGTTATTACTAATTTGTGTAAATTCTTCTGTGGTGCTTCTCAGAAATTACACTAAATGTCCACCAGACGGCAACACTGTCACACTCCAGCAATGAAGCCTGATATCCAGCTGAATCATCTTGTATTCTAAAACTTGGATGCATTTGCCAAAAAAGGAGAAAGTCTGATGTATTCAGACTCACCAGTCCAGCTGAGGCCAAGATGGTCTGCTACGATCGCCATGCGGACGTCTGTTCTTTCACAGGGGCTCTGAGGGCCTAAGTAAGAAAAGCCAGAATAGAAAGATCAGTATTACATAATGACGACAGTCCCCAAATAAATTCAATATGAGTCATAGACCAGCAATAAGGCTTTCAAAGAGATCAATGGCATTTACAAAACAAACAAACAAAAAAAAAACCAGGATGCTAGTAACTGAGAATTTGACTTTTTGTTGTTATTAACATTATGAGGACCCTAAGACATCTAATATAATTTGGGAAGTTAATGTCTAGAAAATTAAGTAAGAGTGGTTCTCATTTTCTGTCGTGATGGTATCAATTATGTTTACTGTCCCACATTTTCTGACCAAACTCTCCTCAAACTTTCTCCTTTAGATAATTTTTCATTTGAATAGGAACATTTCTGAAATTAGGTTAAGTGGTCTGGAAAAGCACTTATTTAGTAGAAAGAAAACTCTGGAATAAAT
The DNA here is from genome assembly GCA_032876305.1 of Orestias chungarensis. Taxonomy (NCBI): domain Eukaryota; kingdom Metazoa; phylum Chordata; class Actinopteri; order Cyprinodontiformes; family Cyprinodontidae; genus Orestias; species Orestias chungarensis. The sequence goes on along the minus strand of JAVLVB010000001.1, from coordinate 5,732,518 downwards.
TTTTTTTGTATAAAAAGCATTTTTTAATGACCTAATTTTTAATAATATTTTTTTTTTGTGACAGACCGCCAAAAAGTAGTGCATAATTGTGTAATAACGTGAAAACAAAAACCTAAAAGCACAGTACTTATCGTCCTTAGAAATTTTTTTGTAGAGTATGTGTTTCCCCTTGCAGTCCTCAGAATTCTTCAGATTTTAGATGCGTTGTGCAGATTAAACACAGGTTTGATGCAGAGCATTTGCAGCTGCTTCTATGTAAACCATTCCTTTGTACGTTTACAAGATTCTGCCACCTCCTTGTTTAATGATGCAGGCAGTGTATTTTCTCCTAATAAAAGCTTGGAGGCTTAAACACAACAGCTGGTTTAATATAGAGAAAAAATAATGAAAATATAGACAAATAATTAGTCGCCTGACATTATATACATTGGTATTAGAGTAAACGGTTGAAAACCTGTGTACTTTGACACTTTTAAGATTTTTGTTTTTAAGAAATGGTAAACAATGCATCAAAAATGCCTTCCACTTCACCATTATGCACAACATTTGTGATTGTACTGTGACAAACAATGACTAGGGGATATCTACCTGGCTGTTCTGGTTCCAGATGCAAAAAACATCTATCTGCAAAATGTAAGAGCAATGTAGAACATAAGATGTTAGACTTAAAAGCTTGAGGCTTTCTGATGCCATAAAACAAACAAAAAAACAACAACAATCCCTTTAAAACTTTGCCTTTCAGTAATATTAGTATTGAAAGCAATATCACTAAAGAGTTTTCTACCACAGCACCAACAACAAACAGTTAAGCATTGGACAACATTTTCTGTCACTGCTAAAAAAACAAATCATGGCTTCAATTTAGTGTAACAAGCAGCAGTTTAGCAGGAAATTAGCAGTAATCTAATATGTTGTTTTGAGTGAAGGTGAGAGGTATCTACTAGTGAAATACAAGGGCAAAGTCACCGGGGTGCAATTATGCTTGCGGAGGATGCAGTTGCCCAATATAATAAAGTATTTGGCACTTGAATGTCTTTGCAAACCACTGGTACTATAATGACTAAAACAGTTGATAATTATTCCCTTTAAGACTTCCAACATATTGTAAAACCAACATTTTGTAAAACTTCCAACATTTTGTAAAACCAAATCTAAGGACCAAATCTTTATTTTTTTACCTCTACACCAAGAGTGTCCAGCACTAATTCTAAATTGCAAGTGCCCTGCATATTTTAGCAACAATGAAGTTGTCCTGGGAGCTGGGAGTGAATCTTTATTTGATTGCGATAGGCTAAACCAGGAAAAACCTAAGGAAATGCAGGAGCTCTGCCCTAGTGTACTATTGTTGGCTTCTGCTGCCGTACAACCACATCAGACAGCACAGGACAAAGATAACAGGAAGGACAGAAGAATAAAAGACAGCTACACCTACGTCACTTTACAGATCACCCACAACAGCTACATGCATCTTTTAGAGAAAGAGTGCTTAAAGTGTTAGAAAGAGTTTACAAACTAGTCTCGTTCTCCATCATAGGAGTTGTGATTGGTTGATCAACCTGACTCCCTTCCTCCATCTGTTCACGCTCCTTCCCTCCAAGTGTTCGCCTAATCTTCCTCCTGCTTGTCCTCATCCTCTGACTGACATCTTTAGTGGGTGGTGATGATGTGGTGGTGCAGGTGGGGGTGAAGGTAGAGGTGAAGGAAGAAAAGGAACTCCTAGAAGCTCTAGATGATTCTGACAGACAAGTGTTCCTTGTGGTAGTGGGTCTGCAGCTCTTCTCATTCTCAATGGGCAGAGTCTTTCCTGCTAATTTAGCGTCATACTTCTTGGATTTGGTTTTGTTTAAAGTGCTGGCTGACTGACTATTAAGAGACTTTGCTTTAATTTTCTTTAAGACTACTTCAGTGTAGTTATTTTTGCTATGGGTGTTCAATGACCAGTGTTTGTATTTAGGCTGAGTTCTTTCCTTAATAGAAGTTTTGTAATTTCCGATTGTAGGATTATTTCTAGACAGTGTCTGATTTTGAGAACACGCAGGAGTTTTAATGGCTTTCAATATAGGTATTCGGGATTTTGGAAACATAGATTTAAAAGGGTCCACATTTCCCCCCAAATTAAGTTGCTTCTCATGTATCCTGTGACAGAATTCATGTACATTTTCTTTTGAAATGTCCATCACTACTTGATGCCTTTGGCTGCATAATTTCTGGCTAGCCACCTTTATTGGTAACTTGGATCTAAATATATGGCCCTTGTATCCTTTAGCTTCTGAGTTTAATAATGCTACATTAAAAACAGTCCTGTTTTTCTGTTGGTGTTCCTCTAACTGGCTCATTGCTGCCTTTTTCCCATTGACCTCCTGCTGTATTGAAGAGGTCAACAAGTTGGACACAAAACCGCCAGCTTGAGAAATACTTAAATAGGAGTCAGGGAAAGTGGTACTAATAGTGCTGCTTAGTGTTTGAAGACAACATGTCTGTTGTGAAAGTGCTGAGAGATCACTGCTTTGGTAACATGTTTTTTCATTTTCCAGGGTCTGTTTGATTGTGCCTGCATAAATATTGTCATTACAATAGTAATCTGTGACAAATGATGGTGTTCTCAAAAAGTTTTTTGCTATAATTGCTGTATTTAAATTAAAGTAATCTGCATAGTCTGGGATGGTACAAACACATTTTTTTAATGTGGTTCCTGAGACATCATCATCATCACTGCAGTTAAAAGTGCCTGAGTATTTAGAAGTGCTATTTGAAGCATCAGAGGATGCTAGCTTTAAACCTGCTCTGAAAGTGGAGAATTTTGGGTCTGTGTTGGAAGCTGACTCTTTGCATCTGCTGTAACCAGACACATTGGATATCTCTACAGTGGTAGTCTCAATTGAGACTTGAGAAAGTGGTAAGGAATTCAGAGAATTAAACTTATCTTTATATTGTGAAGAGATGTCTTTTTCTGAATCCCTGACTCTGTACCTGCCTGCTGAGTAGTAATGCTCACCAATCTGAAAAAACTGAAGTCTCTCCTCCACCATGTCCCTCTTGCTCATGTCAATCGCACCACTGCGTGTCATCTCAAACATCTTCCCTTCATGGAAGGGGAATGGGTTTGGTTCACTTGTTGGCGTACTATCATCTGTTGGAGTTTGTGCAGGTGTAGTTTCCGCTGTCGTAGCCTGAGACTGGTCTTCAACTGCTAGTCCATAAGGTTTTGTCTCCCCATTGTTACCCTGTTTTCCAACCATATCAACGATTTCACCTTCACCCCCTTTAATGGGCCATGGATCAAAGTCCAGCCCCTTAGTGGCAACAGTCTTGAAAGGAGAATTAAACTCCTCTTCTAATTTATAACTAAAGTACGAGTCTGAAAATCCTTCTTTTTCTGACATTCTTTGTTCCTGGACTTTAGCCTCGTCTTTACTAACACAATCATATGTTCCATTACATGAGGAAGTATCGTTATTCAAAATGTCCTTCTGGCATTCCTCAGGGGTTTTCTCCTCCTCAATAACTTCCAGTTTGGTCTGTGAAAATGAACGGTCAGAAGACCGAAACGTATCTGTTGCCCAGACATCTCTCCGGCTGTCTGGCAGTCCAAATAGCCGCAAATCTGCCTGCTCACATAGGCCATCATCCTCGTCTTGAAGCTCATAGCCATCGAGAGAGTCTATCTCTGTAGCATCTGTGTCATGAGAAAATTCAGCTGTTGTGGCTATTGAACAGTCTGTTATTGACTGATCATTTCCATTTTGTTCACCGTCATTATCCTCCCCTTTACCATTGGAACTTTTTGAACCATTGGTAGAGACATTGGAGCCATTTGTCCCATTTGTTTCTTTGTTATCATTTTTGTCATGTCGTTTAGTTTTAAGAATTTTCTCCTTTTCCTTTTCCTCTTCTTCAACGACTTTGGAGGTCAATTTCCTACATGGAATTGGTTGAAAGATTGACTCATCATCTTCAGCATTTGATTGACTATCATCTGTGCTAGGGGGCACTGGAGTAGGAGGTTGTATACGTATAACTGGTTCGGTCAGATATATGTCATGCTCCTCCTGTAAATTCACTTCCATCATTTCTGTCTCAGTTTCTGAAGAGGCACATGAACCCTTTCTCTCTGTGTCTGAAATTTCTGAAGCTGAATCCAGGGGAGGCGGAGGAGGAAACTCAATATATGCAATGCCCTTGTCTTTTGACACTTCTTGCTGATCCTGGGCTTTAATCTCACCAAGAATATTTTCAAGTGGTTCCTTTTTAAAATTATCAGGTAACTCCTGTTGAATGTCAGTTGTAATTGTTTTTTGTTGGTTAGCATTAACAAGGTTTGCTTGAGCATCATGGAGACTATTTTTGCTTTCTATTGTTGTGTCTTTAAAAGAGAAAACTGTGTTTCCTTGACCATCTTCCTCTGAGTCTTCAGATACCTCCATGATGGGGCTTGGCTTGCCTGAAATGAATTCCATAAAGCCATCAGGTGTTTTGCACGTGAGGTCATAGCTGACTTCTTCAGAACTTGGGGTTTCTGGTGTAAGAGGACTTTTACCTGAGCTATCAATGAAAGAAACTTGCTCTAATGTGTCATCCTCTGGGCTTATAGGACTAATAGCGGAATTTGATTTATGTTTGACTGTGTGCAGTGTTCCCTTAGCATCCCTCTCTGCCTGTCTGCCAACCTGAACATAAACAGGTAACGTTTTGATGCCCTTAAAGTTTTCTTTTGTTGTTACGCTTACTGGAGGAGTTATTACTTTTTCAAGTATTTCTCTGGGGCTGGGTAGATTGTTGGAATTGGAATCTTTGGGTGCATTGTCAAGAATTTCAAAGGTTAGATCTGTTTTTGCTGGACCTGTCTCTTGACTTCTAGGTCTAGAAAGTGTAGGTATCTGTGAGGGCTTTGTTGCTATCTGTTTTTTTTCTAAACAGGTGGGTGTTATTCTTACAGGAATCTGGGAATCTTTCTTTTTTCTAAGGTTTTTGTTCAGTGGTTCCTCTGCATCCTTTTCAGGGAGTTCAGAATTTACATCTTTAGTAGATATCATACTTATTGTGGTATGTTGGTATTTTTTATCATCATTGTCAAAAACAACAGGTGTCCTTGCAGTACGGTTTTTATTACATTCCTTAATTTCATGGGTCACACTAAAATTAATATCTTTCCCTTTTGCTCCTGCGTTATCAGTTAAAGTTTCGTTAATATCATGAGGGGGCTCAATTCTATTTTCGTTTGAGAGTTTGTCTGCTAGAGGAATTTTAGAGGTGGGTATCAAATCAGGCTTACAATTTTCTTTCGCCTTCTCATTCTTTTCTTTTAACTGTTCTTCTGATCTTTCAGATACCTTTGAGACTTTTCCTCCAGTACAGAATTGGTAAACAGGAAGTTTGGTTTCCTGTTGTTGCTTTACAGATGGTTTTAGGTGTACTGGTGGAGGAATTTTAGAAGAACTTGACTGACTTTCATTGAATTTCTGAGCAGCAGATTCAAACTTCATCCTTACTTCACTGACCTTAGATTTTGATGTTACATGAGCTGGAGAAGAGGTTTCAGATGACCTTGTCTTTTGATCTTGTTTGATTTTATCTTGAGCAGTACTTTTCTGAGGACTGCTTGGTAAGCTAGAGCTTTTCTTTTCATTTGCTTGAGAGCTAACATAGAATTTATCTAAAGAAGGTTCCTCCAGTTTGGTTTTACTGTACAAATTATCGCCTGCTTTGGGTTTTTGTTGTGTTTTCTCTGGACTGCTGCAGGTTGAACTTGGCCAGGATCTAGGCTCCTTCATACTTCTTATTGGCTTTTTCTCAGGGGACTGTAGCTCATCATTAAGCTTTTCTGTTTTATCACGGAAAAACTGAGATACCTCACAGAGTTTTTCTTCAGCTTCCTTTACTGTCTGATCAACCCGATCTTCATAAAGCAATTTGTCCCTACTTCTATCATGTTTATCCTCAGTAAATCTCATCCAAACAGCATGTTTTGGACTGCCAGGCTCTGTTGAGTATTGGAGCACTGTCACTTTATCAAACTGAGATTGTTCATCCTTTTTCCTGAATTTACCTGACTTAGGGGACCCATCCTTTGATGACTTAGAAACAAACTCTCTCATGGGGCCTCCTTTTCCTCTATTTGCATCCTCAGACCTACTAACCTCATCAAAAGCTAGGTGGTGTTTTTTATCAGCCACTGTTGCTGAATCCTCTGGATCTGAATAAGACTGATATGATGTTTCAAATTTTTCTGACTTAAGCATTTTCTCAGCAAACTTATATGACTCTCCCCGAACCTCAGATAATTCATCATCACAATATTCTATAGAGTGCTGGCTTAATAATTTTAGAGCTTTATATGAATCATCTCCAATCAGTTGGGCAGAACTTGGGCGACTGTCTTCTTCTTGTGACACTGGGGTGTTAACACGAGATGTTTCCAGGAAGGAGGGCAAAGATTCTTCCGCAATAAGCTCCTCTTCTTCATGTTGGGCTTCATCGTAATCTGTAAACTCTTTTATTCCATGATCACTTTTGTAGACATAAAGTTCAGGATGTTTCTTTGTTTCTCTGATAATAACCTCAGTTGGGTCTGTGGTACTGTGGCTCTTTTCAATATGAACCTCGATTATCCTCTCAACTTTTGGTTTGGATTTAACGTCTCGTTCTAGAAACCTTGGAGTTATTTCATCCCCTTTGACAGACTCTCGGCTACCTTTATGTTCAAAGAGACCTACCAGTTCTTTAGATGGGTCTCGGCCAGACTGAAAGGCATTCATGATATCTCTGACTGACATGGCTTCCTCTATCCTCTCCGCGCCATCCCTCAATTGAGGTTTGTGATACACCATGCGGGTTGTGGTAATATGAGTTTCCTCTTTAAGACACATGCTTTTATTCAAGCCATCATCTTCTGGCATTTTCATCTGCATTGCTGTTGTTGATGTACTTTCAGGCTCTAAAGGAAGCAAGCCAGATGCACTTTCCTCAATGAGTCCAGGCTCATGAAGATCATTAGGCGACTCAAAGCTTCTAATGTGGACAACCTCAGTTCTGGTCTCGGTTACACATGGGGGGATTGGGGAATCTGTAAACAAAGGTTTAGGTCCTGTGCTTTCAGCACTTTGGGGAGCAGAAGGGGTCTTTTCACTTCTTGTCTCAAATCCGCTGTCTGACAGTGGACTTTTATCTTGCTCGTGAGACAGCTCCTCAGGAGATTCCAAGATTGTATCGGACCCTTGGTACGACTCCACAACCTTCTTTAAGTCTGTCTCTGAGGGAGATCTGATCATGCCTGAAACTGGGGGGGGCATTTTGAGTTTGTGCTCTTGTATGGTCATGGATGGTTTAAGGACTCGTTTTTGTTTCTCATCCCCCTCCTTTTTCACCTCATCCTCATCCTCACTTTTTAACTGTGCTATTTTGGACAGAGAACTTGCACCAATGTCATTCGTTAGGTAATCTACTTCTTTATTTAACTCTAATTCTTTGCTTGGCATTGACTGCTGCTTAAAAACATCTTTTTCATTAAAGGGAGAATAACAATCTTTGACAGCATTTCTTTGTGCCTCCTCAATCTCCTCTCTGGAAAATTCCTCCCATCCCTCCTCTGAGTATGTCTCTTTAGCAGTAATGACTTTACTTTCAGCCATGATATCTTTTTGAAGTATCTCACTGACTTTCACTAAATCTTTTTTTACTTTCTCAACTAGTGTTTGAGGCTCTTGGTCTTCTAATTTAGACTCTTTAGGAGTGCCAGTGTTTGATGTTTGTACAGTTTTAGCAGCCATCTGTGTGTCTGTCTGGAGAATAGCTGTCATTCTAATTAGATCCTGTTTCATGTCTGCTACATCTTTAAGTATCTCCTGATTGGAGGCTGCTGTTGGGTGAATGATTGGTGGCGTTATAAATGGAGGTGATTTTAACTGGGATTTCAATTTTGTTCCTGTAATACATGACGTGAAAGATGAACAGGAGGAGGGAGAAGTACGAATAGAATCAGGCAGTGCCATTTTTAAAGACCCAGGCCCTGGTTTTACAGAGCTGTCAGGGATGACATTGACAAGTGAATAAACAGGCACAGTCATACTATTAGAAGATACTGCTAAACTTGGGCCACCAGATGCAGATCTCAGAGAACCAAAAGCAGAAGTTGCTGTTGCAGATCTGCGCGAAGTTGACAGTGACTTAAGCGTGCCGTACCCTGAGACTGAGTATGAGTCTAAAGCCTCATTTATGGCTGCACTGACGCTGGACGTTGCTGCCTGGGTGGTGGCTTGGATCCTCTCTTGAAGACCATTGCTTCTCTCTGAGAGAAGACGTGAAGAGGGTGAGGATGGGGTGGAGGAGGAGGAAGGGTATTTAACAGGAGAGACCGAGCCGTTCATCATGGAAAATTCAGAGGATGCAATGGTTGTCTGTCCGGTTGAGGAGAGAGATGACATGGATGTTCTTCCTCCTCGGGATGTGAGTGTTGAGTCAACAGGCGTTATTAAAGATGAGAGATTACAGATGCTTTTTACCGAAGAAAGTGTGGTGGCTTCTGAAGCAGCTGTTGTCAGGGGGGCGGGTTTAAATGACAAATTAGAACTATAGAGATTGTACAGGGACTTTGGTGACGTGACAGAAGCAGTAGTGACTGATAACAGGTCAGACAAAGTACTGTTTGATATTGAAGGATTAAGAGGAGTTCTTGATGCATAAGCTAGTGCAAGATTTTTAATTGAAGCTGGATCTGTGGCAGGTTTATTTCCAGATGTGGCAAGAATGGCAGACCCAGGAATAAGGTGTGAGCCCTGCTGGACAACTGTCTTTATGGGTGAAGGCACTGTCCTGTAAGATCTGATGGGGGATGATGATACATTACTGATGGATTTAACTGGGGATGGCGAGGCAGGTGCGGAGGATAAAACTCCCAAAGTTGCTTTAATAGTTGTGGGACATGCAGGTGAATGTGCCAAGAGGGGCCAGGCAGACTTTAATGGAGAGCTAGTTGTTGAGTCTGCCGGTGAATCGGCAGAGGCGAGGAGAGCCCCCACTCCGATGGGCCTTGTTTGGCCAAGGACGGTAATAGGAGCAGTCGACCACGGTGAGTAAGGTCTGGTTGGAAAGACAGGTTTGTGAGGGTGACCAGAAGGCAGTGTTCTTGTTGCTGCACTTCGTTCAACTGCTGTTTCTTCAGATGAATTAAGAGAAAAATGATGACAAACGGGATGGTGTACAAAATAATCAAAAGAATGCAGAAAAGTTGAGATAACAGAAAAATATATTGGGGAAGAAAAAAATGAGGAAAAAAGACAACACCAGAGGAGGAAGAGTTGGTCAGTGAGGCAGTTGTAGTGTTAGGGAAAAAAAACTGTAATTTGTAATTGCTGAATAAGACATTTAAGTAAAAAAAATAAGTAAAACAAACTGTCTTTCTGTGTGTTCAAGGTTTAGGTAAAGACTCAACTGGCTCCAGGTTAAATTGCCCCTTTGCTAAGTCGTACTGCCATTTTTTCTTTTTCTTACTTCAGTCTTAAGCTTCAAACAAACAGTTTCTTTTTTTAGTGAATTTAAACCATAACGTATCAATTTATTTTAAAAGTAATTTGTTTTCCCATAAATTAATAAAATAATAATTTAAAATTTTATTTTTTTTCCTTAGGTTATTTACGTCGGATATTGAAAGCTGTATTGATAACATCAACATCAACTTTTTTTGTCTGTGAAAAACGTTAAATGATTCAAAATGCAAACGTACGACTGGGCTAAGGGACAAAATGACCAGAAGCTGACTCAAACAGCAGCAACAAGAACAGACAAAATAAACTCAATAAAGCACATAAAGCAGCAAAGTATATTTGGAAAGACAGAGAGAGACTGACAGCTGGGAAACTGAATAATGGCAAGACAAATGCAAGAGGATGAACACAAAAAACTTCTCTCTTTGGACTTCAAACATTCTAATACAGTACCAGCATATTGTCTCCGATTTAAAATTAAGACCACTTTTTATAGTGCCTTTTATCTGTTTTGCCAGCCTTTTTCACAGGCCATTTGAACACTATAATTAAATAAAGCAAAGGAGTAAAAATATAAAATTTCTATAAAGAATAAACCCTATTTCCCCAAAAAAGACAAAATGTGCTGTCCAAGACTAAATCTTTAGCCCATTTTGTCATGCAGCATTTAACCTGTGACAAGCAGACACCCAGAACACCTTAAAACACTGCCACAAAGCCAAAACAGAGCATTAATATTTCAAAGAGAACAAATAAAACAAACAGAATTTTACTTTGACTTCCATCCAAAATCATGATTCTTTGTTTGTAAGTTAAAGTAAAATGTTGCAGAATTTACACTTGCCAAACACAGCCATGGAAGTGGAAAGGCATACACTTTACAATGTGGGGAAGCACAAAACACAAAACTTAGAACCCACCCATGCAAAAATATGTACCCTCTTTGAACAAGCAAATGGATAGTACAGTATGTGTCATATGCGGGGTGAAAAATATGTGTTCATCACAATCCAAAAGTAATTTCTAAACATTGATCGCTAATTTTACAGGTTAAAACTAACCTCTTTGCCTACCTATCAACCAAGTAAACGTTGCATAATTTGAAACTCAATAAAGGGGGTTTGTTAGTGATGAAGTCAAACTCACTCTGTGCCGGCTCGGTCAGATAGCTGTAGCGCTTACGTAAGGCTACAGATGCAAAGGTATGACGTCGATCTGGTTTTTCAGTCTGCAACAATAGCAAACAACACAAAAATCCTATCAGTTGTAGGTTACCGAGTATTGCAAATTTGTGCATCTTTTAAATCTAAGACTTAACAAACCTTGTAGTCTATGTTAATTTCTACTTATAAAACCTATTTACAATTATGCTGCTAGCTACATTAGATGTAAGTAAAATAAACTAGCTAATTTAGTCCCTATAAGTTTAAAATCTCAAAAGCAGTAAATAAATCTAGAGCCAGTTTTAGCATTAGGATATTTCTAAACTACTAACATTTTTCATGCATAACTGCAGCTAGAAGGGGCCATGGACAAGAAAAGCCGGTAATGCCTTATGCAAAACATGGTAAACAAAAGAAAAGGTTTTAAAGCAGAGCAGGGCAGTAATGATCTGGCGCAGAGGACAGCACATGGTGGGGAATGTGTGGTTTACCTCGTCCTCCGCATCTGACTCCGATTCCTGGTTCCCAAGAGGCATTGCAGAAACGGGGGGAATAACATAATGGAAAGCAGGGGAAAAGAAACATCAGGGAGTGAAAAAGAAGTGATTGAATGAAGCTCAGAGGCAGAACTGAAGCCACTTCAATAGAACCAAAAAAAATAAAAGCACACACAAGTAAAAAATAATATATACTGTAAACAAAGCCAACATCAAGAAGCATAACAGCAAATGAATCAAGCCCAAAAACAGCCCCAAAAAACTGGATAAACAAAAATCTAATGCAAACAAGCCCTTAGCCAGAAGCATCCAAATCAAAAGTAGGAAGACTCAAAATATCACAGCCAAGAACATGAATCAACAGCAGAGGTAACCATTGAATAAAACAGAGAGAGAAGCTTTAAACAGATAAAAGACACAGTGGCAGCGGATTTGCCAAAATTCTAACGCTGTCTTTCATCTACCTGTACTGTGGGGCCTAAAACACCCTAACCATGAGAGTGATTATGGATGTGAAGACAAAATGGAGCGTTTTCACCACCTTACCTTTTTGACTGCGGGAAGCGTGATGTTCAGGTTGCACACGGCAGTTTGTGGAAGGCCTTTGGTTGGCCTGCACTCTTTAAGGAAAGTAAGGCGACCGCATGGCTCTTGACTGGGATCTCTGACCTATAGAGAGAAACATGAATCTTTAAATATTACTTTAGGTTCTTTGTTCTGTTGCAGATTTCTCAAATGACACGTTCACACTGTGCAATTGCATTGCTGTGAAAACATATTTGCCTCCTTACAGGCTTGTTCTGTTCTTGCTTTTTGACACACTTGCGATCAAATTTTGATTTTTACACTACATTAACCTAAGGAAATACAAATTGCAAAAAAAAAGTTGGCTCTACATAAAAAGGTCGTTGCTCTCTAAGCATAATATCTGGTTGTGCTAACCTTGGTGACAAGGTCTGTAGACAAGTGCATTAAGAGGCAATGAGTCTTACGTTACAGTAAAAGAGTTTTGATAAACTAAAATTTAGCATTTCAATTTACGGCCAGACTTGAATCACATTGAGTATGTTTTTGGCCAATTTCTTTTCCTATTTTAGAGAAATAACTTGATCTCTGCAGACCCTTTGATGAAACTCCCGAAGTGTGCAGATAACAACTGCTGGTCTTATCCAGGACAGTCATGAGTCGGCATAGAAGCAGGACGTAAATTGGCTGCTCCACTGGTCCAACTGTGTTAAAGTTTTAGTTGGTTTTCCTCATATGATAGTTTTAAAATTCATTTAACTTTTTGTTCCATAGTATTACAAAATGTGAAAAGGTTTAAGGTGTATGAATATGTTTTCAAAGCACAGTACAAATGATTCTGTATCATTCTGTCTCCTTTACATCAGTACCTGATGACACCTAATGTTAACTTACCTTAACACAGAAGGGTAAACGGTTTTCCTTGAAGGCGTAGAAATTAAGAACTAACTGTTGACCAGCTTTGGTCAGTGGAGCTAAGTTCCCATAACAATCCACATAGATAGGCCTTCCTTCCAGAACCTGAAATAAACAAACATAAAAAAATATAATGAAAAATATTGCTTTCCTAATTTAAGAATAATAAGAGATTTTACTAAAGGATATGTTTTGCATTTGTTTCTAAATAAAAACGGAAACAGTTTTAAACTTTTCAAAAGATGCTAGCCCCAAAAGCCAAAGAAAATGAAATGTATTGATTATATTCAACAATTCAAAGTATTTCAGGAGTTTTTTGTTTTTTTTATTAAACAAAAAAGCTAGTTAAATAACCAAAACGCAGTAAAACTGTGTACCTCTATGTCTTTGCTCCTCGCCACCTCCTCAAAATTCTCCTGCTGCTCCAGGGTTTTGTCCACCTTGTCGTCTGTCATGCAGAAGCACCTCAAGCTGGACTCTACTGGGTCATTCATCTTTGCAAACACAACAAACTTGGCCATGTAGGGCACACAGATCAGCTCTCTATAGAGCTGAGTGGCCAAGCCTACAGTCTCAGGTATCTGGTGACAGTCTGCTAACCAGAACCTGGCATTAAAAAAAAATCCATAAAGATAGAAATCAGTAAAAACACAATGTATGTATAAATAAACAATAGCTTGTGGTGACTGTATGTAATAACTCACCTCGCAGAGACATTCGTAGTGAATGAGACGCAATCGTTGACAAATGTGAGGGGAGTTGTTCCCGTGATGTCCTCCCACTGTGCAGGAGATGTACCACCTGCGTATTAATTTAAAATAAAAAACAAAGCAAGGTATTTAAGAAATAAAAATTTTCCACTTCAATTCCTATTTCTACTATTTCTATTATGCAAAGGTATTCATATGCTTTCAACTTGAATCTTCTATGTACCTAACATGGGTTTTGTGTGTTTTTATCATCCGCAACATAAACACCTTATCGGCAGACAAATTTGTCCTGAAGGATGCAGCCTCTGAACTTGACACACCATGTTTTTATCAAGTAATAAAGTGTATGAATAAAATCGATTTACAACCCAAGTGATGGACCTTTTTTAGGTATGTCGATATTTGCATGTCCACAGTATTTAGTCTGAGCTAAGGGTTATTTAGAAATTTAGAACATCCCACTAACCTATGACTAACCCTAACACTTTCTTTGAATGTGTTGTATGTGTTACTTCTGAGCAGAGTAAAAAGTGGCCATGTCTTTCAATTTATTTCATAGATACAAACATCTACAGAATACCAGCTCTTACCTGTAATGCTACAGAGGAGGCGAAGGCAGGGTGTACTGTCTCCTTTGTAACCATTAGTAAGCCCCTCCCCTGAGAGGGGTGGTACGGGGATCGTCATGGTGATGGGCTTGTGGAACTTCCTCCTTCTGGGCTCCACTGTAACAATGGGGCTGAAGGTTGCTCGGTTACCAAGGATCTTCGTTACAGTGTCCACAGGAATCGGCTGGGCCTGGCAGAAAATAAACTATAATCATTGAGGAATGTGTCTTTTTTTTTGTTTCAAAATTTTAAATACTTAAATTGCAAGGTAAATAGTGACAGACTTGTAAAGCTTTAAACCCACCTGCAACCCAACTTTGATTTTCTTAGTTAGTGCCCCTTCAGGGAAGGAAGCCTGAACCAATGGGACACTACGGCTTTTGAGAGTCCCGCCCTCTGGTCCCATCTGGTGGGTTTCCTGTCTGACTCGTGACACCACAGCAAAGTACTGTGGAAAGTCCTTGGTGATGATGCGGCATATCCTCTTCCTCTCCAGCTCCTCAGGACTGTCTAATTCTGTGATTAGTGCATAATAGTGAAGATGGTAAGCATATATACATTTTCCAATACTTTATCCTGATACCAAAAAATAAGAGTTCAGTGCAATGAACTTTCGTAAGATGTCACCTAATTAGAAAATAGATTACTTATGTGTTTAATTTAATTTGAACATAAATCCACCTGTTATACCTGAGATTTGTTAAAAAAACAACTATCAACCGGCTGGATTAAAAATATTAGAAAACACAGCAGACAGGTCAGAGAGAAAGTTGTGGAGAAATTCTAAAGTTTACACAATCCATCAAATACAAATGAATAGGACACTACTGCAAACCTAGAAGGATTTTTATAATCCTGCTAAATGTATGGAAGAGCATTTAACAGTGAAGCAGCCAAGATGCTCATGGCAACTCTGGTGCAGAGATCCACAGGTCAAGTGAAAAAATCTGTTGACTGTACTATTAATGAGACACTAGGTATATCTTGACTTTATGTAAAAGTTATCCTGCTGATACTTTGACACCCATCCTAAATAATAAGTGTAACCATAAAGCCAGAGGTAGAAATTCCCCAACTAAATATAACTGAGAACATTAAGATAGAGTTTAACATTTTCATTTCTTTTCATGGGCACCATCCATCCAACCTGACTTGGCTAATGGAGTCTGCAATAAATAAAATAAATAAATAAAATAATATTCTTTGTTACACAATTTACACTCCACAGAAAGTGCTAAAAGTGAAATACTTAATACTTACTAAGGTTGGGTTGCAATTATATTACTTTTGATTCATGATATAAACCTTGTTTAAACGTCTTAAAATTTGTATCTTTGCCTTTCCCAGCTTTGTTCTTTGTTCCACATGAAGCAATTTGTTTCCTAAAACTCTCTGCATCTTTATAAAACAGCTGTATTAATTCTGACACTGAGATTGCACAAAGAGGTACAGATTTATAAGCGTACCTCTGAGGGTGTGACTAATTTTCTTAAGGTTCATCAAAAAAAGAGGGTAAAAATATGAATGCATGGCACACTTTTCAGATTTGTAATTGTAAAAAAATTGTAAAAAGAATTAAAGAGAGACTAGCACAGGAACACAGAAGTCAGAGAGCAGTCAGATGCAGATATGTTCATTCTGTTTATTTTAAATAATTACTCTTATATTTATGGCTCTGTGTCTTATCTTATACAACTAGAAATAATTATAATATTTTTTTTAAAGAAAGATTAAAAAATTAGTTTGGCGTGCCTCACCTTCGTCCATCCCATTGAGAAGCTGATTGAGATCGCTGGTCTTGCAGTCATACAAATGTTCCTTCCAGGATTCTCCATTCTCACTGCGCAGCAGGATCAGCTCTCTCTCCTGGCCTCGCATCGAGGCAAAATGTGGGATCTCCACTATCACAGGCCTAGCAGGGGACATGTCATAAAGCTGAATTAATAATATCATCTTGATGCCGATTGTGGAAATAGAAAGTAAAAGCCCAATAAAAAAAAACAAAAATAAAAAACGAGTTAGCCTTTTGAAGAAATGATTGATGCAAATAGAAATGTATATTTTCCAAACTAATATGTGAAATGCTAATTTGAAGTACGAACATCAACAGGTTCAAGCAGCAGAGGCCAAAATCTAACCAGATATTTACAAAGAGCTGCTTTCAAAAAACAAATAAACAAACAAAAGAAAACATTTGGTGTTGAAAATGCTGGTTTTAACACAACTAAAAACATGATTTTGATGATGGCAGTGCTGGACGACAGCCGCCCAGATAAACCTAGAGTTAATGGCACATTCAGAGCAACTGTAAT
Organism: Orestias chungarensis; assembly: GCA_032876305.1. Classification (NCBI taxonomy): domain Eukaryota; kingdom Metazoa; phylum Chordata; class Actinopteri; order Cyprinodontiformes; family Cyprinodontidae; genus Orestias; species Orestias chungarensis. The sequence continues at coordinate 5,716,309 of JAVLVB010000001.1, read as the reverse complement.
GCATGGATTAGACTGAGGAGTGATTAAAAAAACAAACAAAAAACCCCCAAAAAACTACACAGCCCATAATGGAAACATGAATGATCGTAACAGAAAAAATTGTAGAGTTTCAAAGGGAAAACTATTATATTTTTTTTATTAAAATTTGAATTCTTTTTATTTAGACACTAGGAAAGATGTTCAATAAATTACTTATAGCTCTTTAGGCTATCATGTTTCAAAGCAAATGGATTAACTCACAAATAGGTATGCATAATAATGAAACATAGTCAAGTATGGACATCGTAAACTATGCTCACAACTATGATTGTGTTCTCAGCTGAAACTGCATATGCAAATTGGTGCACACACACACACACACACACACACACACACACACACACACACACACACACACACACACACACACACACACACACACACACACACACACAAAGGATCAGGTTTACCTGTATAAATACAGTGTAAAAAAAAAATCATAGTTCATATTATAGATAATCTTTTTATGTATTTACACAGATATTGATGGATGGATGGATGGATGGACAAATACAGAATGTAGATATAAAGGAATGAAGGAATGTATAGACAAAACGTTTAGACAGTGGCGTAAGCCATACATTCTTTAAACATATTTTTTTCAGGGTTAACTAGTCTGTTCGAGTCCTGAAAAATACTGACTGAGTACAGTGCTTTCTGTACTCAGGATAGCATGGCTACCCAAAGCATCTACAATATGGATTAAATTAACAAAACAACAAAGCGAGTTCTTCTTTGTCATGCTTCATGCAACCTTTTTCATAAAAGTATAATTAATCAAATTATTATTTCGGTTTTGGAAAGCCATACACAAACTAATAGAATAGTTTTGGGTTTTTAGTTTTAAGAAGTGTTTTTAAAAAACTGGGTGTTTATTTACAGTAGTAAACATTTAAAGCAACTATACAGAATAGATAATCTTTAACATTCCATTTCAATGGAACTGGCTTGAGTAAAGGTTGTATGATAATCAGCACATCCATATGAGGAACCAGTGAGAAAGCGAATTAGTTTATTGGAGCCTATAAAGATATTCCACTGACAGTTTCTGCAGACTCACAGTCAGTAGTTTTCAACATAAAGTTCAATAACAAATAAATTCAATAACATCTAGATTATTGTATTCCAGACAAATCAAGTTGTATCATACAAACCCTATACAGTTTTTGTATTATTAGGACAATTCTAACTTGTTTGTTGGGATGTCTTTGCACCAATATAAAACTCTTATCCGCTTGTCCCTGACATGATTGTTTAGTGCACTATATAATATAGAAACAGAAAACTATGAGATGATAGAAAATAATTTTGATTCAGTAATAAAATTATAGAAGGCAGGATAGTGCTGGATTTTGGGGTAAAATAATGTTTCATGCCCAACAAAGCGCAGTCCAGTCCAAACAGCCAGTCAAAGTGTTCACATTGAGTGAAGTCAGCTGAAAGCCTCGGAAGCTAAATAGTTATTTAGCACCATTAACAAGTATTGGCACCCAGGTAAAAGGCCTTAAATAAACAAATCATTTATTGCGTAGCATAACAGGCAAATAGTTTTTGTTTTACAACATCTGTACTGCCATAGTTTTATTGCCATCTTTACAATATAGCTATACATTTTCACTTTTACTGTGGAAACTAAGGTTTGACTTATCTGACTGAATGTTTTTCTAATCTTTTCAATTATGAAGAGTGGCTTAAAGAAATGGAGCTTTGTCTTTGTCATATATATCACCCAGAAAAACAAAGTCATGGATGATTTACTAAAACTTTATTTAGTCAAACAAACCGTTTCAAATATCATAGGGTACAAAGCGGATTTCATGAAAAGCATTTTTTCCACCTTCTGAGTGAGTACACTTAAAGTGGAAGGTTGAATGTTTTTCCAGTAAGAGTTTTTGGTGCTGCAATAAAACATTAGTTTACTTTAAAGCCTTCTGCACGTCTTGATCAAGGATGCCAATAAATCTGGCAGGAGCTGTAGAATGAAGTGGCAACAATTCGATTATGTAGTTTTAGGAAGAAAATTAGATGTGAAAAGGTTACATCATGAACTTCTGATACTTCTGCAGCTGTAACTAATAGACTCTGCATTGCTGGACTCGACATTTAACTACATTTCTTCCCAAAACTACACGAAACCCATTAAAAAAGCTACAACCTGACAAACTGGAGTCAGGAGAGATGGGCAACAGAATCCTTCAGCATGGATCAGCCTCAAAATGGCATTTCCTCAGGGTTGGTGAGAGGTAGGGGAGGCAGACGTGAGGGGATCTACGGTATGTTTGATTCCTACCCAACAAATTTAGTTCCTCTGGGTCCCAGCTGTAGCACTGGACTAACCAGGCTCTCGCCTTCATTAAGGACTGGCAGCTTTCTGGGAAGATGGAGCTTACTGTGTCCACAAAATAATGAAACAAACATTTAAACAAAGACACACACTCACAATGTCAGTGGCTTCTTTGGGAACATTTTGCCCCTTTGCCATTTCACAATTGTGTAGTTTTGTTTGTTCTGTGCCCGAGTTTTCAGGGTGCAAAATGGCAACATCTGTTACGGGAGGTTCAGTATAGCATCGGTTCAATCTCGGGAGATGCCTGAAGCTGATGATTTAAAGAAATAAAATTTATTCGAACATTACTGACAGATGTGTAATTTTAATTCATCATTTCTAAAAGGAGTTTTCCAGGTTAATCTGGATTAATACACCCTCATTTTTCAGACTCTGCTCCCCAAAATACAAAAGAAATTGCTCAATGGTTTCCTATGGTTTATTTTTATTACATTTATAATTAATTTACAATCAATATGAGCTTTGAGTATTTTCTGATAATTTTGATCATATTTAATAGAAATTTCGCTTTACAATTGTTTAACTCCATGGCTAAAAATTTTTTAAAGAAAGAGACAATAAAAACTGGCGAAAGGGCAAGTTGACCCAGAGCTGGCTTCTTTTTAGTTACTGACAGCACGATGAATAAGTAATTTACACACAATATCAGAAGTGTGTGAAGTTGTGTGAATGATGAAATAAAAAACAAACAAACAAACTAAAAGCAAATTGAGAAATGTGGATTTAAAATTGTCGGAGAAATAAAAAAATATAAATTTAGTGGCAACAGCTTCCCAAAACACAGCATTCTTTATCCACAAAAGCATTATATTTTAGACCTTTAGAGTTTTATTTAGAACAAAAACATAGAATCTAAAGGGCAGATTAAGGTCAAGTAAAGGGTTATTTTTTGATTGAAAGAAGCAAAGCTATGCGACAGGTGTTTTACAGCATCCAATCCAGGACCGCTGTAGTTTTCATTAACATATTTTAACTGAACTCCAAGAGCAGAAATAGGAAGCAGTGTAGATATTAGCTTTTGTGGTAGTGTTAAAACAGCAACAAATGTGCATAAATATTCATGTTATACATACCGTATATATAAATTGGAGGTTATATGTGCTTTTAGAGAGGGCCTCAGGTATTTGTGGATTTCAGCTGTAAAGGGGAAGGTTGTGTATTTTGTACCCTAGAAATATTGTAACATCAGGCTGGTTGTCTCCTTCAGTTTGGGTCTCCTTCCAACAAGCTTGATACTGTAGTTTTTTTTAATGTTTTGGCCCATTCCTTATTCCAGAACTACTTTAATTAAGTCTACTTTGTGTGCTAAATCTTTCACACTCAGTTTTATCCAAGCTGTACTACATCACAACTTTTTTTCCCGACCTTGCAAATTTCTGTGATACACACACACAAACATATATCTGTTTATATCGGTATATATATATATATATATATATATATATATATATATATATATATATATATATATATATATATATATATATATATATATATATATATATATATATATATAACAAAAGTAAAGTCTTTACAGCTAAATACTTCAATGCAGAGCACAGGACAAATTTCTTCAAAATTAAAGTCTTTGTCCCTGATTTAATTAGCAAACTATACTATTTTGTTTGTTGTATTCATACTAATGTTTTCTTCCTCATTTCCAGCCAATATCTGTACATGTTTTATCTTGGTGTAGATATTGACACTCTCTAGACAGCTTTCAGCAACGTCTTCACAACCTTGTTTGCAAATGTAAATTCTCCTGCTGTTATACTTTGCATTTAATTTTGTCCAATTTATTTAGATTTTCTAATACTGCAACATAAGGAAACAGGGTTATTAAGCTGTTGTGGTAAAATATAGTAACAAATGTGCTTAAATTTGACGCAAACAACATGAGTGAACTGTTGCTTATTGCATGACATTATCTTTAAAGACAGTAATCCAATTGTATGTCAACTTCTAAAGATAGAAAAAAAGGTTTATTAATGCTATTTATAAATTAACTAATCCTGACAAGGGTAAATCATAAGTACATCTGATTAATATGGAAATACATTTTTGGGACTTTGATTATAATTCACTTTTCAAGTTTACATGAATGTTTTAAAAGGTTAAGATGTTAACGGTGTAACTAGTCAGATAGGCTCAAGAACAATATTCTGATTTCATAACTTAAAACGGTTTTGTGGCTTACAGATACAAGACAGGAGGCCTTTAATGTAAGAATTTAAATGAACATCATTAGAGACATAGGGATAAGTACTGGCGAGGTTCTCAAGTAAATTCAAAACAATTTACTACAAGTCTCTTGATCATTGCTAATTATTATCCACTTTGTTTGGAACTCACACCTTTAATCACATACAACATAAGTTTTGAGAATCCTGTGACACATCATAAATGAACATGCACACACTCATACCTTTAAATATGATCTCAGACAGCCAAAAATGAAGATGTAACAAACAGAAGGATGGGTATTTTTTACAAAAAAGAAAAAAGAAAAAAAAGAAAAAACAAACAAACAAGAAATATTATATTTTTTAAAGAAAAAAAGTTAAGACCTACCCTAAAAACTGAGCCCCCGCTGGTCCGACCTCCACCAGTCTGCTTGCCAGGCCCTCCCCTTCCACCATGGGAGGAGGGGAGGCCAGCTTGTGTCTCTTTACCAGACGACAAGTGATCCTGGTGGGCGCTGTGCACTTTCTCGGTGGGATGATGATGCGCATGCCATTGTGGCGACTGCCCCTCATCGAGCCACCTCTGGCATCAACCATAAAGCTGACCAAGAACCTGGAGCAAAAAGGAGTGGAGGAAAATACAGAAATAGAAAAAAGAACAACAGAAGGGAAGGAAGGAATATAGACAAAGGGGTAGGATAAGTAAAATTCAAGTCCTTTCATATGTGTAGTGCTTATGAACAGAGAAGTTTTAGTTAATGTGAGTTTGTGTCCCATGCTGTGATCTTATAAAACGCTAACAATAACTGTGACGAAAATTGCAAAAGGAAAAAAAATACATGTGTGAGTGGTTCTATGTTGGCTGGAATCAACGCAAGTAAAAGACAACATTGACTGATAAAATAAATCTACATGTAACAGCCACTTTATTAGGTACACCTTCTTAACTGCTTGTTAACACAGATAGCAAATTATCATCTCTTAACTTAATAATTTAGGCATCTAGATGTGGTGAAGACAACTTCCTGAAGTTCAAGCTGAGCATCGAAAAGAACTACAGGCGGTAAGTATGAGTAAATTAGAATAAGTGTATTCTACTAGAATTATCATGGTGCTGCAGATGGTTAAATCTAGCTTCACTCCTGACAACTAAGAACAAGTTACTTAAGCTAAAATTACATACAAATAGAAGCCCTGCTCTATTCAGCCTCCTGTCAGCAGATAAGGCTAGCAGTGGTGGTTATATAATAGTGAAGGAGATATTTTCTTGGCACACTTTAATACACTGCATGTCAACTGAGCCTTGTTTGAATCCCTCCGTTTCTCTAAATCTTGTTGGTGAATATGCTAAACAATTTTTGAGCATAGTACCCACATTGTCTGATAGCTAATTCCAGCAGAATAATGTAAAGTGGGTGAAAATGAGTTCACTGTACTTAAATGGCCTTCATAGACACAACATCTAAATACAATAAAACATATTTGGGAAGTTGTGGAAGAGAGGCAACTCATCATGCATGTTAAACAGAAAAATATGCAAACATTGCATGAAGTTGTTATATTGATGTGCACCAAAATCTTGTTGAACATATGTCACGAAATATGAAGACAGTTCTTACGTTAAAAGGGGTTTAATCTGGTACCAGTAAGGGTTTACTAATAAAGTGGCCTGTAAGCGCATCTCTAATACAATTTATTTTACTTACAATGCCAACACAGGCACCTCTGATGTTTTTTTGTCACATCAAGAAGTAAATTATTTCTGTCATAATTAACAAAAAAGTAATAGTTCACACTCACACAGACGCAAACCATGCAAAATGGTATCTGTAATGTCATGTTAGTTAGGACTTCATGTTGTTATTGGTAAAATAGATATTAAATTGGTCTTTTACACAAGAGATCTACAAATCAATTGGCAAAAGATTGGCATGTCCACGACTGGAATTGTGAATTACTTTATCTATTTTCTGAATGCAAGTATACTAAGAATTCTCACCACTTTCATTTACTCATTCATAAACTAGCATTATATCGTGGATGTACTTCATAAAACTATATAATCATTAGATAAATATTAGGTACACATGCATGGAAGCATAAAACGAGATACGTTTGTAATTCAATATATTTTTTTTGTTAACTCAAAGCTACTTTTATAAAAGAAACCAAAGCAATTTTGTGTTAAGGTTTTTTAGAAAAAGAAGTCTAGGCAGCCAAACTGCAACCAAAACTGATATTAACCAAACAAAGCTTGATAAGTGCATCTCTGCATTACATCCAAAACAGTAAAGATTACATACAGTTCTACTTATTTCATTCAGAGTTTCCTTCACAGCTTTGGTTTAACAGAACTTATGTAATTTCTTGGCTCTAATATAAACTAACTAGAAAGTAAAAAAAAAGTCCTATTTTGCTTATAAAACCTAAAATGGAGAACAGCATAAATACTACAAATCTGTAATATGTTTAAACAATTAAGTGAAAATTGGATGAGAGAACACCATAAAATTAAGTATAATAATTAAAATATCAAAGCATGTGTAACCACAAATATAAAAGTAGTCATTCTGGAAGTGAGCAAGTCTTGAGACACAGTTTCTATTATTCTCAAGATTTTGTAGATTTTGGAATACAAACAACCATATCTAAAATTATTTTGTCTCCAGTCAGCATGAGAAAATTTGAATTTTAAGCAAACATTTATCGACAGAGTAACACATATTGCTTCTTACTAAAGAGTTATTAAATAAACCAAGCACAGAATGTTTTCATTAGCACCCACAATACCTCACCGGTTGTCAAGTACAGTGGTGGTAGGGTGATAGTTTGGGGCTGTTTTCACCCACGGGATCAGTAAACCTTCTAGTCACTGACTTAGACCTAAACCCCTCTGCATACCAGAATATTTTAGAGTCAAATGCAAACAGTTTTATAAACTAATCAGGCATCATGGTTTTGCAATGACCTTAATGTAAATTAAACAAAATGCAACTACTTTGAAACTAAAACATGACTTCTTAAATAGGTACTGTTTATAAAGATTACATAAAAGCGATGATAAGACTGACAAGAGAACCCTACATAATTTTTCTTTTAAAAATCACATTCACTCACATTTTTAATATAAAGCCACTCAGATCGGTTAAACAAAAACATGTCTAACATTGACCCCTGCTTTTGTCAAGTGTAAAACATCAGTTGATGAGTGAGGAGAGCAAACACAGATGTTATGAGTGAACAGAGACAGAAAGTGTGATAGGGGGCAACCAATCACAGTCAAATCACCTGCTGTCGTACTGCGGGAGTGGAGAGGAAAAACTGCGGGATGGACAACAAGGTAATGCAAGGAGGAACAGGTCAACAACAGAGCTTTATAATTGTAATAAACTTTGGGATATATGTTTTAATAGACATATAGGGACATTTCCATCTTTCTTTGGGGTTTTATGAGAAATAGACTGATACATTCTTTTTAAGGTTGGAGTATTCATCAAATGCAAAACATTTCTAAAAATGTTAAGTGCTTTTTCAGAGTCTGTCCCCTTTATGGACGCAGTACAGAAAGGTACAGAGAAAATGAAGAGAAGATCAGAGGGAAATCTGGAAGATAAACATAATACAGCTGGCAGGCAGAGACAAACCCACCAACTTATCCCTTCATCTTCATTGTTAGACAAGAGACAACAGTGTTTGCACCCTAATTTCTTCTCCTGTCTTTATGTTTTCATCTTTACAAATATTCTTACCCAGAGTGAACCGGTGAAGGGATGAGGTTGACGTTATCCAGTGGGTCTGCAGTCCAACTGTATCTCCTCAGAGAATCGTCATCCTTCGCCATCAACAGATGCTGCAAAGCAGAAAACCGTATCATATTAAGATTGCAACATTACAATTTACCAGCAGCTCAATTATACAGCAGGTTAAAAGGATTTAATTTTTCTTTACATACAAAAATAAAGAAAATCAAATGCCAAGGAAAATGATGAATCCCCATAGAACTGTAAATATGTTTTCAGGTTGCAGCAACTATGGGATTATTGGGATTTTATGACATACATCAACACAAACCACCATTTTTTTGCAGATATGTTTGAGAGAAGTGTGGCATTTTCACAAAATAGCTCAAGCTTTGTTAGAATGGAAGAAGACTATTTGCCAAAATCAGCTCTTGCACAGCTTCTGAATTAGATTCAAATCTGGACTTTGCTTTGTTCATTCCAAATAATGAGTATGATTCAATCTGTCTGATTCCATTTTTCCTTGTAAATATATGAAAAGATAACTGCGGTTTGACTTTCTGCTCAGAACATGAAAAATCTCCCCGGACTTTAGTTTTAATGTAACATCCGACTAATGGAGCTGAAGTTGTGCATGGACGTTCTGTGACATGCATAAGTGTAATGACGTCTACCTTATTACGATGCTCTAAAATGAAAGACCGTTCCTTACAGAGCACCTGGGGCAGCGTGAGGGAAAACAACATGCTGTTATTCAGGACCAGGTACACAAAATCTAACAAACCAACAGTGATTACTCTGGAGCTTTTAAAAACACAAAACCTTTCCAGTTATAGCCACTGATAAGAAGAACTGTAATAACTGACTATAAATCCACCTTGAAATATTACAAGCATGTTGATTAGGGTTGGTAGAAAGCTTTTGTACAACACTTACAGTATTTATGTTCCTATGTAAACATGGAAGATGCACTTGTATTTCTAACATTCAACCAAAAGTTATTTTCAGACAATGGACAAAGGTTTTTGTCTCTTTAAGGAAAACTGGGCTGTCAGAGTAATCTATCTTAGATGGAGGACTAAAGAACTGATGTCATGCCCCATTTCAGCCGAAATACAATAGGATTTCCTCGTCTTTGTGTCACAGCATCCCTCGGGTGTGAGAGGATTGCTGAGCTACCTTCCTTCTGGCTCAGCACCAAACCACCCCAGCACATTTGTTGACAGATGTGTGTCAGTTGCGAGGCTAATATCTTGACAGATTACTAAGTTACAATGACACAAGTGACACACAGCACACAAAGTACATACCGGGTCCTTGGTGGTAGCCAGGATTTCCTCGATCATCATGCTGTCCCGTGTGAAGGAACTCCGGTTTAGTGTGTTGGACCTATCAGAACTGAAGGAACGGAGGCTTGGTGTGGTTGTTGCAGGAGTCACGGATTACCAAGACAACATTCAAAGTGTAGGGGAGGAGGAATTGGTAAGGGGTGGGGAATAAAGGGATATGAAAGTAAACAGAAACAAAAAAAAACATTAAATGCATGCAGCTTCCAGGAACTTGACTGTCCACAAGCAAAACTTTAAAGTGAAAATTAAAAAGGAACAAATATTTAAAAGGTTCATCATTTGTTTGCGGTAATAAAAAACTCACTTGTACTACAGAGAAAACAATAGGTTGTATTTCGGGTTTGTAATTGCCACCACGAAAAAAAAGTCATCTTATTACTGGTTATATTGCTTCTCTGTAACATTTACCTGCTGCTTCCGAACATTTCTATCAGAAACCCGTGACTCGTAATGCTGTGATTGTGCCATGCAATGGAAATTTGTGAGGGAAACAGAAAGCATTCCTTAGCAATGACGTGAGTAGCGTTTGCCTGCAACATCCGAGGAGTGATTACACTAATTGGTAATTAGAGAGTGGAAAATCAGATAGACGGCGGAAATCATCTGAGTAAGACTGGAAAATTGCCCGAGGTTCATCTCAATGTGAAAAGTAAAACAGTTAGTGCAAGTCAGATTCACTCAGAGCTTTGTAAAATTTACTCAGGTAATGCAATGTATTTGTAAATGTCTCACATATTAAGAACATGGGACTTTTTAAGATATTTACCTGAATTAAAGTCTTGTTGTTAAGAGAATATTTGCAATAATGCTGCACTAATCTTCAAAGAACACCATTCGATCATCTGCAAATAGTACTGTAAGTGACTCGGTAGCAGAATGCACGCATCTTTTTGCACTAATCTGGTTTTCATCAGCATTTTTCTGGAGTGTATGTGCTAGTTTCAAATATGCTTGTATTAAGTTTGACTGCTGCATGTCCCCCCTGGAATCCCAATTCACTCATTAACCCAGTTTCAGACAAGAGTAAACATGCATCTATTCCAATTTTGTCTTCTCTGAACAAACAGCTATGCATCCTTAAACATGAAGATCAGTCCCAAGTCCCTGGAAGCACAATCAAGGAAATCTACACAACAAATCTCACAGAGACCCAGGCAAGGACATCAACCACAGTCAAAAACAAGAGCAAACACAAGATGCAGCTAGAAGCAGCTGAAAGTAAGAAATAATACAACACACCACAAACGTACATTCCACAATGTTAGAACACTGAACAACCACTCAAAGAATCACTGGATTAGAGGTGAAATGTCAGGAAAACTTCAGAATTTCCAAACAGGTGGTCATTACTCCGACAAAGTGGGGGTTTTGGGATGGGAAAGGGGTGAAGCAGGGTGGTGGAAGAGGTTTAGGGAGAGCATCAGCATGCTGTGAGCCTTACCTGGCTTTGGTACTAACAATAAGAGCGGACATGAGGAGAGAATAAAACGTCATGAAGAAAACAGAGAAGTGACAGAAGAGATGCAAAGAGAAGCAGGAGAAATGATCCAGAATGATGCTGACTGAAGATAGGAGAATTTACCAATTTTAAACCTCAACTATAAACAATTTCTTTATACTGTAACACTCTGAGAAACAGCAAACAACTCCTTAAACATATGGACTGGAAAACTGATTTGGAAGCTTAAACAGTTGATCTTGACAGACCAGTACTACTGTGATATTAGCAAATTATATATCAGAAGATATGTGAAGATCCTCACAGTTTCATCCACGGCTGAATTTTTAAATGATGATCCTGTTTAACTATTAATTATTACCGCTTAGGTTGATGGAACGAATTTATCGTTCTCTGTGACAACAGCCACAAGAACTGTTGTTATATATATTCTAATTTTGCCATTTATGTTGGTATGGCTAAAATTTTACATGTGTCTAAAGGTGAAAAAAATCATTGGAATTTGTCAAACAATAAACCAAGTTTCGCTCTTGTTTATGATCTGGCCCCGTTGGTTAAGTTACATTTGTTTTAAGAATTAAACATTAAAAATCTACAGAGTGCAATAGTATAAGATCAGACAGTGAAGTGAAACTTTTGTACTAAATGATGGACTATTCGTTTTAAATAAAACATAAAAGCTTTATACGTGTGTCCTAAATCATCATTTAACTGTTAACAGAAATATTCAGAAAACACGAATCCACCTTAACACTTCCGTAATTTCATTGAAGTGAATCATCATCACAGTGGCTGCAGAGCGAAGCAGTGAATTAAGAAATGTTATCAGTTGGCTATATTAAACTGTGACAAAAAAGTACAATACAGTTTAACACTAAATCTGCATAGTACCAGTTTTAAAAAAAAATTCACAATGTATTTTTTTGGTTTTTGGAGCTTTCGTAGCATGATATATTTTATATTAGACATTTTTGATGTAAGTAAAAGGTGTTTAGTTCATGATTGTCCAATTAGACTGCCAGAACTGGATAACAAAGAAGCCCGGTCTGATAAAATGGTTTTACACTGGATTGATTAAAAGATACCCAGACAGCGTGTGCTTGAGGTTTTCTGAAATGAACATGTTTCTAATTTCCTGTGGCTTGCTGTTAGTTTATGTCACTCCTCAGATATTTAATAACCCCTCCCACCACAGTCTGTTGCACAAGTGTCAATGTTTTCCAAAGAGAATAAAGTTCAACAGAACAAACTGTAGCTCCTGAGTCTGGCTGCAAAAGCTCCAGCTGCTGTAATATACCCAAAAAATACTTTTTTTTTCCAGAGAAGTTTGTGGATGTTCAAAGCTTTTCTACAAATAATCAACAGACAAAAACTGTATAGAATTTAACTAATTTAGAGTGATGTAGCTGTCAAAAAAAATAATTCCTATGCAGTTTCTGTCACACCACTCAAACTCCGTCCATCTACAGTTGGTAATAGTGGTGGCCTCCAACATCAGTTTGGATTTAAGTGACTTGTTTGACCCTATAGACATCTCTGGTTTGAATAAACAGACCTACATTGTTGTAGTTACAGTGACTCAAAAAACTATGTTGGATATAGAAAAGTGTATCTCCAATAAGTTATCGACTTAAAAAAATCTTATAAAAATCTTATGTTGCAAACATTTAGGTTCTTTGGGTCTAAAATACAATTATATACATTCACCGGCAACTTTATAAGGTACACCTTGCTAGTACCAGGTTGTACCCCCTTTTGCCTTCAGAACTGCCTTAACCCTTCCTGGAATAGATTCAACAAGGTACTGGAAACATTCCTCAGAGAGTTTGGTCCATATTGTCATGATAGCATCAGTTGCTGCAGATTTGTCGGCTGCACATCCATGATGCGAATCTCCCGTTCCACCACATCCCAAAGGTGTTCAATTGGATAGAGATCTGATGACTCTGGAGGCCATTGGAGTACAGTGAACTCATTGTCATGTTCAAGAAACTAGTCTGAGACAATTTGAGCTTTATGACATGGCACGTTTCCCTGCTGGAGGTAGCCATCAGAAGATGGGTACACTGTGGTCATGAAGGAATGGACATGGTCAGCAACAGTACTCAGGCAGCCTGTGGCATTGCAACGATGCTCAATTGGTACTAAGGGGCCCAAAGACTGCCAAGAAAAGATCCCTCACACCATTATACCACCAGCACCAGCCTGAACCGTTGATACAAAGCAGGATGGATCCATGCTTTCATGTTGTTGATGCCAAATTCTGACCCTACCGTCTGAATGTAGCAGCAGAAATTGAGACTCATCAGACGATGCAACGTTTTTCCATTCTTCTGTTGTCCAATTTTGGTGAATCTGTGTGAATTGTAGCCTCAGTTTCCTGTTCTTAGCTGACAGGAGGGGCACCTGCTGTGGTCTTCTGCTTCTGTAGCCCATCTGCTTCAAGATTCGACGTGTTGTGCGTTCATAGATGCTCTTCTGCATACCTTGGTTGTAACAAGTGGTTATTTGGGTTACTGTTGCCTTACTATCAGCTCAAACCAGAAGGACCATTCTCCGCTGGCCTCTGGCATCAACAAGGTATTTTCGCCCACAGAACTGCCACACACTTGATATTTTCTCTTTTTCTGACCATTCTCTGTAAACCCTAGAGATGGTTGTGTGTGAAAATCTAAGTAGATTAGCAGTTTTTGCACGTCTGGCACCAACAACACTGCCGCCTTCAAAGTCACTTAAATCATCTTTCTTCCCCATTCTGATACTCGGTTTGAACTGCAGCACATTTTGTTGACCATTTCTACATGCCTAAATGCATTGAGTTGCTGCCAAGTGATTGGCTAATTAAGAATTTGAGTTAACAAGCACTTGGACAGCTGTACCTAATAAAGTGGCCGGTGATTGTTTATACTACATACAATGCTGCTTTCTGGGAGATCTTGCTAACATCATCCCCAAACTTGTGCTTTTTTGCACAAAAAGAGTAAAGCCTGGTAGAAGGCATGTCAAAGATTTGTAAAACCTTTCTGCTACTCTTGAAGAAAAAAGGCACAAAAAAGAACCATGTCAGCCTTAGTATGATCAATGCCTTTTTGCGTGTTGCGTTAAAGTGAGCCTTACCTCTGCGACCGTGCTCCGACACTGAAGCCCATGTAGCCCTCCTGTGGGAGAGAGTCGTCTCCCAATTCCCGAAGGTCATGGGGGGCCAGATATTTGTCTGTGTCCCCCGTCATTGCATCGTCACCTGTCAAATGGAAACACAATCAGGGCAGAAGTTAATTTTTCGCAGAAAAAGTAAAAAAAGAAAAAAAAACTGTTCACAGTCTCTAAGGGCAAAAGTAGAATACTCTCATTGTTAACTGTTTACTTTACTTTCATTCATGCAGAAACACAAACTCATTTGGACAAGCTGATCAATACATCCACTGCCCAGAGGCTTTTTTCCAGTTTAGCTTTGATCCAATGTCCCTTTCAGATAAAAGTTATCTTCAAGAGCAGGTTAAAACTTGTCAGAATCCAAAAAATAATTTTCTTAACCTTTTAAAGTTGCTTTCTGTCTCTGACACTTAAAAAAAATAAAAATTAAAAACACCTGAACTTAGCTTTACGTTAACACATTAAATAAATCACAGAAACAAAAAAAAGTTAAAGAACTAGCAGAAACTTTAAAGTTATTAGTCTAAAAAATCGCAGCATATTATTACCCTCAGAGGTACAGTACACCCAAAACCCACTGATGAGCCCCTGGGTGCACAGTTGAAGCGAGAGGAGACAAGTGCATGCAAGCGGAGAGACGAAAAGAAAGGAAAGGAAGGTATTCCAGCCACCACAAAGCAATGGGGACGCCTCCTTTCCTCCATCTTTCTGTGTCCCATCACCCCCCCACTGCTGTTACGACACCCCTCCCCCCTAAACCTCCCCTCGCACAAAAACCTACGGGATACTTCACAGACCCCCATCTGGCTACATTCCAGCCCATTCTCCCGGATTCACTCTGCGTTCGGCTCCAACAAGAGCAAAGTCCCCTCAGCAAAGAACTGAAACTCACCTCCTGCCTTAAAGCAATTAATTCAGCCACAAGTTCACTCCCAGCCTTTCTCATCGGACTAACCTTTCCTCAACTTGTAACCTTGCTTGCTCTGGCATTAACTGTCTATCTCTGTTTAAGAGCCTGGCACTCACGCAAACGGATCGTCTTTCTCCCGCCTACCAACTCCACTCCTGGATTATCCAGACTGTGTATGTGTGTGTGTGTGTGTGTGTGTGTGTGTGTGTGTGTGTGTGTGTGTGTGTGTGTGATTTTCTGAGCACACAGCTCCTTTCAGCACAGAAACAGTAGGGGGCTTTGTAAATCGCACAGTGGTATAACATCTTAACACTTTTTATTTCAGTTTATTTACTAGAAAAAGTATTCAGTCGTCTTGAACCTGTTCACATTTTGTCACGTTACTACCAATTTTACTTCAATGTATTTTACTGTGTTTCTATGTGATAAACTAACAAAAAGATTAATTTGTTAAAACCTAGAAGTATTAAAATAAAAAAAGTGTGGCATGGGTTTATATTTAGCCACTGAAGCACTGATTAAATCCAGCCAACCCACTGGGGTCAGAATTCACTAAAACGCTGGATGGAATTAAATATAACCTGCATGTAAGTTATTATTTTATATTAAGGCCTCAAAAGTTTATAGGAGAACAATAAATGACACAAACAGAACCACAGCCCTCAATGTCCAATGTAACATGATTTTGAATTTACAGGATTTAACTGAGCAATGTACAAGGCTTGAAATTCGGTCAAGATCCTCACATAGGCTTTATAAATCAATTAAGTGCTATAAATACAAGCGAACTGTTGCACACCATATTCCACTGTCCAGATGTAGGACTACTTCAAGAGCATTTAAGGGGAATAATATTGTTAAACATTGTGTCAGAATCTTTCAGCCTATTGTGAGGTGTAATAAATGAAAGGTAGATCAGGAAAGTGTACGGCTGCCACTCAATCAAATCTGACTGAGCTGGAGATATTTTAAAAAATAAAGCTGTAGCAGAATACAAAATGTTGACTCAGATTTCTAAAGAAAAATCCACGCCACACTTTTAGGATAATTATATGGAAAAAAAAAAAAAAATCATTGGATACATTTTTCTTTCATGTCATGAATACCCACGAATAGACAGTTAAGATAGTAATGTGACAAAATGCACACATTTTACCCAAAGGCAAAGTTTTTCATTACCTCATATTTAGAAAACATATGTAATATTTGCGACATGTAAGCAAAAAGACACCAAAGTACAGTTAAAAATACAGCTAGGAACCCATTTTATCACTTTTTCCTCTTTATAATGGGGACACATAGAGTCCATTAGTATACATTTGAGACAGAACATGTTACATTGATCTGTCCCTCAATATTGATCTGTTCCCATTTGACAAACAAATAGGGGCGCCCTTATTTAAAGAAAATCTCCTATTACCAATTTGCCATTCATAAAAGTAAACACAGGTATCAAATATAGTATATTAATGGGAGTGCATAGAAAAAAAAAACATTACACTACAATTTTTTATGAAGATATCTTGTAACTGTAGTTATAAATTAATGACCACAAATGAAATAATAACAAAAACTCCACACAGCTTTTGTTGTCTCTTCAGATTTAGATAGATAGACTCATAGATAGTTTGTGTGTGTGTTATTAGAGAAGGTAATTACTGACATTCCCGGTATGTAAGCCTGTAAATGTGACTGGGGTTACACTTGATTTATTTTTAGATCAGAGGTTGAAGATGGACAACAACAACTTGAAAACACATTCCTGTGTGAAGAAGAAACATGCATTAAGCGCTGCACAGAAAAAAAGGAGCAGTGACACTACAAACAGAGTTAAGCTGCATCAGCTCAGCTGTAACACTTCACAGAGGTTACTTGAGTTAGTTACAGCAAGATCGCACTTTTGCTCGACTTACAAGTATAGCTAATGTTGATATTTCCAACATCCAGTTCTGTTCAAAACACAAGCAGACACATTTTATTGTAATTATGTGTGCTGCTTCCAAACGTTTTAAACTTTCAAGCTTTTATTTTTATTAACATCATCTTCTTTGATAAGCTTTATCCTGGAGAGTCCCAGTGATAATATCTGAGGAAAGACTTAGGATTTTACACTTAAAATTAGAAAAGTGAGTTAAAAGTCTTAAAAATATTTTGTTACAGTAATGTAAACTCAAACAAAAAATATCAGTATTGAAAGCTATTTAGTTTTTATTTAATTAAGCAATGTATTGGTTAATCCCAGTGATTTATGAAAACCACTGCAATATTTTTCTTTTTATCTTTTTTTTAAATGGCTGGTAGCGTGATCTCTAATAATTCCTTTAAAGTTAGTGCATATTTTTATTTATACTTTTGTAAGGTCACTGTCCTCCAGAACCTACACTACTAATCCATGACCTCCTGTTTCCTGGGGGTTTATATATGACATGACACAGAGACCTATTTCTTTTGGCTACCAGGCAGCAAGTCAACCTGCATTTGATATTCAATAAGCAAAGAGGAAAAAGTATGCGATATTACAGTTAGGGAAATGCAGACCAGTCCTTTTACTATTGGTTCACCATGTTGTCACGACAACCATTAGACAGTGCTGTTTTTTGACAGCTTTGATGATTTTAACTGCAACTGTGTGCTCTGGTCAGATTAGCTTTTCTGCAACAAACACTAAAGTTTGGTCTAATGCACACAGAATAAAAGTGTAGAATAAACGTAATGTTAAGTAGGGTGATGCTGTGGGCTTGTTTCTATTTCAAAGGAACCTTGTTCAGCTGGATGACATCATGAAACATTTTATTTACTCAACCAGTAAACTGAAAAAAGGCCATTACAGGATCTACAGGATTATGATGCAAAATGAGAAGAAATTAATGGAGACAGAAAATTCACCTTTTTTCAAAACTACCTAAATCACATAACGTAAATCTTTCAGTCGAGCTTTCGGTCGGGACTGCCAGATATGTGCTATCACTAATTTTGTTAAAGGCAACCACATTAACAACTTGTTTTTCCAACCACAAGATGGTTTTTAGAAGTTTCCACTTCTAAATAAAGTAGGTGGTATTTACACATTACCAAGCAGGCCATCAAATTTTTCCTTGTCTTCATATTATCTATCTCTCTGCTACATCTAGATACGACAACAGGTTTTTTCAACTTTTAAAACCAAATATTTCCATACATTACATATATATCCAGATTCGATATGTCTAAAATTAAATCAGAATACAATTCACTGCTAAGGTAAATTAGAATTACAATTACAAAAATTTGTTCTGTTTGTTAAATTAGATTAAAAAATGTATTTTTTGGAGGAGTTAATGCAACTTTAATAGGATATGATGGCTGGACTGTTTACATGAACTTAAAATGGTTTGAACAAATACACATGGCACCTTCAGTCATTTTTATCTGATATCTCACTGGACTTTCTTAGAATTTTTAAATTGTGTAACGTGGAGAGGCAGTTTGTTTGAAATACAGTCTTAATGTACATGCCTTTATTTAAAGATGTTGTTGTCAATAAAAATGTCACAAATTTACGACATCATTTTCTGCGAATCCCAAATATTCTGGATTAATGTTTTCATCTGCAAATAATCTCTATAGATTTTGAAGTAACTAACAAGATAAATTTCCTTTTTCGTTTTTGTAAACTGAACGGACAAGAAACAGGAAAATGTTTAGAAAATATTTAACTTAATGTAAGACAATGAGAAAACAAGTGTCTATTTTCATGTCTTCAGGACAGAGAAAGCTGGAAATAAATGAAAATGTCTGAAATTAAGTAAAAGAAGAACAAGAAGGGCCGATGTTACTTCCTGAAAATGAATACCGCCTATTTTATCAAAAACTCAAAGTAAGGACAAAACTGATCCAGTCTGGGTGTGCTGCAGTATTAATGGCTCAGTTGTACAGAGACACTGCAGCAGCTGTTTAAGCGTTAGCTATGGCTACAATGCAAGCATCCCTAGTAGGCTAAAAACACAAAAGAATCGAGAGTCTGTGTCAATAACTCACAGGACTGGAAAGAAATTTGTTACACGCTTCTTAATGCCCTTGTTGGCAGGGCAACCATCAGAAAAGCATTCTCCCTACATTTAAATATGCAAACAAAGACTGTTGAAACGTTTTACAGTGCATAAACGCTGTAAAGCTCTATATTGAATAAGGTAAAAAAATTGTTATTGCGTCTGTTTTGATCAAGGGTTAGGGTTAGGTTTAGGTCAGGTTAGGTTAGGTTTTGATCAATACTTTCTGAAAAACTTTCAAAGTTTATTTTTAGACTTGTTGCTTTTTAACTACTGTTGCATTTATTGTTGTGTTGTAAAATTACATAAAAATTAAGCAGTTCCAATATTTCCCTCTGTATGCCACAAATCCATACAAACTATTCTATGACATTGAGATACATCTGCATAGGTAAAAAATACCCCAAAAACATTCAGATAGGAAATGATCAACTGAAAGAGGTACAGACATACAGGAAGACTTAAAGAAAACATGTAGGGAGATTAAAAAATACCTTCTTCCACATCAGAAAAATAGTCATCTGTGATCATTTCTGGAACATTGGCTTTACAGACTGTGTTTAAATGGAGAAGAAAGGTAGAATAAAAACAAACAAATAAACACAAAAGAAAATGTGGAAAAATTATATTTACAACAAAATCATATAATTCAAAAACAAAACAAAAATGATCACAAGACATTCTGAATGATTGGGTAGATCAGTGTAAAATTATAAATGATCAATGATTGAAACAAATACAATAAATGGCTCAGGGTTAACAAAAATTAGACAACAATAAATTTATCATTACCAGGATTCCCTCTTCTAAGCCCAGAAACAAAATCTAACAAAATGTAATTAGCCATTAACTATGGAAAGGAAGCCTTTTAAATAAGATTATAAATGACCATACCATCATCATCTGACATGTCAAGCACCTCGTTCATGGTCTCTGGGACATTCATCTTGTGCTTCTCTATCACAGTCTGTTGGACAGAGAAAAAATGTGTTGCCTTATTCTTCACACTGGATCCTTTATGACAACATGGGTTACTGTCTAAAATCAGCAGTTTGGTACAGAAAAAACTCCATACATCGCAAAAATTACCATCTCCAGAATAGAAAATTGTGTTGGTAGCATCATAGTAGGGGTCATAATATCACCAGACTTGGCCAAACTAAAACCATAAACAGTGCCAAATACTAGTCAAATGATCATATTTAAGTTGAGGTGACTTATACATGTGGACGGGATGCCTCCCTATTGAAACATTCTTGACACATCTTGACAGCTTCTTGGATGAGAACATGGGCTGAGATGCTGCCAGTGACGCTCTACAACTGCTGCTATAAACTCTGTTTTTTAGTATCCTCTGGATCTATTTCACAAGTCTCTTCAACCCCCCAGTCGGTCGTGGCAGACGGCTGCTTGTACTGAGACATGTTCTGCTGGAGGTTACTTCCTGTTAAAGGGGAGTTTTTCTCTCCACTGTTGCTACATGCATTCTCAGTATGAGGGATTGCTGTAAAGTCAACGACAACACAAGCCATTGTTTCGGTCTCCTGATTCCAGAAGAGTGAATGCTGCAAGTGACTTGATGCAATCGGCTGGGATTCCTTAGACTGTAAACCTTTTTAAACTGATTTATAATAATGTATCTATGATTTTAATTTAATTTCTTGTAAAGTGCGTTGAGACCACAACTGTTGTAAATTGCCGCTATATAAATAAACTGATTCTTAATTCTCGATTCTTCTAGGAGGAGTTGACGCTAAGTAGCAGGGAGGAGGAAGGGCTGCGTATAACTCTCTTCCTATATTGCTGTCTCTATGATCCGACCCAAGATTAAACGGAAGACGATGGATGGATGCATCAAAGTTTTATTAAAGGTTAAAAAAAAACTACTTTGAAACAATTTATTAGGTTTTAGTTTTAAAGTTGGTTCAGAGCTGTTTAGAATAACTTTCAATAAAACCAAAACAGAGTGAAGCAAGGGCGAAAATACAAAAATGTACCATACCTTTTAAATATATTAGCTTGGATGAATGGAAAATAATTCTATTATTGGTTAAAAAAATTCAGAATTGTTCGGTTTAAGGTTTAGGTTTTTATTTAAACGGCTCACTATGGTGTATTCACATTTTAGAAATTGATTTTATTTGCATGACTCTGTAAAACGTGACTGTATAATAAGGAAATTATTAAACCTTTAGATTCTGTTCTGTTGAATACGTGTACACACATGTAAAAGTTGCTCTACAGGACTGCGGTTGTCCACCCCTGATCTAAATGCTGTTAAACCACAATACCAGGAAAACTACAACTCAATCAGAATAAAATTCAGCTACAAATACAGACCTGGGTGGTTAGAGTTTCCTCTGTGACCACTTTGAGTGTGTCAACCACAGAAATGTAGCCGAGTCTCCTAGCGATGGACAGAGCACTGTTCCCATTCTAAAAACACAATTATAAACAAATAAAATTAGACACTGAGGGCAACAAGTGGCAATTTTTATGTTGAGAACTTCATTAAAACCAGTTTAATATTTCCAGACGGGAAAGTGTGAGAGTTTGCTTTCTTTGCGCTCTCTTACGGCCGTGAGTTCGTTGGGCGAAGCTCCATGGTGCAGTAGCAAGTTGATGATATGTGTGTGTCCCTGCTGGGCAGCCTGATGGAGCGGTGTGTACCCGTTCTGCAGAGGTAGAAGAGGAGCTCAACAGGGAGGCATCTGGATATAACCGGGATGACCAACACGTTTTCTCAATCACTGACATAGTTTACCTTGGTCTTAGCGTTGACCTTAGCTTGATTCTTCAATAGGAAGTTGACCATCTTTACATTGCCGTAGTGACACGCCACATGAAGAGGGGTGTATCCCAGCTGATGAAATAAGCAAGAGATAACAATCATTTATTTTAAAATGTTACATTTAATTTATTAGAATTTTTAAAGTTTAACAATGAATAAAAAAATATATTCAGATTGTTGCAGGACAAAAACCTACATCTTAAAACCTCAAAAGTTTGTACAACATTTTAAAGCACCCTGTTTCTGTGCACCTCTTCAGTAAGATTTTTTATTTTATTTTGTTTGTCTAATAAGTAACTTTTTTTATTTTTTTATGTGGCTGTTTTGTTTCAACAATTTTCTCCAAATAATTTCTATAAGAAACCTGACTTACGTGCAAAAGTGGAGAATAAACAAAGAGATTTCAGGATAAAAAAAAAAAAAATCTTGGAACATATTTTGTCTTTACAACAAGATGCTGATAAATCATAGTTTCTTTGCTTTGTTTTTTTCTCAATCTGTCTTCAAGTTTTGGAACATTTTTTGTTTTGGTGACTAAGCGAAACTTAGGTGCTTAATAAACAAACAGTACTTAAAGTGAGTTTAAATGTAGAATCAGACACAAATCTCCTTGGGGGCGTTTTGACTTATTTACAGATTGTGAAAGTGCCGCCTCTAAGCTTTACAATGCTGTCAAACACATGAAAAATATCAAGAAAATAGACGAATAAGATATGCTTATTAAAATGTAAGCACAAAATAATAGTCAGAAACAGTTTAAGAATTTCAAGAAATCTTCACAGAAAAGATCTGGATAGCTGTTCATTTACATTACTTTGCAATAAGCCCACTCCTCAGCATTGATTGTCAAAAATGTAGAAGAGAGATGTCAAACTAAATTTCATTGTGGGGCAAATCAAGTTTATGACTGTCCTAAAATGGATTAAAAAAATAAAAACTACCTATTGACAAACTGCCAAAAAGTAATAAATAGCTGTGCAAGTATAAGCAGGAGTCTGAGCTGAGCCGGCAATCTAACGCATACAGTAGTAGCGGGTGCAGTGTCATGTCTACTAATTGCTGAGGTGGGGTGTGGGAGAGACGAATAGTGACAGGGTGGGTTTTGTGCCTTTTTAATAAGGTTAGTAGCGGATAGATATATAATATATAGATGGTTTTATTTCTTCCTAACATAAAGAACTATTTTATTTGAGGTTATACAGGGTGCAAAACTGTGCATTGCAATCATTACAGAAGCAGGAGTCGGTGCAGTACACTGGGTGCTTTTGGCACGCTATCGTAACTATGTTCTAAAAAAAATTAATGTTCTGAAACTTACTTCACACTCTCTCTCTGCTGCTAAGTATTCTATCTGTACATTGTACTCTGGAGAAAGTTTACGTTGCACAGAGTAGAGAATTCCCTTCTCATGGAGCCTGCATTGGACCTGGGCTGGGGTCTCTTCTTTTCAAGCCAAAATAAATAGGCTTAGATCCTAAATTTTTTGGCACACCACAATTGTGTGACCATAAGACCTTCACAAAGTTTGAAATTAAATACTTACTTGAAAGGAAAACATTAAGGATATAACATAATAAATGCTTATGCATGCCTTAACTATCTTGTCCTTCAGGTGAAGTGGGATTGTCCGACTTAATTTAGGTCTGCAGAATTTTCTCAGCAGGTTTTCTGTTGTGATAGACTCTTCTTTTTTCATCTTTCTCCCTGATCTATCTGATGTGTTCTTTGGTATTTCTAATTGCTGTCACTATTGTTCTCTAACAAACATCACAGAACCACGGAAACCAAATGACACAAAGTGGGACTCCACTTATTTACTCCAGACAGGTGATATTTAAACATCACCTTGCTGCAGCATTAATAAGTTACATAATAATGCTACGTCCAATTTTTTATGTAGAATAAGAAAACACATTTTTATTCATCACTCTTATTGCACAAGGTTCCATTTATCAAAACCTAAAGAGGTTAAACATATTCATTCACAACCATTATCCACACAATTTAGTCCCATCAGGATTAAGGCCTCATTTTAAACAGAGCCCTATAAAGGAATAAAACAGAAAAACAGACAAATCATGACACTTAAGGAGCAAATTGAAAATTACTCTCTAATTACCTTGGTCTCAGGGTCTATAGCGGCTCCATGGTTGACTAATACCTCAGCAACATTGACTTTATCTTCCTGGGCAGCCAGGTGGAGTGGAGTCAGACCAGACTAAGGAGACAAACCCAGACAGAATGATACAGTTACAGTCAGAGGGAAATACAGCTGGTTAAAGCATGATAGCAGGGTTGAACCTTAGGATAATTAGGGTTTAGGGGGTATCAAAAACAAATCTCAGAGGAAATAACAGAGTCTCAGGTAAAGACTGTTATTTTTTAAGTATAATGACATCCCAGGGTTTTGAATACATGTTTACACGTCACACACACTCCTTTACTCTAAACAAAACCCTTATATCACCACATCTGGTGTCAGACAAAAAAACAAACATGTTTTTAGACTCATGTGTGACCATCACCTTGTTGCTGGTGCCAACAGGAGCATCTCGGGCTAGTAGCAGGGTCACAATGTCCACGTTGCCTTCCTGCGCTGCGAGATGGAGAGGAGTGATCCCCTGACGTGTCACTGTGCTGGTGGAGGCGCCGTACTCCAGTAAGGTGGTGGCAATCTCCATCTGATTTTTCTTGGCTGTGATGTGCAGCGGAGTGTAGCCGTTCTAAACAAATTAAATTAAATGGAACAGGATAGCTAATAAATAAATGACTACAACACAACGCACCACAACACATATACAGAGACTTCTTCCTTGGAGTTATAGTTAAAATTCCTCTCATCATGCAGATAAATAATAAAGCATAAGAAACATATTGAAATTGATATACCTACACAGAAAACAAATTGTATGCATGTAAAAAAAAACAAATCCAAACATTTTATATATAATTTTTAAAATGTAAAAGATTAAATATTTAAATATTGACTATAAAACTGTTTTGGATTTCTTGTTTTGCCCCAGAAAGATGTGTTACTACAGAACTGGCTATATTACCATATTGTGAATTGTGTCGGTCTAGAACCAAGATGAGCCGGTTGTCTTGGTAAAACACCCGTTTAGGGAGCATTTCAATCTGAGGCAACATGGATACTCTTCCAGTATTTTTATGTATTTAAACATATCTAGAAAACCCAGTATGTAACAACGAGACCTGGTGTCCTTCCATGAGAAATCTATACTACACGGTACCATGGCTTAAGTTCAGGGTGAGGTAGTGTTTGAAATTACAACAGAATAATCTTGGTTTATTCATTAAAAGGAAATGCTCCTTCATTTTCCTGTAGTCAACCTATTCTTTGGCACATACTATAACCAATACAGCAAACCACTTTTTGTCAGCAAATAGACCTTGGAGTTTTTTGTAAATAGCTTGGCCCACATAAACATTACAGTACTCTCATAGCAATGTAGACCTTCTTTGACCAGCCTGGAGCTGATTATTTGCCGAGTCCTGGCTATTTTGGTAAGTCTATGATCTATCTGCAAAGGTTTTGTGTTTTCCTTTTCTGGTTTTGGGTTTCCATTTTCAAGCATATGAGATCATTTTATTCTGACATTAACAATCTCGACTGTAATTTGAGGCTGCCCTATATGGACAAGCCAAACACAAAAGTTGTATGATGAGATAACCAAAGATTGAGCTGTTTAAACACAATCACAAGCAAGTATGTTTGGAAGAGGCTTTCAAAAGTAAGAACATGTTAGCAAATATCAAGATTGACGACGGCAGCATCATGCTGTTGGGGGTATTGTGTTGTGGATGGCATTACAAGAGCAGCACCACTGACTATTAGTCAAGTATTGAAGACATAAACAGATGGACCAATCAGACATTTATTGACTGATTACCACTTACCTTCTACTTTAACAGTTAAATGTAACATTGGACAAAAACTGTGTGCTGGTTCATCAATGGAAGTTTTATATTTTAAAGGACATTCTTGGTGTTGATGTAAATATAGATCAGAGGGAATATGTGTTTTTAAACAAAATAAAATCCTATTATTTTAGTCTATTAGCAATTTATTGGCAAGTCCCTAAAACATTGTCTTTGTATAGCAATTACTTTATTTACATCCTGCCTTTATTATGTCTGGAAGTATGCAATTAGATCCAGTGGGGATGTATTTTTTATGTAGTTTTGATGTAATCATTTAGAAATATATATGCTGATAAATGATAACAAGTCAATACTTGATGAAAAATAAGTGTTTTTATAGCTTTTTAAAAGAGTTATTAAAAGAAAATCTGGTTTGACCTCAGAGTAAATTTGGTTTAGTTTACCTAGAAACAAGATATTATACAATGTTACATGTTGCTAGTAAAAATGTGGCCTCACAATTGGAAGAGGGTATTCACCAGAGTGGGATGGTGGTTACAAACATAAAGTAAAACCATTTCCCGAAACATAGAATTATTCAGTAAGTAAAGCCTGTTTGATTTCTGAGGCATCTGGGTCTGAACTGATGCTGCCAGAGTGGAAATGGAATTGATCAGGCCGTGCGGCTCAGGATAACTGCATGGGTGTAACTAGGTCAGCCTGCTTTGACACACACACAGAGAGCATACACAGAGATACTTTCAGGAACATTCGATTGAAAACGAACCCCCTCCCTTCCATCTCTTACCTTTGCAGCAGCATGAGGTGAAGCTCCCTGTTTGAGCAAGAGCAGTGCCACCTTCTGGTTATCATAGTGTGCTGCCACATGCAATGGAGTTAGTCCACTCTAAGCACACACACATAAACATAAGGAAAAGTTAGATAGTGAAAAGCAGTAGAGTTAATCATGACAAAACCTGCCAGATGGAGAAATATAGAGAATGGGATGGGTATTTATAAACAATGCCTCGCAAAAGCATGTGTAACCTTGGAACTTCAAGTTTTTTTATTAGGGATTTTCTGTAATGGAGGGCCAAAATGTAGAGCACCATTATAAAATAATAAAAAATTATAATGACGTTTTTAAAGTTGTTATGTAACTATATAGAAAAGCTCCAAATTTTGAGTATTTCAATACATGCATCGCATCTGCATAGTGCAATCTATATCCAATTGTCTTTAGAAAACAGCTCAAACTCAGTCAGATTTGATGAGCAACGCTCTATGATTGCATGTTAAAGGTTTTCAGATGGATTTAGGTCTCGACTTTGACTGGAAAAATAGTATGCATCATACTCCTTCCACTTTGCAATTATTAACAACATTTTTGTTGGTCAAACAAATAAAATCATATTAAAATACATTCAAGTTTGTCATAAGACAAAATAAGAAAAACAGTCATTAGCTATTAATACTTTTCCTTGGCACTGTAAAGGAATATGGGTATTTATTGTAAGGGTTGCACTTCGAAAGTGTTTTAGGAGAGCCTAAACGTCTGTCACCTTCCCAGCAGCATCAACTGGAGCGTTGTTCTGCAGCAGCAGGTTGGCCACCTCTATCTTTCCGTACTTTGCAGCAACATGTAAAGGAGTGAAGCCCTTCTGGAGAAATCATAAAACAACAGACTGAGGTATTAAGACATGTTTAAATCACTTTTAAGGTTACAAATAAACTGTGACTCAATTTCTGGGTGGTAAAATAACTAAGAACAAATTTTTTGGGTGGAGAAACTGTCATGATGTGTGTTTTGTCTGGTTCCGTTTCCTCCCTGTGTCTCGTCACTCCGCCTTCATTCACAGCTGTCTGCAATAATTCACTCCTCTTCTCAACCAATCACACCCCGGTTCTCACTACTTAAGCCACATTCATTCACACACTCACCGCTGGATCGTCTGTTGTTGCCCCTGGTATTCCTCGTTGCTCCTAGC
>JAVLVB010000001.1:5616531-5688340 GCA_032876305.1 Orestias chungarensis | reverse complement strand
TCTTAGTCCTGGCTCATCACTTAGGTTCCTCTGTCTCCTTCCGTGTTGTGCGTCCTTGTTGTTGTTATCACCTCCTGTGTACCTCCCCCTGTGATCGTTATTGTTTATTGGTTTTGTACTCAGTCGGTTTAGTTCCTGTTTCCCGTGTTAGTGTTTGTTATTTTATTAGTGTCTTCCCCCGTGATTTATTATTATTATTTAGTATTCTGTTAGTTTGGTTCTTTCTTCCCGTGTTCCGTGTTGGTGTTAGTTTATTTTATTAGTGTCTTTGGTTGTGTTACATTTGGGTCCGGTGTTTATTGTTTCCCCGCTTGTTGTTATTTTTGGTTCCGCCTCCGCGCCATTAGTTTTCCTCTCGCTCCGTTCCGTTCTGTTGTTCCGTGTCTGTTGGTTCCATTCGTGTTCTGTTCATTATCATTCCCTCAATAAATTATTTATCACTTTACTCCACCTCTGCTCGAGTCATTTAAACCGTTTCCTGACAGAAACTAATTGTGTCAAGCATCTCATACTTCAGCTATGAGGTAACAATGTGACTCCAGTTTAGACTTAGGAATATTTCTGTGAGATTTCAGTACACCCATGCAAATTGGACTCTTGGTGAAAATGTAATGTGTAAGTTTGGCAAAACCAGGAAATTTTGATTTTCTGTACGAGATCTGACCATCGAAGTGTATTTTTTGTTTAGATCAAGAAACTATTTGTCATTTAATTCCTAATTTGTTTGCCAAAACGTTGCCCAATTATGTTCAGTCAAACAAAACATTCAACACAGAATGAACTATAGATTGTTAGCATAAATGTGAATTGTTTTACTATTAAAAAAATTGCCTGCCGCCTTCCATCATGTAAAAAGTCATTTTATAAATTCAACACCCATTTTACACTGGAGTTTGAAGATACAGATGCTTTGAAATCACTTCAGGCTTAAAACTGAAAAGACTTTTTTTTATGTTCCAGGGATTTTCACTTATTTGTGAAAAGTTGCCAAATAAAGAGTGGAATATTCTTTAAATGACTGAGATGAGAAATGGCTGAATTAAAACCCTTTGAACATCCCCCCCAACCAAAATGTTTTTCATTCATGCTTCTAAAATACAAAAATATATACCATAAAATAAAATACTGCAATTTCAAGTACTGTTAAGAAAACTGTGCCAAACCAGAACATGAAGGTGGTCTGGCAACACAGATTTTAGATTGTCTAAAACTGAGAGACTCCATAATTGCTATGCGTTGTCCATATGGCTGCAGTAGGTCTAAATATTGCACACACTTCCCTGTAACACAAATTTTAACATAGCATTCAGACTTTCCAAACTATTTTTATCCACTATAGGCTGCCAGAAGCTGTTGAGGCGGAGCTACAATAGTTACAGCATTGATAACCACAATCATATAAAACAAGTCTTTCAGTCTTGTTGTGATTGCTCTTTACCTTCGTAGTAACGCTCAGGTTGGCTCCTAGATCAAGCAGAGCTGCAGCCACGTCTCTGTGTCCCTCCTTGGCAGCTAAGTGCAGAGGCGTGTATCCAGAGTTGGTGGTAGCATCCGGACACGCTCCTTTTGCCAGCAGCTGCTGCACAATGTCCGGTTTACCGAGACGACTCGAAATGTGCAGCGGGGTCTGGTCGTCCTGTAGCAGTAGCAGAGAAAGAAAAACCTTAAGTAATGCAAAAATGCAACATGTTGTAATTTGTTCCTTAATAACAGTTATAGCTGCTGAACTGTGTTTCATGACCAAACGGCCTCTGCTTGACAGAGTTTACCAATATTTAAATTAGGAATTATTCATAGATTTTTTTAAATTAATTTAATCTTTACTGCATGGAGTTACATTTATTTAGTGAATGTAGGCACTGCTTTTTAAATTCAGTACAAATGAATGGAGATAACCCTTATGTATCTATCTTGTTAGCTACAGGAATACGTCATAGATTTGCATGATTTCAAAGTTGTTTGAAATAATTCCTATTAAAAGCAGTCTATGACACCTGACTGGATTCTTAAAGATCTTTGCAGGAGCTAAATATGTGTAAGCTTGAGTGTGCAAATACTTCTAATTATGAAAATAGACATGAAAGCAGATCTGCTCCTAAAATAGATTTAGCAGGTAAATGCAGCATTTCTGCATTGACGCGGTTTGCCAGCTTTCAATCAAGGCATTATTGACGCATTTAGGTAAAAATCTGCTTGTATTTACGTACATTTTTGTCAATTAAAGATCAGAACAAATAGCAATACATTTTCTAAGAGGAGAGCTATTTCTGTCACACAGAACACATAAAAATGCCACCAAATTAGTCAGAATAGAAAAAAACACACTAACTTAAAAATGAATTTTAAAGTCCATCTTAGCAGATTTTTTAAAAGTGTTATTGAATGTTTTTTTCTTCTTTTTTTTCAACCTAATTTAAATTTAGGCCAATAAGAACTTCCATATACATTATTTTCCACCCCCAGCTTTCCAATGGATACTATTAACGAGATTTGGAAAATTTATTTTTATTCATAATGTGTGCTCTTTATTGATATGATATGTTTGGGAAAAATACATGCTTATTTTCTTAAAGCAAGCTTCTTCACTGAAGCTTGCTCTAACAGAACACCTACACGCACACCTAGCCCACACCCAATCTCTCATACCAACTTGTTGAAATCAGTAGGCGTTACAACATACTTTGGCCTTGGCATCAACTTCTGCTCCGTTCTGAATCAGATATCGGACCACATCAGACTGTCCGGCCCTGGCTGCCATATGGAGCGCCGTTTCTCCTCTCTGAAAAAAACAAAGATTCAAACCAGAGTTAATTTCATTCAGTTACAATTGCTTGGAGAAGAACACTTAACGATGGAAGAAAGCAAAGCCACATTTGCCTTCTATGGGGAATATTGATATCCCATTATTTTCTTTTTAAATGTAAATCTTGCAACAAACATAACCAAAAAGTTAGACACAAATAAGATTTCCTTCAAACGTGTTCATACTGTGTATTGACCCTTGAAGCAAAACTTATAGAGAGAAAACATGTAAACAGGAACTTTCTGTACTTACCACATTGTTTGAGTTTGGTGAAGCTCCGTGGTTGATCAGCTGGTGAACAATGTTTTCATGTCCCATAAATGCTGCGACGTGGATCGGTGTCAAACCAGACTGTAGACAGAGGTAAATCAAAAAAGAAAAGGATTGGATATAAAACCCTTTACTTAAGAAAAATATACAATGTAAATTCACTTTTTCTTGAAAAAAGACAAAAAAAATCATTAAGTTTCAGAACCTCCAAGACTATATGTATTTGAATTATAGTGCAAAGTTAAAAAGAGATAACATTACTTGAATTCACAAGCAAAACCCCAATATTCCCTAAACCTTAAGAAAATAAAAACTGTAGCAATGCACTGTTTTGCATATCATAATTTATTGATAAAAAGGTGAAAATGTGAGAATTTTTTACATATACAAGAAAAACATTAAAACAAAAAGATACCAAATCTATAATTACTTTAAATACAGAAAAATGTCACTGCTTTTATTCACCTTTAATAACATATCATTAAATAAAGTTTACCTGATGGCTGTTTAAACATACTTGACATTGTTTTTAATATTATTGATCAATAAAAACAGACTGTGCTACTTAGATAGTTGTCCTTAGTCCTTAAAGAGACAGTAAGATAATCAGTAATCTTGAGTTGAAAAGAGGAGCTAGAACAATCTGCTATAAGGTGTCCTCCAAAAAAAAAAAAAAAACATTTAAAAATGCAATTATACTTAAGTTTCAGTCAAAGAGCATAGGCTTATTAAAGCAGTATGACAGTGTAAGGGCAAAATATGTGCAAAAATAAGAGCAAAATGATAACACAATGAATCACCTGTCTTCTTTTCTTTTGTTATTCATTCACATGAGCGACAGATTTGCATAATGTTTTAATCACACCTACTATTGAAAATTTAGTTAAGTTTTGACCACTTAAAGCAATCTGAGCTGCTTGAGTATCTGTCCTTTAAGAGACATTAGTAACTATGCGATTTCAGTTAAAATGATACTTATTTTTTAAGAACTACTGCTTTAAAAAAGATAATTGGACATGTGAGATGAAAGTTGTTAAATATGGACAACTGATACACAAATTAGTAAACAACTTGTTGGCAAGTCAAGATGTGAGAGGAGGAAGCTGTAATGGAGACCAGAGTTTCTGAATTTCAAGTTCAATAAAATAAAACAGAAAGTGTATGCAAGATTATGTGCAAATAAGCTTTATTGTTTTGTGAATTTTCTCTTCTGTTTTACTTGTTCGAGCTTCAAGAAAATTCCTAAAATATGTATTATGAATAACAACAGAAAAAGGTTTGTAAGGCAGGCTTTTATAACTGAATGCAGAATAATACACAGAGTACAGATATGTAAAAGCCAATCCTTGAAGTAAAACCAATATGTCATTGCTTTAAGTACACAAATATTCCCCCACACACGAAGAAATACACACGCACTCCTACCTCTGTCACTGCCTGTATAGACGCCCCATGCTTCAGAAGGAGCTCCATCACTTTCAGTCGGTTTTTCTTACAGGCGATGTGCAGGGGAGTAAAACCATTCTGAGGCATAAAAAAAAAAAAGGAAAACATATGTTTCAAAAAGTATAGAGATAGTCCAAAAACATAGTCTGTGTTTCTGCTTAAAGATCCTGTGGAGTAGAAGGGCAAATCTTAAACTCCCGATGGAAAGTTTAAAACAAAGAGAAAACTTTTTTTTTTCTTTTCATTCCTTCTTTTCTCGTACCTTCTGCCACTGAACCGGACAAATGTGTTGAAATAATCAAGCCTACCCCTGTACCAAAGCAGGTACTGTACTATTCCTCTACGGCTCACTTTGTTCTCTCCAACTCGTACAGTCCCTCTTCCCTTCCCCTGCTTCTTTGAGGTTTCTGGCTCAGTCGTATGACTTCATTTTCCAAACCCAGGTCTTTTTTTCCCTCCTCATTCGCTCCAGTCATAAAGTCCTTATGCTCTAACCGCACCCAGACTTTTCCCATTATAGAGCCCAAATCCTGGACTTACGTCAGAATGGAGGCTAGTGATATATTTTCCATCATGCTGTTTATCCTGTTTTCTGTCTGATTTTACCAATTAATTTATTTTGGCTTATTTTTTTTTTACAAGCATGTAAAAAAATGCATCTTTTAGAGTAGTTTTATATGAATAAATGTAATTAAACATATTTTTTTTTTTACTTTTAATTATAACTATTTCTCCTTACCAGAGCCTTAGCATTTGGGTTCGCCTTCTTGTCCAAAATGACCTTTGCCACCTTGTAGTGACCGCAGTGTGCAGCCACGTGTAGAGCTGTCAGGTAGTCGTTGGTCACATCGTCCACAGGCACCTCGTGGTGCAGCAGCAGCTGGACGCAGTTCAGGTGGTCACCCTGTGTTGCCATATGAAGAGGAGATAAACCGTTCTGGGGAGAGAAGATGAGGACAGGTCTCACTTTAATATTGCGCTAAAACGTCAGTGTAAGAATGAATCACCAGTGGGAGGGTCAGGATAACAAAATCTGAAGATGCACCTTGGTCTTCGACATTATTGGAGCTCCTCTGTTCAGCAGCATCTCCACCACCTGCTCATGGCCACTTCTAGCACCACAGTGTAATGGGGTCAGACCATCCTGTAAAGAAACAAGCAGCATGATCAGTTTGGTTTTCCTCAGTAAAACTACTGAAAGCCTCACACTTTAATACATTGATACTTGTTATCACAATCACTCCAGTAACCAAACATTTGGATCTGGAGCACAGGGCAAGATAAAGTAGAGAATGTTGAATTGTAATAGAGTACAAGGATTGAGTTCTTTGGGGACTATAGGCATAATGTCCCATGGAGCAAATGTAGAGCTTTCCAACCAACAAAAACTAACATGTTGGTTGTTGTTTAGATGTCAGTGGTACAGGTGGATTACATAAAGTGAAAAGAAATTAAACAGATAACTTTTTGCCTCCTTGTTAACCTGTAGGAATACCAGCGATGGTGAAATGTCCCTTTGCGTCAGTACCTTGGTCCTTGCATCAATTCTGGCCCCTCTCTCCAGCAGCAGTCGCACCATGTTTGTGTTCCCTCGTTTGGATGCTACATGCAGAGGTGTTATGTCATTCTGTAAAATAAATAAATACATTAAAAAAATACAGCAACACTTAGTCATTCACTCCCTGTGATAACGTGTCGGTTTTGTACTTAGGATGAAATTTATATTTTAAATGGTAACATAGCAATTAGTGAATTTCAATTAATGTTACTTATATAAATGCACTTTTTCTGTTAGAAAGCAAATATCTTTTTAAAGAAAGCATTCAAGGAAAATGACTAAACATCCCCTTCTAGAGGAGGATATTTTAATGCTGTCCCTTTAACTATATTTGAAGAATTTTTCAAATCTAAAAAAACATACTGTTGCTTTAAATGACAGCACAATAACTGTAGTTTTATGCTTTTAGATGAGATATTCTGTGACAAAGCAGACAGCGGACACGCTACATCCTGTGTTAACTTCATTTATGCTTTTAAAACAGGACGTTGGGCACAAAGTCCTAAAAAATCCCTTCAAAGATACCAAAACTCTTTCAGATTGCAGCCCTTGACTGCCAACCCCCACCCCATCCCACCGGTAACCTCTAAAAAATATGTCATGATGAAAAAATATTCACACCCTTTGAACTATTTTAGTTTATATAGATGTTTTAATATTCCCTATCTTGTCTAATCTGAAAAGCATGCAGTGCATTTGTCGTTAACCATCTTTGCTAAAGCCCCTTAACTAAATCTACCTCTGCCAATGTTTCTCAAAGTCAAAAGACAATCCATGTGTTAATTAATAAAATTAGGCAAAATGTGAGTCAAAACCAAAAAGTATATAAACTTTTCAAGAACATTATTTTTGTACTGAATCAGTACTGAACATTCGGGAGAAATGACCTCCTTCACGGTGTAAAACCAGTCGAACATTCCCCTTTCACACAGTGGAGGTAATTGTTAAAGTAATTGTAACACATGACTGGATTCAAAAGGGATGCAAGTATCTGTGTGCTTTCCCCCCACTGAGGGCCAGAGCAGCTGTCGAAAAAACGGCGCACATAAACACAGAGGAGTCTTTGACTGAGCATTTGTTGCCGCGTGCACTTCATGAGGTACTCACCCTAGCCTTGAAGTCCACAGCTGCCCCTCTGTTCAGCAGCAGTGTCGCCACATTGATGTTGCCGTAGTGAGCCGCAATGTGGAGTGGTGTGAATCCGCTCTGAGAAGGACAAGACAGAAAGGAGGCACAGAATTGATTTAGACAGCACCAATAACTAGGCAATGTGTCATTTGATGGGGCAAAGCGAAGCATGATCAAGAAGTATATTTTAGTACCGGCTGGCAGAAAGGCAAAGAGAACCAAAACAATCCGTTCATGAGCAGAAGTCAAACATGCTGTCAGACTAAACTAAAATTCTACTTCTATGGCAACCTTAAACTCTTTGGCCATAGGATAAAACCATGTAATTTAAGGCAAACCAGCACTACTGGACCAGGCTATCTTACTAAGGATTAAACATCTGAGTTTTGATAAATGTTGATCAGCCAGTGGTAATATTAAGCCAAACAGGATTTTTCCCCCCTAGGGGATTAAACACTTAACTTAAACAAAGTTTAACACCTAAAGCTACAGTAAAATGAAAATTATTCAAACTAGGTCAGCTTTGGAACACTCGCTTGTCAACCTAATTTTAAATCTGTACCGTAATGACTTGCTAATCTGATGAAATACAGAAAGCACATATGCATTTTCACCTCAATCTAGTTGTGCAAAAAAAAAAAAATGCTTGATTTAAACCCCTGAACTCCAACTTAAAAATTCATGTTTTATCGCAAACCTTTTAAAGATTTGGACCAAAGGTGAAATCCTGCTCATTTAGAGAAATGAAAAGCACACCAGATATCCAACGTCAACAGTTCTGACAAATGCAAATAAACTGCTGCAGGATTGATTACACATAACAAATAAACTACTTTGATTAGCAGTCAGAAAAGATACATTTTAAAATCAACATCTTGAAACAACTAAGCAAGAAAATACTAGAAATGGTAATTGGTTGATATTACCAGGGTCACCAAAATGAGACTAAGATTATCTGCTTAACTATAATACTTGCATGACTGAAAAGACAACTAGGAATAAGCCACTGGAAGAAAAATATTTTTTTTTCAGATTATAATGGAATATTTAACTTTAAATCCTGCAAATCATGCCAAATTTGAATGGCTGAAGGAGTAAGCTGATCTTGTCTTGCATGATTGCTGCAGCCATGCTTTAGGTAAAATCCAGTTTTCAGAATAACAGTAAAATTCCATGTCAGAATCCACAGTCTATAAAAGGAGGGTTATTTTGAAAACTAAACTGTTTAATGCTAAGCAGAGTAGTCAAACGTATACTTAGAATCAATTACTGTGTGTGTCAAGCTTTGTGGTTGAATCTGTATTGTGGAGTCTTTACAATAATCAATTTAATGCTAAATGTGCTAATAATTCAATGCAGGTACTTGAAACATATGTGTCACACACAGAAAACAACTTATCAGGTGCATGTATTTTCTTGTATACTTTTTTTTTTATAATAAGGAAGTCTTAATTTTTTTAATTTTAGAATACAAGTATCATCCTTGATGCTCCTTTACTGAGCATAAAATACTGATGAACTGTTTTGAAAAGAGTGCATTTATTTTTGTACATTCTCTTCCTTTATGGGTGAGGGCAGAAGTAATTACAGAAACTGAATGAGATGGTTTTTGGCCTTTAATAATTGTTTTTTTAACTTGAGGATGCAAAGTTTATTCCATGTAATCTATAAAGGTTAGCAACATTCATTTCTAAGTCATTCCTGTACGCCAAAATTGAAGCATAGGAAAACTGGGAACTATGAACAAAACAAACTTTGTTTTATATGCAGTTTGTCAACTCAGCAAGTGTAATACCTATATTATTTCTAAAATAACAAAGAAAATTAGGAATTCCAACTTTTAAGCAGCAAGTCATTGCATACAGACAAAATTAAGTCTTAATGTGATGCAGGCTTATAAAACAGGCACAGGGGTGATGTGCAAAAGCACTCATACCAGCATTAAGCAATCATGCTAGCAGACAGAAGTCTTTGCAGTTGTGAGCATGACTGAAGGATGAAGAAAAGAAAACGAAGAAGAAAAGAAGATGTACCTCTGTTGTTCTATTCACCATCATCTAGAAGGGAAAAAGGAAAAAAGGTCGGGAGCAGAGGGGTAAGAAAAACAGGAACAATCAAGGGAGGAAAGGTTGTAGAGGAAGAGAGAATGGGGTGGTTAGTGCACCACAACAGCAACACTGACATGGTTGCACCAAGCTCTCGGATGGACGTGGAACAATGCAGTTGTAAATAATGAAACAAACTAAAAGGGAATCACAGTAGCACACACAAAAGGAAGATGATCTAAAATAAACTGAACTCAACTTGTGTTTCCTGTTGTACGTTTTAAATCCTCTTCACTAGATATATTAGAATAATTTAATCACTGTTGATTTTTACCACTTTATCTATATATGCCGTCCTTAGAATTGTAACTTTTACTTTGTAAGCCTATGATACTTGCATATTTATTGCATATTTACTACACGGGAGTCCCCATTCATTTAATCCTGGATTCTAGTTTTAGACAAAAAAAAAACATCAAGTATAGGTAAATGAATCTGTAACTTCTGTGCCATCAAATAAAAACAGTCTGGCAGATATATATACGTATGATTTTTAAATTGTAATTATGAGTTACAACCAACTGATTCCATAAAAATACCTGATAATTACGAACCACTACACTAAGGATGTTTTTAAAACTTGTAAATAATAAAACACAAATACCTTATTGCTCCTAAATCTTGCAGTTGCCACTTATACTTGTTGGAAATTAAAGGGAAAACCTTAAGATGGGTTGATAGCACGAGGTTTCAGATGGATCCTTATACTCAGGAGAATAGGTTTTGAAAAACTATACTCAAAGCCACTCACTGACACTGAATTGGCTCAGGACCTTTTGTTGCTTCTGAGGGCAAACAGACTTTACCTTTGACTCCACATCTGCGTTATGGTCATTCTGTAGGAGGAGGGCGGCGGCCTTGGTGTCGTCTTTCCGGGCAGCTATGTGCAGCGCTGGGAGTCGGACCTTCCCCTTGGTATCGTTTTCCAGTAGGAGGGAAACCACCTGGTCGTGGCCCTGCTGCAGCGCCACCGCCAGTGGAGTAAAACCGTCCTGTAAATCACAGGAACCAATTCAAGAGATCAGGGATTATGCATAAAAGCCAGAAATTGCCAACAAAACATGGAAAAACATTTTCAATATCGTAGCATTAAAGTATAAGCAATAACTGAGCAGACTGCTTACAATATAGTTAGTAATAATTTTGTTTTGTTGGCATACCAATATTACCAGTTACCCATAAGTAGGAATTTATGTCTTTTCTGTAGGTATTATATCTAAAAAAGACGAACTAAGATCAGAAACGCTATCAAACAACAAATAAGCTAATTGTTTCATAAAGGAGTCTCATTTGAATCACTAAACTGCAAACACTTTTTCTGTTTTTTTACATTATCATGATTGATGCTTTCCTGGAATTAACAGTAGAGCAAAATATTACAACAACCATCCAAATAATGCTGCCAGTTTTGGGAGTTTTCAGATTTCATCAGCTGAAATCTGAAAAATTGTGCAAGTGAAAACGAATGTCTGAACACTCAGAGAGTTGTGGGTTAATAGTTAAAGAGATAAAAAATTTCAGAAAGGCTACTATGGCTTGGTGCTTTTACAAAAATGGCACATTCAGATTGCTATGCCCAAGAAACCCAGACACTTATTTAAGGTTAATAAGATTAAGCTCAAAAATAAGACGTGTTTGAAAGCACAAAGCAATGTAATGACCATTTAGCATGTTAAGCAATTCAGTTCTACAGATAAGTGTTTAAATAGTAGTTCAGGATCTTGTTGTGGAACAAAATAAAAAAGGAACTCAGTTGCTAATGGACTTTAAATGAGCAGTGGAGAAGAGCCTGCAACACACAAACTGAAACACCATAATTCCCCTACGTTATGTGATAAATCAAGGCATAGCGGATAAAAGCGTCAGTCTCTGTGGCCCATCAGTGAAAAAGAAAGATTTCTCATCACGAGTTTATGCTTGTGTGACAAATAAATATGTGTTTACACAGGGGCACAGGACAACACTGACTCAGCATCATCATACACCCACACGTTAAAGCAGAACGTTCTCCCCAGTGATGATGCACAAAACCCAAGAGAGGCAACAGCGTCCAGGATACACATTCACAATCTGATCCAGACACAGCTTCAAAGCACACACAAACCACACCCGAGAGAACGCTGACATATTCAAAGGCCTAGATACAGTCCTTTTTTTTTTAAAGGATTTCAAAAGTGGTGAGACACACTGCAGGAAATATCTCGTGTTTTATCTTCCTTTTTATGAATTTATGAAACCTTTTAAATACCCTAAAAATACCCTGATAGACAAAACCAGAAGTAGAAACAAAACATGCATAGACAGTTGATCTTTATCGTCATTAAAGGTTGCTGTGACATAGCATTATTTTGTTTTAGTGAGACGATACCGATTACATTTAACTATTGAATGTTTTTATATTGTATGAGAAACACTATCCCAAACAAGAAGCCAGCAAAAATATATAGAAAAGGTAAAAAGATGTCAGAGATTTTCAAATTTATCTTGCCTCATGCTCTGAAACATTTAAACCTGAATAATTAAACACACAAAGCTTCATCACAGTGGTATCAGCGTAGATATGTTTGCCTGCATGAATTATTCACTTTATATCCCACAGGAGGAGGCTGGAGGAGGAGGATAGAGGGGAATGGTGAAATGTGGTGCACACAAACAAGGGAATGATTGAGGGGGATAAAGGAGGGAAACACAAGGTAAGGTGTAATGGAGCTGTTTGTGAAAATGTCAAGGACGGAGCTCTGAAAACAAAACACGGGATGTCCAAAAAAGGAACTCGTGAGATCCAAAACACGTTCCTAAAACAGATATGTAGATCTTCTTTATGGCAGCAACCAGCAACTTTGTTTTTGTTTAAAGATGAAGAAGTTCTACATCCATCAGTTGGCAGAAACATGCTTTACTTAGAGATAATTTATGTGTTGGTAAAAGGACAAAAAAAGTATTCAACGCTTTATAAGTAAGCATTGTAGCCTAATAAATATCTTTTCTTCTGCCATATATGGCCACCCAAATGAATTTGCAGCAATCTGCCTCTTAAAATAGTTCCTAGTTAATCTTGCATTCCTTTAATGTAGGGCAAAAACTGCTAAAGGCAAAATTGACTCACAGTTTAAGGGGTATACCGATTACTTTCATAAAATCATCTCATCTAGTGCTTCTAGGCTGTTTAGTTCTATGCATTCTAAGAAAGGTACCAAATAGAATCCACTTTTTCTTGTAGTTTTTGAACTATTTACTGGTGTTCATTTTGAACCTTTTATGTTTTTTCATGGTTCAGAAAAATAGGAATAAGCCTGTTAGTTTTTTTTCTTGTTTAAATATCTATAAAAAGTTTATATGGTAAAATTGAACAATGTTTATTTACACATTTACATTTTTGTTTATTAAATCACTGATCATCACTGAAGTGATGCTAAACTGTTAATGCTCGGTAGTTCGCCCATTCAACTTATGCTTAATTAGATTGTAGAACAGAGTTTCCGCAAAATATTTTCCGTGAGCTGCTTATTTATTTTAATTTTATTTTATGCTAAGTAATTCATATTAGATCTGAAAGAATGTCATTACAGAGATTGATTAAGTGAAATTAATTGTTTATTAGAACAGTTAAAGCAGTTCTTTTTGTCATGCTGCAGGTGGTTCTGTTTGTTCACGTCATTGCCTCGTTACGTCATTGATCTCTCCCTGTGCAGGCAGCTGAACTAAACCAAGGTCACTTTGATCAGACGTCACCATCGCTATACCTACTCTTTCGTCTTCAGTGTTTACTCTGTCTGTGACTTTTATTCACCAAAAAAACAAAAAAAACTAACAAAAAAACATAATTTTTAAAAGATCTTAAATGACACACCAGTGAAAAGCACCGGTTTACCACAGAGACACTTCTTTTCATAATGCCTGAGTGCAACCATAGGTTAGTTACTGGTGGTCCTGGAACATCATGTATGCATGCGTAAACATGTTACTTTATTTCCCGCATTAGTTTGTGTTTTTACTTTTTTTTTTTACCTCAGTAGCAATGCTCTGACTGGAGCTGTTGTCGAGTAAGAACTGCACCACCTCCAAGTGATTCTCCTGTGCTGCCATGTACAGTGGAGTAAAGCCATTCTGGGAACAAAAACATAAGAAAAGTATTTTCAAGAAGTAATAACATCAGAAACAAACCCTTTCTCAAACTAAACACACACACACTAGAATCATAACCCTGTAACATCAAAGCATCTCATTAGTAGATACATTACCTTACGCAACACAATCAAGTGTTTTAAAATCCTTCATAGAAGTATATTCAGGTCTACTAGTAACATTCGGGACAGTCTTTTCCTTTCAGAAGAAGGTGAGAGACATCCCGACTTCTGTGCTTTGTGGTCTATGTTCCAAGATGGAGCCATTCAGTTGTTATGTTTCTCATAGAAAGTATCCATGCCTCAGCTTCATTGTACTCAGCTTTATCTCTTAGGCGACTGGAGTTGTTTTCAGAACTATTGTTACCTTCCAATTATTATTATGTTTACTTTTCTTCCACGTACTGTAGAAGGTTTCATTGATTCACTGACTTCCTACAAGAAGCTTTTCTTGCAGCTATTTCTGCTAATGATGTTGTATTTTGTTTTCTTACCCATAAAAGTACCCCTGGTTCACTGCCTCTGACTTCAGCTTTATGTCTTTTCTGGTTGAAGTCTTTGGCAAATGCATATCTTGGGAGTGAATCTGGTTTTGCACTTCTGTGTGTCTTTCTTGATTAAAGCTATATATTTAGCTGTTACTGCCATCAAATCTGCTGGGTTGTCTTTGTCTGCATGGCACAGTTTGGTGAAATCCATTTAATATCAGAAATACAACTCAACATCCAAGTAGATGTTGAAGTTCTGCACTTTGATATTCGACTGGTGTTTGGACTTGTTGTGTAAATCTCAGATTCTGAATAAGAAAGTATTGCAAAGTCAATCACTCAATCCATTTATGTCATACTATCCACCATAAGTGATGCTGCAGGGTGCAAGTATGCTTACATTCCAGTTCGACTGTCGCATTTCCATTTTGAGATCGATTGAAACACTTTTTCTCTGACCTTTGTATATAAATTGTATAAAGCACAATGTTTTAGAGCTGATCACCCACGTTGCACCCAAAAGCAGTAAAACCTGGATGTTTTTAAAGGAGAGTGTGCTGAGGACGCTCTCTCATGATGTGCATACTGTCGCCTTCGCACATACCTCACACCTGATAGCACTGGAGATAAAACCTAACCTTCTGCTGAGGTTATGTTGGAGTATGTGTTCGTTTCTGACAGGTTGGTTTGTGAAAACTCATCACCACAGCAGCGCTTACTAGTCAGTTTTTGTTACTATTTGAACAATTTTTCCTTTATAAAATCAACCAAAATGCTTAAGATTATTCTTGTTGTACTTATATGTTGCCTTTAAGCAGTCATGGTTTCGTGTGATGTTTCACAGTGTACTTGATCAAGGTTTTTATTTCATTTTTTCTATTTGGCTTCTTTGACTGCTTTTCCGCCATACTTTTAGCCTAGAACTTGCATATGAACATGACAGCATATTCAGCAGTGTGATAAAATTGTGGTCCTTTCAGTTTTTTTTTTTTACATCCTGGCCTTGTTAGGGATTTTTCTTTGTTTTGTATCTGTTCTGTGTTCTTAGTGGACCAACAGAGTTTAATTTGGTTTCTCCTCTAACACTACAGATATACAGAAGCTTCAGAAGACACTGTATTTTTACAGAACAGTATTTTTACATAACAGTCTGATGAGGAATATACTTAAGGTTTTTCAATGTTTGCAGACCAATCTCCATTGTGATTAAAGCATCCAGCTTGTTAGCGAGCTACCTTACATTTTTGATTAACAGAAGTTGAACTTCAACTGCTCTGGACGGCTCAACATTGTGGTTGCAGTTGGCATATTATTTTAGCTTC
The DNA here is from genome assembly GCA_032876305.1 of Orestias chungarensis. Classification (NCBI taxonomy): domain Eukaryota; kingdom Metazoa; phylum Chordata; class Actinopteri; order Cyprinodontiformes; family Cyprinodontidae; genus Orestias; species Orestias chungarensis. Next base: position 5,673,096 of record JAVLVB010000001.1, on the reverse strand, counting down.
TAATCAACTTCTCTACTCGTAAATCAACTAGTTGCCATGGTTTTGCATCAAGACAAGTCAGAAAATATGACTAAAAGTTGCAAAGTGTCCAAAACTGGAAAAAACATTCTTCTAGAAATGGAGGGACTTAAGTTTTTTTTTTAAAGAAAAAAATCATAACAGAAGTAAGAGATGTACTTCAACATGCTGCCACTTTGAGCAATTCCAGAAATTTTAGCCCATGATTAATAACAGGAGGAAACAACTATGAAGGTGGCAATAAAAAAATATCATGAAAAGTGAGCAGTATGAGAGATTCTCTGTCTCACTCGTTGTCTTGATTGTGTCCATCCATCCTGCTAAACATCCTCCCATAGATCAACAGACTCATTGGTCATCGGAAACCAATTAATGGACGTGGTAATGCAGTGTAAACGTGATTATTTGGGTAGATCTCATGGTTTTGATATGCTAAGAAACAGTTGCTCTTTACAGCCCGGCATTTCCATTTCAATGCATTCTTATTTACACAAAATCATACTTAAGGCACCTTTAACTGACAGATGGACTCTAGAAAAATATAATTCCTGATTGGTTAAGCACATGACTAGAGTTTCAGTCCAGCCTTAAACATTACAGCATATCAATAACAACTAACTGTATTCTTCTAGATTCAGCAGCTTCTGCCAAGGTTCTGACATTGATATTATTATGGGTGCCATGGTCACACGGTCCGCCATAATTGTGTGCTAATGTGTGTGTGTGGGAGGGTGATGGTTATTGAATATAGGGCAGACTGTGCAGCAAAGATGCTGATGTAGCACACATGCATACACAGATGGTCTCTGGGTGTGTAGTCTGCACACACATTCATCTGCGGGAGAACTGGAAGAAGATTCAAGATTTCAAGGTTTGTGTGTTTTTTTTTTAAAACTAAAGATTACTTGAATATCTCTTTAAATAAGAGATCATATACTATTCCCTTCTATTGTATCCTGATTCAAAAACATATATTGCTACACTGAACCCACACTTTTATCCCTTCCCCCAGATCTCCAGGTTGCCTTGGGGAAGATAACACTATACTATAATGTCTCTCCACAAGGCTTTGCATACCTGAGACTGTGCGTTGATATTTGCTCCATTGGTGACAAGCTCCTTCACCACTTCAATCTGTCCAGCGAGGGAGGCAATGTGCAGGGCGGTGTTTCCTTTCTGTTATGACAAACAAGCGGAAAACAAAGATGACTTCAAATGTGTACTAATAATATTTTTCATAATCTAAGCTACAGTTTCCAGGCCAAATGCCAAACATAACATTGTAAAAACATTTCCTTGAAAATGTTTTACTTTAGCATAGTCCACAAATCTGTGGGGGGAAAAAAATGTGAAATGAGGATAATACAGTGTGAATCTATGACTACGTTTTTGCAGTTATGTTATAAAAGTTCCATACAGTCTAAAAAAATAAGTTCAAGTAGAGTGGATTCACGTTAATTCTCCCAATATTATATTTCTTACTGAAAGGGAAAAGTAGCAAGACATGATCAGAGTTATAGTCAGTTATCAAAAGAAAACCTTCATGCAAATTTTATAGGGGTTAAGCTCGGAAATGGAATTTAAATTACTTCCAACTCCAAATAAGATTGTAATAATATAGATCTTTCTTAATTAAAGCATGCCAGAAGTGTCTCAAAGGAAGAGTAATACATACAGGAGCTACTGCCTCAGCATTGTGTTCTCTAATTAAACATAATAATAATTAAAAAAAGTATGATCAATACTTCTTAATAGTGACAAATGATTTTTTTGTATCTCAGACACTACACACAAAAGAAGCAGTTTTACTTCCTTGTGTGCAGAAAAATCAAATGTTGCATGTCTTTTGAGCACTTACAGTGAACCTGCGACTGGTTCTAGCAGCAGTTCTGATGTTACTGCACTGCTTAATTGAACTACAGATTATGTAGGTTATGCTGTTGGTCCTGGGTTGATGTATATCTGGTCATCACATTGGCAACACATGTGCAGTAAGGTACATTTTTCACAATCAGATTAAGATATTCTGAACAAGTGTTTACATGGATGGCAATTTAGTTACTGTCATAAAGGATCCTTAAATGGTCCCTCTCAGCTGAATCTTATCAAAATATTCAGATTGAGGAATATTGTTTTTTATTACTTATGTCTCTATAAATGTACCCAATGGTAAAAAATTATAGAGAATAATATTTCAGCTATTCAATTTTCTCGTTAAGGGTATTTAGGGGTATTTTGTTACTTTGGCACTAAAAAATATATTCTGTAAATATATTAGTTATTTGATATGCTAATAAATGAAGTAAATGAAGGTAAACCTCAACATAGTTAATTGAATTATATGTCTCAAAAAAAAAAAATTGTGAGTAGGATATTCCAGGATTTTTTTACAGGGTTTATGAGCTTATACTTTTAACCATATCTCTGAAGTCATATCCCGCTGAGGATAAGGCCATGTGTTCAGCTTCTGATGGCTTAGTGATCTAGCTTAGCACAAAGAGATCTTGTTTATTAATACCAAAAACCCTTTTAGCTAAAACAGGTTTAAGTATTGCAAATCAGCTTTGTATTACAATCCTGTGAAATTAAAGTAATAAAAAAACAAAAAAACAATACAGAATATTGATCATTTGTAGTTTCTCAATAAAACATAAAATAAATAGGAAGAGCTAATCACGTGAAAAGCAGAAACAAGTCGCAAAAATTGCAAATGAATAAGAGAGAATTCATAGGACAATCAGGATTAAGGATAATTTAGCAGTTTTTAGAGTCTCAGTATTCAAATGTCACTATCTTCTTTATTTGATTCTTTATTTCTATGTGATTTCCCTCATTGAAAAGCTTAGAATCTCCACTTTCAGACTCTGTGAATAACTCAGAATGTCCCACTGAAGACCTGTTCCTGGTTTTTTTCACAGCCAGTCCAAAATAAGCAATAAGAGAAACATGAACGAAAAAAAAAAAAATCTGATCTGTATGTTGAAAAGTGTGCCGAAACACACAAACTATTTAAATGGATCCACCTGTTTCATGTCAGAAAGCAATGGAAAGTAGCAGCTGTTGCCATCCTGCAATGTCTGGTGCCAGTGGAACAAAAAGAAAACTCAATCTCACACTATCCTTTATATTTTAGATGTGTCTGTACCCCCAGCAAACCTTATTTAAATAACTGCATTATCTCCACAGCACCAAGTGTTATACAAGCCTGATAATCATCCCTTTACTTTAGTCAGGTGTGTGGTAGGACACACAGCCATTTATCTCATGTGCTGCCGTTACAGTGATGCGACTTTGGAGAGGTGCTAATTTATAAGACTGCAGATGTAGATTCACAGTGTAAGTTATTGTATGTAGTTTTGTGACCACTTGGTGCTACTGTACACACCTTGGTGGCTGCATCCACGTTGGCTCCCTGCTTGATGAGTTCAGCCACTACTTCCACATGGCCCTCCTTCGAGGCCAGATGAAGAGCATTCAGGCCATTCTGTACAAAAAAGGAAAGGAGTATGGAAGAATGGAATTAAAAAACAAGAACATTATTTAATAGAGCTGATGTAAAAATTATTCATGCCCCTGTTAAACTGTAAAGTTTTTTAGTATGGAAAAGCATCATAGCATGATCAATTATTTTACATTTTCTTTTACCGCATTTATTGTGATCAATAAAGTCTAAAACTAAATTGAAAATATATTGCAGAATAACTCTAAAGAACCATAAACTAGCAGATTTTCGGATACTTTGTTGACCGTTCTATTTTGGCATAGACAATCTTAACTTTGCAATATTTCTTAAAGAACTATTTCATATATTAATATTACATAGATTGTAAGAGTAATCCCTGTGTAAGCAATTTTCAGCTCACCGCTCAGATTGTGTCTGGACAAAAACCTTAATATACTGATGAAGATATTTTTTAAATTTAAATTTTACACTGTTTGTTCTCTGTCATGATGAAATAAAAGTTCCTCTTCTTCTTTAACCTTCAACGAGAGTTCTGAAGGTTTTGTTCTAACACTGATGGGTGTAAATGCTTCTAGTTCCAGCTTATTAGAAAAAGCTCCAAAGCCTGATGCTACCATCACCATTGCTTCTTTATGTCTAGTGTAAGTCTAGTTAGGAATTTAATTACTTCTTAAAACTATTTAAAAACAGACACTCGACTGTATAGAAAAAACTTTAAATAATGACAGCAATCAATTCAACTTCCAACATACCCAAGTATGACTAAAGAAAGAGATGCACCCTGAGAGAAAACAAGTAATTATTTATACCTGTAAAAAAATCAAAAAGAGAATGCTGGATTGACCGCTTTACCCTCCATTTAGGTGTACAACAAGGACATTTTTACTATACAACAGACACAAATACAAGGGAAGATTTCCTTGAGAAAACCTAAATAAAGACAATAATTTTTAAAGTGATCGGTGTAAAAAATAAGTTAAACACCAACACGTGAAACATGTTAATGTAAGTATGATGGTTTGGTGAGCCTTATCTACATCCCCTGCTCATGCCACCATCGATTCTACTGTATAGAAATGTGAGATTTTCTGTGAAAAAATATATAAAACTGATTGAGAACTGGGCCATCAAACATGACTGTGATCCAAAAAAAATTCCAGCAAAGCCGCCAAGGACTGGCAGAAAACAGGTTGTAGTCAAATCATATTTACCATTCACCATAAGCTTACCTGATTGCAAATATTGATGTCAACTCCATTCTTCAGGTGATCCAAAGCTTTCTCAAGATTTCCGGCCCGAGCTGCGCGCAGATAACAAGCATTCACATCTGTCTGCTGTAGTAGAGAAAACAGAGGAAGAGTTTTCATTATTTTAACATTTAACAGATGCATTCATGCATACAAAACAAAAAAAACAACTCATTGTTAATAAAAACCAATAAACACCAAAGCAATCCAAACCATTCAGGAGCAGTTAATATGTCGGAAACATCAACTCACTTATGTATGTCTCATGACATTTTCAACCCTGCAGTCGCAAACGCATTCAGCAAATCCCTAGAGGCTTGTTCGTAAAAATAAAAATCGAATAAAAAGGAGGTTGACTTCAGATTGGTGAGCTCAAAGATGCAGAGTGAGAGCCAACATAGGATCAATGGTTTACGTGGGAGGTTTTGGGCTAGAAGAACACATTAATGTAAGAATACACAGTCTCTCAACATCTGTGCTGGGCTAAAAGGTACTACAACCAGCCTACATGAAAGCCAACAGTCGAAAGATTTACAATATCTTGTATCAAGGGTTCAAACCAACACATTACCACAAACTTTCCAATTAAAGAGATAGAATGATGATTAGTATGATGCAAAACTGTTTATTGCCTTCAGAGCAAATCCCTTGTACGTGTTTACATTAATCGTGACTCATCATAAGTCATTTGATAAATCTACAGCCGTTGAAAATAGGAAACAATATTAATAATTGTAGTGCTTTTATTACTTATTTATTCAGAATATTTTTTTATTTTTCAGGGCTACTAAAAGCCCTTTATAAATCAGACAACCAGCAGAGCTAAGTGAATTGTTCTGCTTTTGTGTCCAGCTCACACAAACAAGGAAACAAATACACTTTGCCTACATATTTGTGATGCTATGTGTGACTATGTGTTGGTCAAAGCAGAAGGGATATGTGATGAACAGCTGTATGGAGTGGGATAAAGGTGCTGAAACAAAAACCAAGAACAAGACTCAAAATACGAGGAACTGGATCTTAGTGAGAGTTTGTGTCTCTGATTGCATGACTGCAATGCTAAGCTGAGCTTGAGTCCGCCACACCCAAGGAGTCAGATATGCACATTCTCGACATACCCCTTATCCAGCTCTTGTTTTAGCACTACTTACTACTACAGCTATTTTTAGATGGACATTTATTAAGATGTCAATTTGAAAAATAACATTTGTAACATTGATTCTGCTTCCACTACATTTTCTACTACATTGTCTTTTAGAGTTAGATAAAACAAACTTTACGGAACATATCTGTTAGAGATCCAGAAAGAAATTAATCAGCTTGATTGGCTAAAATGTAATCTATTTGATATACATCTGAGAACCAATCAGGCGATGGACAGTGAGAGATAACCCTGTGGAGATAACAGAAAGACTGAACAGTGAATGGACACATTACTTAGTTTTTCCATTTTAAACTCTTATCCTCTGTCCATGCTTGTATGTCATTGTGATATTGCTCATGCAACTAACATGTATAACTGTTCATTATATTAAAACGTGAATTAGAATATCCAAAAATTGGTATCATCTAGCCAATGCTTTAAAAAATAGGAGATTTAAAACTACAACATTCTGATAATTCTGATAATCTGTAATTTGTGTTAGTATTTTGCAATGATATGTTCAATTCAGCAATCAAACCAAGTACCGCCCACTGCATGCACTCTAAAGTAATAGTTTCATGAAAATCCAATAAAGGATAGGAGTGCTTCTTGATGCACCAATAAGGAGGATTTTCGAATTACTTCATTTTCTGTTGGATTTAAAACTCGTACTTCTGCCAAAGAAAGTACATCAAATTTCTCTTTTGTGATACAGTTTATGTGGGAAAAAAGGCTAATCAGTTAAAACCTAACTGAATCAGGTGGTCTCAAAAATAATCACAGAAAGTCTGATTAGTGCATCTCTAGCAATAACAGTAGACAGTGCCAAAACTTATTTTATAAACGTAAGGTGGAATGTGTTGTGTTCAAAATGTTCAAATAATCCTATTAAGCGAGGCTGACAGCTAATTGAAATTGTACAAAATGATCTGGTGTTGAGAATCCATATTTAGAGATAATCTGTTTGTCACTGAAACTCATTTTCACACAATCCAAATATTCTTTTTAGTCTTTATAAACAGTGAATTTTTAAGGTTAAATCTAGATTTAACTAGCTTAACAAATACACATTTTTTTTGTGTATTTACACTGATAAAAAATAAAAGAATTTGCCAAATGTGTAAATAAACACAACAACAGTGAAACTGTTAAACATTTCTACTAAAATTTATTTACAATAATTTAGATCTTTCTACAAACCTACAATAATGGAAACAAACTGAGAACATAGGCAGGACTAGTTTAGCATGATTTATTGAACTGTAATCTTTGTTATTGCATGAAGATTATTGGCTAAAGCTGGTTGCTGAGCTCCTTTCCCACTCGCTGAATGGTTTCTATCTCGGCTGTTCATTGCACATTCACAAAGTGCGGTGACAGAAGGGAGGGGTCTAATCGGACAGAGGCCATGACAACAGACTCGCTAAAAAAGTGAATGTGTGTTAAAAAACATTGAAACAAACATATCATTGTCCCTGATTCCAAAAATGCAGCGAATGTATCTTCCCTTTGGAAAACACAGTTTAGTATTATTCAATAGATAATATAAAGTGAATAGGCAGTATTATTCAATATGCAGAATACAAACAGCTCTTTCTTTATAATTACACTAAAGAAAAGTTCTAACTTACATGAGGAATTCTGCTATTTAAATGTTTCTTCACATGTATTTTTAAATCACAACAGCTCTGACATCTGATATCTTATTGTTTCTTTGTTTTTTTTTCAGCTTCCAGTTGTTTTAGAAGTCAAATCATTCATTTTCTTCAAAAAAATTAAAGTATGTCCAATACTTACAACAACAGATCAAGAAGTTAGATTTAGTAAAAACAAAATCAGTCATAATTTCAGCTAAGAGGACTCATACAATGGCTTTAGATGCAAAATCAACTTTTAATGTGCTTTATGTATTGTCACAAGGTTCACAGGTACCTCTTTCTTTTACTGTTTTATGAAATCAGAATACCTTGTGGTGGTGTGATTGTGGGTTTCCTAAAATGCTGACAAAGATACAGGGGCGGACTGCCAAACCCTTTCAAAACGGGATGTGACTTGGCAGCATCGAGTTCAGGGTTTAATCCGAGATCATGCTCAGACATCCACCCTCACAGAACAAAACAAACAAAGAAAAATCCTACAGCCATTGGTAATTTTATTAAACTATACTGACTCACATTTCATATGTATCGTGAAAATAAAATAATGCATTGCAGGCTAAACATTGTAACTAAAACGTGTATTTAATTGCTTCAGGAAAACACAAAACAAATGTTGATATCAAATATCTGAAAACAACTAATTGTTTAGATTGAAAAGTGACTAATGTAAACAGCTGTATTTAACACAAATTTTAATGGCTTACTGTACATAAATCTGTAATGGCTTTTAAAAACCTTAATTTGAACCACTAAAGATTATATTAGCAAACTCAGACATATGCATTCAACCCTGATTAACACAAAACACCAGTTTTTATAGCTATCAACAAGCTCCTGGCATAACTTTGGTTGGAGCTTGTTTGACTACTATTATTGAAATTATTGGGAGAGTTAATTCAAGATAGCTAGCTTCCCTTCAGGATCTGCATTTTGTTTATATACTCGGGTTAGTCCTGAAGCTCACTGTCAGCTGAAGAATCTCCAAACATTTTTTTAGGATCATTTTCATTGATAAACATCCAACTGTTGTGTTTACAAAACTAAGCTCTTGACATCAGATGAAAATTATGAAAATGATGTTCCTATTTCAATATTTATCTAACTTTGCATGATGTACCAGTATGAGCAAAACAACACCACAGAAAAAAATGTGTCTTTTCTATCATCTAGTATTTTCCCCCAGAAGGTATTTTGGTTGTGCAGGACAGTTTTGGAACAGGGGCTTCTTTTCATTGTCTTCCAGCTCTCATGTTGACTGATAACCTACTGTGCCTTTACTATAAACATTGACACTGGTTATAAGGATGTTTCGGTTTATCACAGGTGTTAGAGAACATTAGTGCACAAAACCATTATGAAGATCAAGGAAAACATAGGGGACAGGTCAAAATGTAGCCTTAAAAAAAGGTTATGGAAGTATAATGATGTTGTGATCCTCATTTCTAACATCTATTAACCTACTCGCTGTCCATATTAAACCACAATCTCCAGTGTATGTAAGTATGGGGATGTTCAATTTCCCTCTTAAATAAGTCCTGTTCTGAGTAGATGGGCACACAACTTCTACATGACAACAGTCTTGATTACATAAAATATAGATTGTGTATGACTAACCCACATAACCTCAGTACAGATAAAAACCAACCACTGAACTATACCTTTAAGAGGGCTTATACTGCATTGAGCATATCGCATATCGCATATCACCACCACTGTTTCACACTGTAATGGATGTCTTTTGTCCTTTTAGTTAATGCAGCAATTATCATATCAAACATCAACATCCACCCTATCTTACATTATTTAAATTTCTTCTATCTAAGCTTTTTTACCTCTAGTCCCCCCCAAAAAAAACAGCAGTGATTTTTTTTTTTTTTTACTGCCCAAGGTCAGATTCCTCTATCTATATTAGCATGCAACATGAAACAGTATCTACAGAACTCTGTATGTACAGACTCTGTGGCACATTTGAAGTGGCAATCTACACATATATAACCAGAGTTAAACACTTACACAGGGAGACTAACTGCCACATGCATGCATGGTGCAGTAAAGTTGTCATTGCGACCTGTCCCATCAACTCAGCCAATAACCTCAATCAGTGATGTCCGAAAACTCAATGATAACCTCCCGACCATCACTGAATCCAACCCCTTTAGATTATACTCCCGTGCTAGCACTGCAGCAAAGTACCAGGAGGTAAACATGTTTAGTCCATGACTTTACAGTAAAGTACAGTGAAGACTTACTTCTGCCCAGTATTCTGCTGCTTCCTCCACTGCCATGTTTGTCAGCCTGCAACTCAAAGTGTGAAACCTGAGCACTCAATGACTGTGGCAGCTAGCCCTGGCCTGGAAGCCAGAGAGAGAGTGATAGGGGCAAGAAAGGAGAGGCAGCGGGGAGGTCCATACAGAGAGAGAAAGAAAGGGAGATAGGGGTATTTTGTCATAGCTAAAAATACCTGGCTATGGGTGAGAAAGTCCAGAACAAGGAAGAGAAGTTCCAACATCAATCTAAAGTAAAATATCAGTAGGGCAACGCCAGCTCTGAGGAAAATATGTGTTTAACTAAATTACAAAAACAGCTAAGCAAAACCTAAACCTTTAATGCAGGGGTGCCCCCACTTTTCGAGCTTGAAAGCTAATAAAAGATTACCAATCTTTGGGGATCTAACCCCCACCATCCACCGTCACAACAAAAAAAACGGGAAAAAAAAACACAATGCCTATTCACTTTATATTATCTAAATTATTTTTATCGTACATTTTGTCGTTTTAGGATGAAGTATAATTTAAATTTAATATGTAACTGTAGATTGACCAGACAATTGCGAGAGGTGATGTATTGGGCAACCCTGCTTAAATGTATTACAATTAACGCACAGCAATGATAGATCTATTTATAGCCAATGTAATCTTTAAGATTTGCTATAGCAAACTTCAATGTACCTCTGTGGGATGTCATGGCAACACAAATTAGTTCATAGTTGATAAATGGAAACAAAATAAAACCTTGGTTCAACCTTTTTCATAAATAAAACTATGGTGGTCAAGTAACTAGTAAATAAGGTCCATATATTAGGTCTTATCAACAAAGAACATCATGAAAACCAATGAATACAGCAGATGGGACAAGAACCAACTTGTGGGGAAAGTTTAAACAATGATAGGTTGTAACACAACATCCAAAGTTTTAAACATCTAACGGGGAACTCTTTAATTCATCGTTAACCTACCCATATATGGAGGCATTGTCATGATTTCAATCCCAGGAAAAAAAATGGGTTTCCCATTATTAAAGGGATTCTTCAGTTATGAGCTATTAAGATGAGATTGTGCATTAGACAGATCAACAGAGCCTCCCTACAGACACTGTACATGTCACTGTGTGAGACATTCAAGACTGATTCTCAAGTAAAACAAAACATTTCAAATGACTGAAAAATAATGAAACAGCTGCTAATTGATGAGACCCATCCAGAGTGACTGACTCAAGATAGACTGCCCTGATCATGAAAGACCCCCAATAAGAGACAACCCCAAGAGACCAATACTTTTTGTCTACACTACATGAAAGCTCTTTTCAGACATATCACATGAGCATAACACATTATTTCACAAGTGGCGACCACAAAGGAATTTCCAGTAACACTGGAGAAGCAAAGAACCAGCCACTGGTTGAAAAAGTTAGCATCCAAAACATCTGTACCTCCAAGTCGGAACCCATATTTAGTAAAATACCGATGGATATTTGAGTGCTTGAAGTCATAATCAATCAATCCGACACATTTGAAGCCTTTATAGCTCAATGTGAACATGGAGGGATACTTAGGAGACCGCAAATGCTAAAATACTCAAGAAATCAACCAGTTAATCAACCAACATACAGGAAAGACTTCTGAGTAAAATTGTAATATTTCTGTGTGTACATGTATGTTAAATTGCAGGTAATCCCCAAAATCGTATTCAGATTTAAACTATTGTTTTACTTTAACCATTTTGTCTTTTCTTCTGATAAGAGGTAATACTACTTTTTAAAGTATCTCCAGCCATACTCCTGTCTAAAATCCAACTGAGAACCTATGTAACAGGGTAAAAATTAGAGGAAAAACAAGGAAACTTAGCTTTAATAACATTAAACTAATCAGTAAGGAAATTAGTCAGCACAGCTATAGCTTTTGTACATGTGACCCAATAAAACTTTCATGTCAGGGAAAAAATAAACATTACAACTCAAGGGAAAAACCAGGAAAACTACAGGATGTTGCAAGAGGCAGCGCTGCACCAATATAAAGGAATGTGTTCATGCTGTGAATAGATTGTTGTCTTACTTCTCTCCTTGACAGGGTAAGTGTAAGAATGATCAGATGTGAGTTTAAATTAAGAATTTAGACATAAGTAATGCATGTGCCCTTCTTTCACTCCAGCATTTCCAAATAAAAGGAGCTTATAACATAATGATGGTAAGCATTGTAATGGAAAGAAAATCTCAATTTCCGTTCTATTATAACCATCCATTTTTTTAAACTTATTTTGGAGACTCTCTTTAGCCTAGCTTGCTAAGCCTATTTTTGCACTGCAAATCAATAAATATAAAAACCTTATGAGTTAACATTGCTTTAGATTAGCGTTCTCTTTCTTAGAAATACATTTAATGAACCACAAAAGAAAAATTTCGAACAGAAATACTTTCATCTTTATGTTGTAGCTCAAAGTTTTGTTGGCATTGCTATTGCCAGCGGCTGCCTATCAGTTGCCTCGGCCCAGAGACTGCAACGACGTCTACAGATCCGGCTCGGGTATGGATGGAGTTTACACCATCTACCCGGCAGGACCCACCTCTCCTGTGCAGGCTTACTGCGACATGGGCAAAGATGACATTGGAGGCTCTGCAGAGAAATGGACGGTGAGAATAAACGATCTAAACAATTCAGATCAAAACAAATAAGTGACAACAAAGTTTGTGGGTATAATTTTCTTACCAAAGTAGACAAATTAGTTTAATATAATATAAAATGTAGTTCGATTTTTTAACAAATTTAGCATTACGGAATTTCTCTGATGCTTATATTTAAATACATGTACAACGAACAAGTTGCACAATAAAAAAATTAATAAAGTGAAACAGAAGTAAATACAGAAGTGTCGCACAAAAAACACATTGAAAAACTAAGTGTGTGTAAAATATTCCAAATATCATTGCTTCCTCATTATTTATACTCCATTGTGATACAAGCAATGAAAATCCTCTAGCAGCTATATCTATCAACTGACGTTTGTTTACTCTCCTACCATGCCTTTACCCTACTCTACGTGACCTTTAACATGTTTGTGTCTGATTTGAATTTATGCTGCCATGAGACCGTGCTGGCTAAATATCAGATCAGCAAGGAAATACAAATGCAGAACTCTTTGTAGTAGCAAGCAAATATTGCAATCCAAACTGTCCTTTGTGATATGGAAATTGCAAGCTTAGATATTGTGATATCCACAAAATGCAGCCCTACATCACTTTTTTCAGTCTATGTCTGAATGGTCAGGCATGCACTTTCAAATGAACAATAGCAAAAACCGGCCGGGGGGTGGGGGTGCAGTGATGATTTCACGGTTTTACACTTGTGTTAATATCATGCCATAATTGGACATGTTGGCATTTGTTCTTAATATCCTATACTGTAGATTGTGTTTAATAGAGCTGAATGGCTGCTTGCAGATTTGTTTAGGACCACGTTTATTCCCTTGTTGGATGCATGCTACAGTCTTTTGACTGAAGTCCTCATGCGGCTATGTCAGTTTCACCATTACTTCCACCAAGAGGAGTACAGCAACAATTAAAGGTTTAAGGTTTTAACAAATTTAATCTGCTTCAAATTTTTTTTTGGTTTGTTTGTTTACAATCAGGTGATTCAGAGAAGACAGGATGGCACGGTCAACTTCTTTATGAAATGGGACCACTACAAATCTGGATTTGGGAATGCGGGTGGAGAGTACTGGCTAGGTATATAAAAACTATTTATGCAATAAATAAAAAACTATAAAATTAATAATAATAATAGTAATAATAATAATAATAAGTGGGATGGGAATAAATGCATGCAAATAACCCTATTAAGCCAATTTAGAATTGTTCTGAATACAAATGGAAGTCATTTTAATCTAATTATTTTTCTTCCTTTTATATAATTTTTCAGATTTAAAAATGTCCATAACAAACCCTGCAGCCCACTAAATGTCCGTCTGCTGCACATTTTGTAGGCCTCGAAACAATGCACCTACTAACTCAGGATAGGAACTACGAGCTGAGGGTGGACATGGAAGACTTTGTGGGTCAAAGGGTGTTCGCTCATTATTCTGCGTTCTCTGTTGGCCCAGAGTCTGACGGATACAGACTGAATCTGGGGACCTTCATAAAGGGGGACGCTGGTAAGACATCTAGTTCTAATTTAAAAGCTTTTATTGGTTCTGCAAAATATTTTTATTGATAATTATGCATCTCTTCCAATAGGAGACTCTTTGAGCTATCACAATGGAAACAAGTTCACAACCACTGACAAAGATCAAGACACGCATGACTCAAACTGTGCTAGGATCGCTTTTGGTGGATTCTGGTTTGGGGCATGCTTCAACTCCAACCCCAACGGTATCTACACCTGGGGTCCTTCACCTAGATTAGCTGGTGTGCACTGGAAGACATTCAAAGAGTATGAATACTCTCTTAAAACCATGACAATGAAGATCAGACCAGTTTATGTATAAAAACAGGACAGAGTCATAGACATTATGCTACCTTGTGTGAAATAACAGAGACGCCTCATGAAAGTGCCTTTAACTAATAAAAATAATATTATTTTTTTTCACAGAAAGGCACAAGTCCATTTGTCTTGAAAGTTCAAACAAAGGATGGAGACATTTGGAATTATTATTTTTTTTTATATATAAACAATTTATTAATTCTTTTCCATACATTTATTCATGGCACACCTTCATCGCAGAGGCTTTAAAGATTGGACAACTTTAAAATGATGCTCCCCTGGGATTTTTTTTATACTATGGACAAAGCATTGTTAAAAAATGACTCCCTTTATTGACCTTATGTACTTTTTAAATTGTTCAATAAACTGAAGGTTATGAGTGTGACTTTCTGATCTAAACTGATTTTAAATAAAAATTATATTACATATAGTTGTGAATAAATCAGATTTGAACACAGAAAAGCAAAGCTCTGCTGATTAAAAAATCCAGACCGTTGCCTGTCCCAGGTGGCCGGGTAGTGGTACTGCATCAAGTGCAGCAAAACACAGGGGTTTTTGATTAGCCCGAAATGAGATACTCTTTACATCTACACAATATCTTGAGTCTCAGTTCATTGTGAGGTGATATAATTAGAAAAGCAAAAACTGTATTTCTAATTCAATAATTACTAATTCTGTGTGTAAGTATTTAAAAAGTGTGCAGTTTTGATGTTCTCTGATGTATTTGGATATTCTAACATCCAAACAAAAGTAGCTGAAACAATGTGTCCGTTTCGTGTTTGTGTATATGTGTATGTTATTCCGCATTTGATTTGCTCCTGAGAGCTGTGTCCTGATTGGCTGCTGGGCCACTGCAGTCTCTTTTCTCAAAGCACTTGAGTTACAGATGGAGGAGGATCAAAACAGCAGACACGAGCGCCTCACCGCCCCTGCTTTCTGTCACTCCCTTCACATTCAATTTAATAAACAGGATCTGTAATCTGTCGAGTTATTTGCGGTGCTGACTCGCAGATCACCTCGCATATTTCCAAAGCGTATTCACATTCCAAATTTAAGACACATGCACTTAACGTCAGGAAGCATTGTGCATAATTAGGGCTCTTTCTTATTATTGGCCGACTAATGTGCACTGCTTTTTTCTCAGTGGGTGACACCAGATGACGTAGCTCTACTGCTACTGCAGGCATACAGCAGGTACAGAGCATAAATCTGTATGAGTGCATATACAGACTGTGAATCAGACAGGAGCACCTGAAGACAGAGCTCAGTCCTGCCTGAGTTCAGGTCTGTGTGTACCTGAACTGTAGCTATGCAAGCATAGCATGCTATTAGAAAAAAGACGAGCTTCTGTGGGACAGCTCCCCCGTTTGACGTCTGAGCCAGAGCCAGAGCCAGGAAATGCTCATGAATAAATTATAACCTGCCTTCAACTGAAGCAATGCACGGCACGCACAGTCTGTGTGGAGCTGTTATGCTCATGCATGCAGATAAAATGTTATTTACGAATACTTGCAGCATCTGCTTCGACTGCAGAGAGTATGGACGCTATTGGATTTTACAATGATATTGATCAGAATTGAGGAGTACAACACAAATCTGAGACTGTGTTGGAACGCACCAGTCGTTTATGTTCCCAGTCCTAAATCAATAGGAATTAAATGATTGTTGTTCTCATTGTTTACCATACCATGCACAGATGACAAAGCAGGAGGACTTCATCTGCCAACAAAACCTTATGCAGCAAATGTTCTGATACACAATTTCTCCATGATGCCAGTTAATAAAGACTGACTAATGTGCTCACATGTATAAACACTAGAAATTATGTTTAAAGTAAAGAGTATGAAGTATTGAGAAATCAGTCAACCACAAAAACACACTTTGGCTATGACTCGCCAGATAAAACCCATTCAAGATGCACTGCAAAAAATGAAAACCCCATTTTTAAAGTGGTTGTAAATACTGCCATCTCTTCTCTTGGTTGAGAGATTTCACACCTTTGTTATGCCCCGTGATTTTCTCAATTTAGGAGAAGGGGACCTGCTACACAAGTGTCAAACCCTAAGTACTGCTCTCACCCATAACATTGATGGTGCAGAACTTGTAAAGGAAATGCAAAATTTTCCACTATTGTCATCATAGAATATGACAAACATGGAACTTTCAATCTTGCTGCATAAAAAGAAGCTGATTGAAATGTACCCCACCATGTGGATTTCTTTGAGAATCTCTGCCACTCTTCCTGTTTCAGTGGCTGTTGCTCAAAAAAGCGTCTCCAAGCTCAAACTGTATAAAACTTACATGAGATTTACTAGGATTTAAGAACGTCTCGGTGGACTTTTCATCATAAGCATAGACAGTGTGGTCTCAAATCAGTTGTCATATGATGATGTTGCAGATTACTTTGCTGCAAGAAAATCCAGGTGAGTAAAGCTGTAGCAAGTCAAGTGGGGACGTGGTGTATAGTTATAAAATTAATAAAGTTATTAAAGTTAGGACCAAAAACACCACTAATTCTCTTTGTAATATAATCTTTTCCAACTTTCTTAGTTTTATTTACATCCTGGTATTTTTTATGTCTTAATGTTTCTTTAATTTCTTATTTTGCACATTGCCTTATTCATATTGCATTTAAGTTAATGTCATGTGTTTACTCTTTATTTGGGAGTATTTAACTTTAATACATTATATAAGATATTTATATTGTATTTCATATGTTAAGTTCATGTTTTTATTATTTTTTAAGTATTTTGAATATATATATATATATATATATATATATATATATATATATATATATATATATATATATATATATATATATATATATATATATATTGTTTAATATAAATATCACATTTCTAAGACAAAGCTATTAGGTTTCCCTTGAGTATATGTTCACTAGTAGTGCAAGTACTTTATTGTGATGCGAGGGGGCGGCACCTAAAATCTTGCCTAGGGCGCCAAATTGGTTAGAGCCGGGCCTGTAGAGATCTATGGAATATTGTAATAAATTCTGTTACTACTAAGTAGTACTGCATGAGCAGTGGCCCTTACAGCTCACAAAGTCCAGGCTAATTAAGAAGATGTCCTGTGAATCAATACAGCAGTTAGGCCGTTTGTACTACATCAGCATCACTGCTTCTACTCTGCATCATCAACTACTCAATATCAATGTCCACATATGTGCACACTGACATTGGGGTCGATCTCATTTCAGTAACCTTAACTTCCTACTGCCAAATTTGTACAAATGGATTATGACAAAAATAAAAATGACGATAAAACAGTTTTAAAAAAAGACATGGACTTAAACCCGAAATATTCTCTTAAATAGGTTATTAAATAACGTCCACAACTGACTTAAGACTGGCTTGTTGGCTAAAATGCAAATGTTTTCAGACAGCAGCATTTTGAAATGAAATGTAAAACCACCAATGATGTGTCAAATCTATCAATTTTACATTCCCAGTTCATACATTTTTAGGGAAGTCATGGATAAAAAAAAAAAGAAGCAAATAATCCGTCCACAACAAGTAGATGTGGGTGCAACACACAGCTGCCGCTCAAGAGGCAAAACTGCTTAGGATGTATCTTTGATTTTAATTGATTTTCTGTGAAGTGCCTTGAGATGACACCTGTTATAATTGGCGCTATATAAATAAACTGATTCTTGATTCTGTAATGCTTTTGTTAAAATTGGAGGAGTCAAGTGTCTACTGTGTCGCGAAACTGCTACTGAAAAGATGCATGCTTTGTACATGTATGCTTCATAAAGCATGTCAGAAAGGAGAATTTAGCACAGCATAGGGCTTTTAAAAATCACCACACATATTTTTATTTTGATCCACATTCTTCTTTTTGCTCAACATGTAATGACACAATTTCCAGCTCCTGCAGCAGTTGTTTTCTGCTGATCACAAGAAGGGTTGAAATGTATTGGAAATGATGTAAAAAACAAAAAAAATTAAAGAATAAAGTTGCAGAAACTCATCAGAACCGATTTAGTCTTTTTTTGTTTTGTTTTTTAAGCAAGACTAGTTGCGCTTAATAAGCACTCTCACTGATTTCAGATTGATTTCCTGTATCACTTCAGAGCCAATGCTGTCCTGAAGTAACTATTTAGCAGTTCTGCCAGTTGATTTGTTCCAGGCGGTGATTTGAGTAAATCTCCCTAGTGGTACCTTATGAATGCATTTAAATTTCTTGTTTTTGCATTACAGAAACACACAAATCAGATTGTTAAACATTTTTAAGTAGCTTCCACTAACCCCCTCATCAGGAGGGAGCAGTCCTGCTCTCTCTAGATGAAAACCATAACCTTACACTTAAAGGAGCCACTTATAATCACAGAGACTTAGAACTTGGATGTGAATAGCTCCAGCGCAGACTAAACATCAAGGCGTCAAGATGCCAACAGAATAACATTCTCACCACAAACTGAAGATGAAACCCTGAAGCTGCCAAATAAAACAGCATCTACATGATTCAAGTATAACATTTGTTCATTAATGACACAAATAAGACCAGTCACAAAGCTGTCAGGGAGACCTGATATCGGTTAATTACTGACTGAGTTTGGGTGGAACACCGATACCTACAGCTGCTTCCATTCATTTCTGCCTTGTTTTATACAACCACCACACCGTGAGCAAATAACAATTAAACACTGACTCATTATGTGATTGCGGCACACACAATTGGCACCTGGCTCACCAATTCAAAATTTGCCCAGGATGTTTGAAGAAATTAAAATACTGATTCTCCAACATATCCAACGCTGGTTAAAACCAAGGCAAAAATAACATCTGCCCTAATCCTGCAAGTTTCGATATAATGCTATGTACTGTGGCTGGGTTTTGGTGTCCTAAATGTTAGCTTGTTTCTTTTTGATAACTGTCAGCTGTGTTTTTCAGATTATGGGTGTTAATCTTTTAGCTTTTTTGAGATTTTTCTTCGGTTTGAACACAAGTGTAACTATTGCGAACAATTGACTGTGAAAAAAGTATTAAAAAGTATTAAAAATAATTATGTGTGCCTTAAGTCACATTTGATCTGATTATTTATCTTTTAAATTGAGGATTATGTTAAATTACGCTGATACATAATCATAGGAATGTCAAAATCAACCACGTAATTTATCTATTTTAAAATATTTTATGGAGTATTATTTATTATTATTTTGACACAATATTATTTATTATTATTTTGACACAATTTCAAAATTTCCTTTTAAGGTAGTTCAGATTTTTTTTTGCCCATTACATCTATTTACAAATGATGGATTAGACCTCAAGTCAAACCAATATAATTCGTAAATAAATCCTGAAAAGGTCAGAAACAAATACGAACTAAGGAATTGCATAATGACAAATGGACAAAATTTCTGGCCACACGTATGGATAAGTGCTTGTGAAAGTAAAACAGAAATATCATCAATTAAAGAAATGGGTACATTTGTTCAAATGCATGCGTGCCGCAAAAATGAATTAAGTGTCCCAGTTCTAAATGTCGATCTTCCACTGCAGAGGAGAAAATAGGAAAACGAGGCTGCAGGGAGGTGGAGGAAGGGAGGATTAAAAATGCCTAACTAAAAACATACCCACCTCTACATCATTCTCTCCATCTTTGTTTTCTCTCTATTTTTTCCGCCACTGTTCAGCACTCCTTCCTCCCTGATCTCTTTTCCCCCACCAGCATATCTTTGCTTTCCTTTAATTAGATTTTTCTTCCTCTCTATTTCATTTTTGCAGCGTGTTGAGAGTGCATTACAGCTCCCCCACATCACAGTTAACCCCTCTTTGTCTATCCTGTCTACCAATCACAGCACTCGGCAGGCTCTCTACCACTTCTTCAACACAGTAGATCCCCCTATATAACAATGAGCTGTTGCCACAAGGATGCCATGAATCACTGTCCCATCTTGGATACATGTGTTCAAAGAATCTCACTTTAACTCTTAGATGACCCTTCCTTATACCTCCAGATCTACATAACCATTAAAGCTATCTTTAAATCCTATCCTGTGATAAGAGTCCCATTATTTGTTATTTCATAGTAACTAAAAGACTAAATTAAATTTGGTAAAACAGAATAGACATATTACTTTTTGTTGAAAAATGGCCTGTAAAGATTTTGGTAACATCATGAACTTATTTTTATTATTTGACTTAGCAAGTTTGTACAAACGGTTTTGTATCAAAAAAAAATATAAACCTACAACTGAAGAAATGTGATCAGTACAAATTAGTACAAAAGTTGCTATTTACTTCTACAAAATTTATAAAATGGAAACTGCAAAAATGCATAGACGGATATATTTCAACAATAAATTATTGGGAGGATGGTTAAGGCTTATAGCTAATGAACAACCAGATTTGCTTTCTTGGAAAGTTAAAATATTACATAAGAAGAATTAAAAAAGAGATAGTTCCCTCTAATTTTTTGCACCTCTTTTAAACCACATGTTTTCTTTCCACTTAACTTTTTATTACAGTGCATAACCAGCTTCTTCAACAACGACTTGTTTCTGCTTAAACTTTTTGAAAAATACCTAAAATATGCAATGATATATTTGAATAACAACAATCAAATACATTACACACTAGTCATGGATAAATAGAACAATATAGCATTTTGACTGTAAATGATATTGAGCAATAAGATACTTCAAGCTCTGTGTATCCCAGCTGTAGAGGAATTTTTTTTGCCATTCAAGGTCAATCATGCTTAAAAGTAAACTCTAATAATTAAGTTGAGCATCAGTGTTGCACTAAGATAAGATAAATCACAGAACAACAGCATCCATAAAGTTTTAACAGTAAAGCAAAAAAAACGAAGGGCAAGCTGGCCGTAAAGCAGGTGGAATGAGGAGGATTAAAATACAAGGCTTGGCTTAAATAAGTGTCAAGGGATTAATATACAATCTCTGGTCACTAGGGAACTATTTAAATGTGAGCTACAGCCCCAAACCCCAAGAGAATAACTGTGGCTGAACAATAGAGACTTCTGCCAGTGAGCAGCCATGGCTGCAGGGAGGGTGGCAAAGATAGACACACATGAAGGGGAGAGGAGAGTAACAGATAAAGAGCAATGGGTGGGGGCTAACAAACTTAAAAAGCTTGAATTGATTCCATGTGTAAAATAAAACAATACAATAGAATAATGGCTTTATTGTCATTATACAGGATGTGCAATGAGACCTGGAGGACCACCCCTTTCAGGGTCAATCTCAAACTTGCAGAAGTAAATAAATATACTTAAAATAAAACATTATCTATAAGATGATACAGAAATATGTTAAAATATATATATTGTAAAGATGGGTGAATGTTGCACTAGTGAATGAATATTGGATATTGCACATTATAATGGTGACAAATATTGTTCAGTGTGATAATCCTCATTTAAATAATCCTCAGTAGAAGCAACTCTTCCATCTATTTGATTTTATTAAAAAACTTTGACCTCCCTCTTTTCGTGGGACTTGGGTGCTTATGTCAGAGCAGAGTGAAATAACAGTTTTACCATCACCTTCACTTCTCCTGTGTCAGAAAATTGGTGTGTTGTTTGTGGATATCCTACACCCATTTTAGATACGTTAATATAATTCTAAAGGGATAGTTGTTAGGTTAAAAAAAAAATCATTATCTGAATATATATATATATTTGTGATAAATTATAAATATAAACAATTCCTTCTCCTTATAGGTTTTATTTCATTGTTCTTTCCTTAGTGTTTGTGTTATACAACAGTCTTATTCTTGGCTTAAAACGGAACCCACACGATCAAAGTACAACGTGAAACATAAGGCTGACTGTAATGCTGCGAGAGACACCACTTGTTTACGCCGTGTATCCTTGAAAGCATCGGCCGACTTCATGTTCAATTTAGAAAGTTTGTGTGAAGACGCAGCTATTAGCTCTAATGGCTGAAGGTCATGTGTCAAGCTCTCACTGGTGATCCTAATGCATGCTTTCTTGTAACAACACTGCTGGTTGCTGAATGTTAAATGAAT
Organism: Orestias chungarensis; assembly: GCA_032876305.1. NCBI lineage: Eukaryota > Metazoa > Chordata > Actinopteri > Cyprinodontiformes > Cyprinodontidae > Orestias > Orestias chungarensis. The sequence goes on along the minus strand of JAVLVB010000001.1, from coordinate 5,650,797 downwards.
CTGAACAGGAGAATTATGAGTATGAAAATTTGCCATATTTAAAAAAACACTACAAACCCACAGTCTAAACTAAGATAATTGTAGTTATGGTCTGGCTGCCTAATTAACAAAACTAAACATAAATACATTACCAGTGAATACAGGTGTGTGCAGGTGGGTGGGAACGTATAATTGTGAGTGTTTGCCCGTTTATCTGTCAAGCTGGATCATCATCATTATTCTAGGTCATTATCTTTAGTGGTTCTCAGTTTGCATGGCTAGGTACTGAGGTGTGTGTCTAATTACTTTTTATGAGTATTCTTCAATTCAGACCAAACATTTTGATATATATACAACTAAATGTTATGCTTTTTGAAAGAACACAATGGGAACCGACTTACTCCTACAACACGAGACAAGAAATGTTTTGCTCAAGATTATGAAATGCCACTGCAGTCCAGATATTTCCAAATGTGATACCAAATTGAAAAAAGGAAACACTGTGGGATTTGGATTCTGTTGTACCCAATGACCGAACTATTTATCATCAATGCATTAAAATGCTGCACTAACATGTTTGGTAGTCAATGTTGCTCAGTACTAAGAGTTGGCCTAAATTACTGAGATAAAATCTATGAGAACTGCAAATGCTTTAATTGAAGAGATCACAAACCTTTAGATATATAGGGACGATATCGCAATAACTGAAGGTTGAGCCACAATTGGTCCTCTGTTTTATTTTCTGCATTCTAAGTGAAAACATGTTCAAACTATAACACAGCTAAACATTATACTTACGAAGTTGTATAATTCAATGATTTGTGAAAGATTGGAAAATAAGATCACAAAAACAAACATCTTATTTGTCTTATCTGGTCAAGTGACATTTTCAAAACAACATACACAAGAAAAGGTATGAGATGTGATTCGAAGAGAGGGAGGAGGGATATTTTTTGCTCGCCCGTGCCAATAACTGGGCAGACAGCAATATAGATTTACCTTGAGCGAGCCAAGGAAAGACGATATGCTTTCTGCAACTTTACGCTACAAGCACAGAGAAAACTGCTGATGTCAACCTTTAGTTTCTACGATAGCAACAACACACGCTGTACCTGTTGCCTTCACAGAGGGGCAAATCAAGCTGAAACAAAATGCCTTGGTTTCAAGTGATGTTTATGCTCTCTAGTTGAAGCTTTTAATGTAGCTTACTTTTTGTGCTCAACAAAAAGCATTTTAAACGTAAGGCTTCCTTTTCTGTACATACAGATGCTTTGACTTTCCCTACATATCTTTTTGCTCCAATTACACGGAATTTTAGTGTTAACAATGAAACTGAATTAGGTACAAGAACCAGAGATATGACTGACAGTGACAATTACTTTCCCGCTGCTGGAGTCATAATTGACCTATAAGGATTGCGCCTTTATAAGCGAGTACCCTTGTTTTCAGTTCGATGCATTTCATAAAGCCTAGCTGGTAAATTACTCAGAGTACTGTGTTTCCTGTCCTAACCAAACAGCATTCTTGTGTTCCTGCTTATTTATTTATTTGTTTTTTAAGTTGTCTTGAGATGAACCTTGGTGGAGCTGCAGAGCAAAAAGAGGCTAAAACAAAAAGGTGTGGCTGGTTGTTGTGGACTTAGCTGGTTTATGTCCGCAGAAAGTATCCTGAAGCTGACAATTGTATACATCGACGTTGCCTTTAAGAAGATTGAAGACAGAAAGTCGTAGCCTGTACAAAACACATTGATATTTCCCTTAAATTCAAAACATGGGAGATCTGTATGGATCACCAGTCACTCCACAGACACAAATAAATGCTCCCTACAAGACAGAACTAAGGCAAGTCTTCCCCGACTTTAGTAGTTTCTATTTTTTTCAAACTCCTCAAACCAAAGACAAACTGCCATGTATCATGAGAAACCAAAGTTTTCAGACGGTAATATTACACAGAGATGCAAATATGTCACATATCCTGCTGGAATGATGGTTTGATTATCTTATTTTATACGTATACTGACATCTGAAGCTTCCAAGATTTATATTCATATCAAGGTACAAGGAGCTATAGTTAATTTTGGTGTCTAAAAAAAGCAATATCTCAGGTTTTTGGGATTGATTATGTTGTTAAAACAAAAGAAAAACAATTAATATGTTGAGCTGCGTGTCTCATGCTTTATAAAGCTACTGTCTTCTCTCTGATACCTTTTCAATAAAAGTGCATTACATGTGCATTGCCTTCCCATCCATTTTAACCTTGATTTTTGAGGTCACAGCACTGTATCCAATTTAACAGGTGGCTAAAACCAAACTAATGACTACCTCAAGCTGGTCCGTCGAACACAAACAAGCCCAAATCTGAGTGCCAGCACATACACAAGGGATTTTAAGTCCAGACACAACTGTAGCCGGATAAACAACCGCCAACACACAAAGGTCAGCTAAGTTATTCAAACACTAAAGCAGCCATTGCTGTCAGTATGGGCTGAAAAGCTCGAACTCAACCAAACAAAGACATCACTGCGGCAGAGATGTTATTGTTTTCAAATCAAACCCATTGATCAGCATGTAGGTTTTCTGTGTGTCAAAGATGAAGTTTAAACTTTTATCCTTGTACAATTATGGTCCTGGACGAAAGAGCACAGGGAACAGCCTACGCCTAACCGCAGGGCGTGAGCGCTGTGGCGCTCTACTAGGACGCGCGGTTCTCTTCCAAGACCACGCACCTTCTCATCATAAATACAAAAACTGTGAGGTTCACTGAGGGAAACCTAAAAGCAGCCATTAGATGAAAATGTCTTAAAAAATAATGTATAAATGGAATATATGATAACAAGCCAGTAAAATACTTTTTTTATATTTAAACAAGCTAAACTAAGTACATTCCTCACATCTTTTAGAACAGAAGATGTTTTATAACTCAGCTGTATGAGCACCACCTCTCATACAGCTTTCTGTTTGATTATTTAGTTCCCATCTGCGTGTGCTCTCTGCTCATCCATCTTTCATTTTCACCCAACGATCCACCCACCCATCCTCAGTATTCCCTGTGGGACTGACCCTTCTCATCTCAATGCATGTGCATGTAGGATCGTGTCCGTCTGAGGGAGGAGGTTGCATCACGACAAAAGAGAAGCTTGTGGAATCCACCAGACTAACACTGACCCCTTCCCTCCGTTGCTTCAACCCTTCACGTCTTTGTAAATCTCTTTACCTTTTTCTTCACTTCACGTGCCCGCTTTCTTGCCCTCTTTTTCTCCTTCTCTTTCTCCTTTTCATCCTCCACAGCAAGATTCTCATCTGCCTTTTTTTTCAGCTGTGAGGCGGCGTGCGCCATGCTGCTCCAGCCCAGTTAATCCAGACAGGTGGGAAGATGGGGGTAAAAAGGATGGACTTTAGCCTTTTTTTTCTTCTAAGCTTCAAATTAGTTTCTTGTCCTCCCTTGTCCCAGAGGGGAAGCTGTCACGAGTGTATAGCAGGATGATTGTCTTGGAGGGACTTGTCCCTCTTTGTAGAGCTCTTCTTTCTTCCTCTGCAGCTATTTACACTGTGTAGACACTGTGGTCCAATTTGAGGAAGAAACACAGCACATTCCTGTTTCAGCTTCCTAAAATCCCACTATATAATAGAAGCTTTCTCCCCTACTTAAGGTGAAAAACAAATAAACTAATGACAACATTAAATAAGAAATATCTTAATTAAACTTATCTTCTTCTTATAGAAAAATAGTCAACTCAAATAAAATAACACGCAAAGAGCTCCAGGTTGGCAGGTCCAAAGAGAGGCAGTAGCTGCAGCTAACACCCCAACAAAAAGCTCTGTAGTCTGGGTAAATAGAGAATTCCTGTTGCCCGCTTGACTGGTTCCCCGAGTCTGCCACCTGCACCTGAGCATCGAGCCATCCTCTGTATACACGCAGCCGCACACACTCAGTTCACCACATCTAGCTGGGATAGCAGGGAAATGACAGTGAAAAAGAGGCTGAGATAGGAGGATGAGAAAGAAGGGGGAGGCTGGTGGTGGTGGTGGTGGGGGGTTAAAGGAGGGGCAAAAAAGGGAGGTAGAGAGAGCAGCTGAGACAGCAGGAAAGAAAAGAGGGAGTAAGAATGGATGAATACCTCTCCCTTGTACCAGCTGGCTATGTTTAAGAGATACGGGTGGAATAAAGGGAGCATTAGACATCACACAGAGAACATACAGGACAAGCACACGGCGGGGGTCCGCCTGCATCATAGCATGAACTGTGTGCCCAACCATGATGTTCCAGATACAAAACTTATTACTCAGCCTGATCCAGAGGATTCATTACTTGTTGTCTTCTAGTGCCACAAACAATCCAATTTTTTTTTTGAAATACACACACATCAACCACCTAAGTAATACTTAAATAAAAAATCTAAACAACGTTTCACACATATTAATATAAAAAAAAAAAAAAAAAATATATATATATATATATATATATATATATATATATATATATATAATGATAAAAATGTGTTTCATTAATATTTTAATGACCTGAGGTACCGTCATCTCAAAACCTAAACCAGTGGAAGTTATGTAAATGTTGCCTGCATATAACCAAAGATCAAATCAGAAACTTTCATTCTGCCTGCAACGAAAACAAGTTATTTTTGTGTGCTGACCCAGAAAATTCCCTATGAGATTATTTAAGGATCAATTATACGTGTACTCAGCCTGGAAAAATCACCATACACAAATCCCATGTGGGTCCTTACATTTAAATAAAGAATATATTATTTATGGAAACACTCTAAAAGAAAACTATGCATATTTTTTTGACATGTGTTAAAGATGTTCAGACCCAAGACAAAAATTGGGAAGAATCAAGTATTTGGAATGGCACTCCACACCAAAACAATCCCAGGATGCTTTGCTAAGGTCGGTAAAATCTCATCAATGCTGTTAAATTCATGTCACCTGTCATTCAAAGTTTGTGTCACATAGTTTTTTTAAGTAGTATAAGTAGTAGTAACTGTATTAACTGTTTAATATCCAAAGGGATGAAACATATTAAATGCCATTCTTCCTTTTATTTTATAAATGAAATGAAATTAATCAAATCAAAACAATCTACCAGTATTTATTTTTTTTAAATCTTCTACCATCTTAAGAGACTTGTTTGAGTTAGACTCATAAAAAATATTAAAACTACCCTAAAGAATTCAGAGTACTGGTTAAACTTGCTCAACTGAGATTACTTGATTTATTTTAAATGAGAAAAAGGTTTTATTTGATCTTTTCAAAAAAAAACTTCTTACATATCATGTTGCTTTTTTATTATTTATTTTCATATGGTGATTGTTCATATTATTTGTTTTGATCTGTTGGTCGTCTGGTAAGTTTGTTTGTTGGTTTTTCCTAATTTTGTTGATTGGTTGGTTGTTTTTTTGACTGGGTAGCCAGCTGACAATTTAGTGTGTTATTGATTGGTTTATGGGTTGATTTATTTGGCTTTTAGTTGCTTTAAATCCTAGCCAATTAATTTAGTTTGTATGCTTTTTTTATATTTTAGCTTGTTGAATGATTGGCTTGTTTCTTTTTTTGACAGCTTGGTGTTGACAGTGGCGACTGGCAACCTGTCCAGGGTGTACCCCTACTTCCTGCCCGGAGATAGGCGCCAGCAGACCCACCCGACTCTGATAGGGACAAGGGTGTACAGAAAATGGATGAATGAACATCAGTGCTAAAATTCTTTAACTTTTTTTTTTTTTTACAACCAATAACCATCAACAATCCCCCAAAAAGGAAACAAGCTTTAGACTGTGGCAAGAACCCATAACAGCTTTAAAATGTTTTTATTGTTTAGGTTTGTAAAAAACAAAAAAAACAAAAAACCTGATTGTTTTTCTAGTATGACAGAAATCCTGTGTAGAACATGAGCATAACAAAGCTAACAGTGTAAGCGTAGTAATGTAACGTGTAACTGGAAGATTTTCAGACCTGTCTGATGAGCTAAGAGTATCAGTGCAGATATTTTACCCACCATTACGCTTATGAACAATGAGTTAAATGAAATTGAAAAAATAAGATACATTAGCTCTAACGACTGAAATGAATGAATGAACTACACTCAATTCTAAAAACATGATCATATGTTAGCCAAAATACCTGAAGGTGAATGTTTGGATGGTGTACCTTCAAAACTTTAAATAAAAAAACAAAAAGGTTTTACTTGCTTGCTGCCAGTTAGGTTATCCCCTGTCCTCATACTCCTACAAAACTTAAAATTATTTCTTCTTTGCTAATTTTGCCGTTTAGAGCCTAGAAGATATAATAAGCACAAAACAGTGAAAAAGGATTGCTCCATCATCTGTTTAAGAGTGTCGGCTGAGGCTATTCACAAACTTCACTTAGTGCGATATAATAAATCATCTGTCAGCCTGTGGTTTCAGCCTGGATTTATTACTAATCCCTCATTATGTCTATCTGCAAAAGAAGCTTAATAGTTAGATGTAGCAGCCCCTTGAAGGCCTCCAGTCTGTCCTAAAAACTGGGATTAACTTCAGGTGATTCCTTTCAACACGGATCAGATATTTAAAACTATTGTCACAAAAGATGATGAAGTTACAGAGTTTGCCCCGCTGACTCTGGCAGTATCGTTCGAGATATTTTAGCCAGCATATCTGCTCACTGAAACCAGGGACAGCCCTTGGGAGAAATGCCCTGGTGATCCATGCGCTCCTGATGTGGGTCAGCGGCAGAAATCTTGGCTGCGTTTCTTCCGTGTTTATTTTTTCATCATTTGTTGCTTTCCTTGCAGGGGCTTTCTGCATCTAAAAGGAAGTCTTTGTGTTATTGTTCTAACCACAGTTTGCTGCAACAAAAATCCTTCAGCAGACCAAGCACTGCTTCAAACCAAAAGCGCTCCAGTTAGTCAAGTTACAGATTAACATGTTTTACTGGCTTTTATGTTTATACAACAATATTATTTGCCATATATATATGCGTAATGTTCTGCCATGTTGCTCTGAGTGGTGCCTTTTACATGAAGGGGAGTCAGTTGAGGTGATTCCAGCATCTGATCAGGTTACTTCCACGAGGAATTCAGACCACATTTCACTGGGAGGAGACACTCGGTCAAACAAAGAAGTTATTAGATGGACTGTAGATCCATTATAGCCCGGGGAAGCTAAGAGAGAAGGAGCTGAAGAGCGAGGGTGGGAAAAGAGATGTTTGAAACATGGAACAGTTTCTACCGTGACCTAATCTAGGATAAGCAAAAGACAATGGACAAACAATTGGATAGACTTCCTTCAGTAGCTATGAAATTATCAAGAAATAATAAAATCATAATCAGAACATATATTAAAAAGCAACACAACTACATCTAAACGAGACACGCAAACGTTCTTACGGTGTATGGCTCCCTCTGATGGAAAAGTAAAAAAGTTACACGTGTTTGTTTTTTTGTTTTTTATTCACACAATGCAGTTCTGGCCAAACCATCGACCCCATCTGTTCTGTTCCTGTTGGTATAATTAAATAACATGCGCGCAGATCCATGCATAATACGTTTATAATGCATGGAAATAAACATAAGAAAAAAGGAGACAGCTCTTTTTTTTAAATCAGTAGAAAAAAACGTTCAGCCACATGTATTTTTCCAATCGATTTAAATCTCGATAATCATGTATCCGCTGTCTTATGCTTTCAAGCATGCAATACCTCTTGTGGTCACTTAGAGGCGCCAGATTAAAGGTAAACAGAACCTTATTTCACTTTTGTTCGTGTTCGCATCCAATGCTTCTATCGTTTTGTGTCAACCAGACCATTGACATCACCAGGAACAAAAACATGTATGAATGTCCGTGTCCGTCTCAAGTCTGTTTGCACTGGAATTGTCCAAAAGCGAAAGAGGTTCCTGACTCATAGTCAGATGAGGCTGAGACTTTGTCAAAATGACAATAAATAGGTTTAGAAGGTGAAAAGTTAGACTTTCCAACCAAAGAACTGCCCACCAACTGTCAAGCATAGTGGTGGCAGCAACATGATCAGGGGCTATTTTACTGACAGCGTTGTAGGTGCACAACACATTTCATGTCGGAAGTTCGAGGTAAGGAACTACCTCTAAACAATAGTTAGATGGTTGAAACTTAGAACTAGTTAAAGCTTCCAAGACCGCTCTCAAACAAACTGATTTATAAATTGGAAAACCAGGGAGTTTGCTTGAACTCATAGGACCTCTACTAATTACACAAAAAAGAATATGATCGAGGGGCAACTTGCAAAGACATGATCAGTCAAGTATTATGCGCACTTTTCAGCCAAGGTTTAGTATTTTCAAGCAAAGAACATCAAAACACATTGTATGTTATTTATTCTTCCCTTTAAAAAAAAAAACACTGCAACTGTTAAATGACGGTTGAGGCAAAATGGGCGACAGGCACCCTGGATTATACTGGGAGAGAGTTAGGATATGGGTGCGCTGTACCATTTTTAAGGCTTTAATAAAAAGCCATACAGAAGCATCTACTCTTAATCTAGGCTTTTTTTTTATTTTACCTCTTGAAAAATTCTTAAAACTTCCTATTTTTTTAGTTCATACCCCAAATATACCAGACTATCCATAAATATGCACTACCACACGAGTAAACATCAACAAAGGTACTAGTCTTTCCTTTTGAAGATATGCAAACAGTACACAATAGTGCAAGTTATAGTAGTAGCATCGCATTTCTGCTCCAAAAGTTACAAAAAACAATCACATGTTTAGAGAATACTTTGAATTCACAACATACAGAAATACAATCAACTACTAAACCACTAATTTGTGGGGTGCACTGTACTTGGAAAAACTTTTCCATATTTTGACATTGTCAAATTTTACTGATGGGTATTCAAGAACCAAAAAAACTATAACCCTCTGCATTACTACATTGTAAGTTACAACATACAATTCTGAACTAAACTTCAGGACTGCCTAATGGCAAAATGTGTCCTTTCTGAAGACAGCTTAGGCCTCTTTAATATTTTCTAAAATCTTATTAGAAAACTGCGCATGAAATAAAAATATGGACACGTAATTACTGTGTATAACCCAGTGGTACACAAATTACCGTTGTGTTACTGCAGTACAAAACTTACTTACGTTTGCTCTGAGATATTGTAACTTTAGAACTAATCACACTAATCCTCGTTTTTTAGTAAATTCTAAATCAAAACAAAGAAAAGGATGTGAAAGTTGAGAAAGCCCTTTAAATCTACACATCAAGTATCTTTAAAAAGGGGTTTAAAGTGAAGGCAACTGTATTTATCTGTGTCTGTCTATCTGTCTGTCTGGGGTTAGGCTCAGTCTCCAGCTGGCACTCTGCCAGCTGTCTCCTTGGCAACAGGATGCACGAGCCACAAATAGCTCAAAGTCTTGTGTCACTCTGCTGTGCCAGGGCCACATCGAACCACATCACACCCCTTCAAATTGTATATCTCTCCACAGCAACAGATAGATCTCACAGAGGAATGTAGTTGTTCCGAACTTTCTGGTTTTTCCACCATGTACTAACACTGATTTACAGCATGACATCTGAATGTACAGGAGTGACAACAAGGAAAAGTTTGACTCCCTACATTCAGATGAACAGTGCAGTACACACAGAAACAACTATTCTCTTTTCATCACTAACATGCTTCTTTCTCAAATCCATAAAACCCTACAAGTTTATTTTCGCAATATTGGCCTTGTGTGAAATATTCGTCAATTCATTGTTTAGGCTTACTTTTGGTTAATGTCAAAGGTCCAGAACTACTAAAGACACACAAACAACCAAAGTAGATATGTCTGGCAGTGTTTGTGTCATAGGAAAAGATATAAGTGTCCACAATGTAAGTACACACAAACAGAGGTGTCCAGGATATTTTGCATGACAATTGAAAGAGAGGGAATCACATGTCTAAGCAGTGGAACCGCTGAAAAAAGTAATACAAATTTCAAGTTTTCTTCCAAACCATCGCATTTGAAAAGGCTAAAAAAAAACTCACATAGGTAGCAGTATCGCAAAAATATGTTCTTCCCACAATTATTTTAATAATGAACTATTTCTTATTACTCTGATCATTATTATATCAAAATTATAGATTTATGAAATTAAACTGACAGAACACCACCATGTACTGGATTTACAAGCTTGTTCGGACTCTTGACATTTAACAAAACACATATAAAACAATGGATTAAAGTATTATTATTTAATTTACACTATTAATATAGGACTTGTTGGGATGCATGCTGGTGGCCAAATCCCTTCAGAGTCTTGGTGTTGAGATATGTCTTCTCAAATCAAAGCAACCAACTTCCATAGCCTGGTTTCTGCTCTGATTTGTCCAAAACTCAGAGCCCATATATACAGCTCTGTCCCTTTGCAACTCATGACCAATTGGTCATATATGTGCTCCAATCGTGTTGAAGAAGATTCAAAACGATATTCAACACAAGTGAAATATTACATTTTATATATGTCTTTTGGACTTTTAAACCCTGACATTTAACAGACAGATTAAAAGAATGGGTGGAACTTTTGGTAAGATTTAAGTGTAGGACATATGTGTTAAATTAACTTGAATTAACACTTCTTACAAATATTTAACGTTTTACAACCAAATCTCACCCACGAATAAAGAAAAGATGATGTAGGATTATGTCTGCAAGCATATCAGGTTTTGGGTTCTGTAACACTGCAGAAGTCCCAACAAGTAAAAAAAATCGATGTACAGATTATCCTAATTTCCTTCGAGAATAAAAATTATATTACAGCCCAATTTGGTTTCCTTTGAAGATCAAATCCTAACATATCTAGGTCAGTCCTCTCGTCTCTGCACTCAATTCGTGTTTGTCTTCTCTGATCCCCCGGACCTCGCTTGCATCATAAAGGTTAATTAGTCATGAACTTTCCATTTTACAGACGGGTAAATCATCCTAATCCATATGCACACATAGAATATAATCTTTCTAAATGCCCAACACACAAGACACACACTCACACATGGAACATACTGGAAATCAGCAGGATGCAACCCCTTCAGGCCGGGTATCATGACCTAACTCTGCTGGGCATGCTCAGTAGAACCATGTGAGTGACCCTGGCAGCGACAACCTGGCAGCCTGTCATGGCAACACAATAAGTAGGAGGCATGTGGCCACTGGGAGAGGATGCCGCAAAGCTGTGACAGAATAATGGAAATAATCAAACCCTTTCAGCTATTTGTTTAATAATCTTTATCAAAATTTGTAAGATGGCTAGCAAAGAAAATACTTACATGTTTGACCCAAGAGGTCTTTCTGATACATGTTATAGTCAGTAAAAACAAATAGGTCCTAAATAAAAGGCCCGTTTTGAGTCCAAGACCACTAAATAGCTACTCAGTCTAAACAAAATCAAAATATAAACCACACTTAGTGTTTTTGACATAATATTTCTCACTAGAAGGTAAGAAAAAGCCAGTTTAAAGAGTGAAGATTAAAATAATTGTTATTTGGTCACATTTATACAAAGGTGTGCTCTCATGTCAGCACAGAAATATGATGTGTTGCACCTATTTGTGCTTGGACTGTGTAATTAAGTTTTATTGTACATGTGGGCTGTTTTTGTGCTGATACATACCTGACTGCCACAGAAAGACGGACCAAAACAGGGGAGGGCAAGCTTCTTTGATGCTGTTCAGTAAGTGCTCTGTTTGTGCTGTCTTTACGTCACATGGCACAAGCCCTTTAAATGTCTGGGTTTTTCTGTTTGCTCACTGCACTGATGACTGTGGTGGAGCACAGTGATGGGACTTAGTGTGGTAAAATTAACTGTAAGCACATGTGGTCGTCACCAGTAGATTACATATAAACAGACAACATTCCAAACAATAAGGACATGCATCTCAGTGTATGTGAGGAGCAGTCTAGGTGTTTTCAGCAGATATCTGCCAGTACTCCAAATCAGCTCAAGAAGTTGTTTTAATTCATCAAGCAAAACTTAATTAGCCAACACAAGCTGTTAACAATATGTTTTTCACAAACGTTCTAAATTACTCTAATGCAACAAGACACTAACCAACAGCAGTGCAAATGCATGTCTAGTCAATATTCATTTGTTTGAAAGCAAAAAACAAAAAAAACAAATGGGGTGGTATTAAGTGAGTATTTTTCTAGTTTCCTGTATAAGCTAGCTGTGCTGCCATCCAACATTTGCTTGTACATACATACTTTAGGATGTTGGTGCTGGTTCAGCTTTTTAACTTTGATTTCTGTAATTACGGGTAACCTCAGCACCTCAGTTAAAAAAAATGCCTTGTTTTATGGCAGTTTGCCAAATAGACTTATTTTAATCTAGTTCATATCAACAAATAAACTGTAACAAAATTGGCTGAGATCTTGTTGTTCTTTTTTTTTTGTTCAAATATAATAACATACAGAGCAGTATAAATATACATATCTGTGGAAGACATATAATTAAGGAAAAACTATGAAAAAGACAAACTTAATCATTGTTCAGTGACTGGATTTCAGTGTAAAGGTCACTTGCTGTAAATTGAACAGCTTAATACAGAGAAAACGATTACATCATCCTCTTGGTCTCCTGTCGCCATGGATACAGTCACATCAGCCAGTTCCAACTACTGTCTGACACCTTTCCTTGACTTCAATGAGAACTCCTTCTCCGTTCCTGGTATATTTTTATGTTACAGTAGCATTAAGTTGAAAACAGTTTTTTGAATATAGGTCCTTGCATTTTTACTGAAGCATGGACTTCTTAGTTGGAGTAGTTGAACTAAAACAGTGAAATTAGGTTTTTATTGTACTCTGTGACCGCAGAAAGAACCACTTGTCTTATGACCAATAAATTATTCAAAGCCCTGCGATATTACAGAGCTGCTCTTCAGCACATGGCAAAGGTCTTCTGCACACTTTAGGGCTGCAACGATTCGTTGACTTTGTTGACAAAAATCGATAATAGAAAAAGTCGACAATGAATTCCATTGTTGACTATTGTCGCCAGACGCGTTTTTCCAACAGAGTGAGGCATCTCGCTTAATTACAATCTGCCGAGAGTCAAGTGCATAATAGCGCTGAGCGGTTACCTACACAGAAATGGCAGCGTCCAACACATTAGTAACGCATACAAAAACTTCTAAAGTTTAGGAGCATTTTTGCCTGGATACGGCGAATAAAAAGATTACTTGCAAGTAGTGATGGGTAAATGAGGCGTCATGAAGTGTTTCGACACATAACAAAACTGTATTGATACTGTGTCGATACTGTGTCACTGAATACTGACACCTGTTGGACATTAAAAATTCCTACAGGCAACGTAGATTGATTTGGTGAACCAGTGTAAACAATAAAATGTAACTAATTTTATGTTATTGTATATTATATATTGTATTACTTCATATTTTACGTTAAATTAAAAATATGTGATATTCTTAGATACAGTCAATAAATAATGTGAACATGTATCATAAAGTGAAAATTTAAGTGAATGTGTTTGAAAAGAGGATGCTTGTGGACTGGGGTTTTTCTTCACAAATGTTTATTCAAAAAAATTCGTTTTTCCAACGTTTAGTCTGTTGTGCTTTTTCGACTTAGAGTCCATTTCAGCTGAATTTGGATTCAGATAGATCAAGTAGAAACTGAAAAGAACCGGATGAAAGAACAAAATGAAAACAATTATTTTCCGATGTAAGATCAAAATGGTCCCACACTGCGAAAATATTTTGCTTGCCTCGAGGCTGCTTCCTATTTGATGCTTTACCGAAAAAGATCTAGAATGCATCCAGTTGACAGATTTGCTTCCTTATAAACACAGTTTAGTACTTCAGTGTCATTTCGAAACAGTTGCTGTATCGGTCACGTGACTTGCCTAAATCAATACCGCACCGACACAGGTTGTGGTCAATGAGTTTGATACATGCGCCGATGCATTGGTGTTTCTGTCCCTTGCACAACTTGCAAGGTTAGCAAAGCAGACATTTCGAACATTTAAAAAGAACGCATGTCGGGCACTTGAAACAGAGTCTGACTAGCTTCGGTAAGATTCAAGCAAAATTCACACCAATGCGTTTTTTTTTTGGTGTACAATATACATTTTCTAAGTGTTTTTTCGCTTTAAAAGAGAGCTTCAACGTTATGCCTGACTGTGCCTGACAAACGTATTTTAAATTAAATACATGCAGTCCGACGAAGAGAGCCACTATGGACTCCTTTCTACAAAAGAAGCAGATGTGCGCCCGCAACAGGCGACTGCCCGAACTGAGTCATTATTACAGATGCTGATCTATGATATGAGGCCGCTCTCTGTGGTCGATGGTGCCGGGTTTCTATGTATGATAACCCAGTTCAAGAGTCCGTGCTTACAACTACAAAGTCAGTGGTTGAAACCGTTAGATTTCAGACTTTTGAGAATTGTAAAGTTGTTTTCACCACTGAACGTACCTCACTAAATATACGTTGTTTTATTTACTGTTTTGCTGCTGCTTGGTTTACAGGAAAAAAATGTTTACTTGATTCAAATGAAATTTTTTTTTTTTATAAAACCCCTTTGCCTGTCCTTAAAAAATGGACAGAGATTTATTTATTTTTGGATTTACGTCTATACTGACTAAGCACTGGGCCTAACTGGTTTCAGATAGGACATTTTTATTTACTTTTTGTATGAATCAGCAGGAAAGTTGAATAAAAGATGCAAATTTCAATGAAGTACCCATCTTTCTTGTGTTTATTATCATTTGCCACATAACTAAAGCAATTTAATGCTAAATTTAAGAAAAAATTTATAATTATCTAAATCTAAATCTAAATCAGTTTTTATTTGCCAGGTACATACAGGACATACTAGGAATTATCCGACTAGTCGACTAATCGTTTCAATAGTCGGTGACTAGTCGACTATTAAAATAGTCGTTAGTTGCAGCCCTAGCACACTTATAACTTTGAGGGCTCCATACGCTGTGCTCTTTTTTTTCAGGGAATATTGTAGACATTTAAACCATCTTAGGTGCTAATATAGAAACATAAATTTCAATGTCGTTCTAGAATGATGTGGTATAGGAAGCAGGGTTTTGATGTGGTTTCAACTAAAAAAATTCAAAAACTATTCCAGGCTGATAATTACCTGATGTTTTTAATATGCTTGGCCATGACTAAATAAAGAAAATGCCCATGAATTTATTAAAAGAATTTGATTTTGGAAGTTGCCAAAACATCACAGAGGGAAGGAAGGAAGGAAAAGAAAGAAAAAAAAGAAAGAAACTGGATCCATGTAGGTATTAATTAGTTTAAAACTACTGAGTTCTACCTGTAAAGGCTAGAACCACTCACTACAGTGTAAAAACAATACACTTAAAGTTTAGATATTTTAGAGCCTCTCCAGTGCAGTTTTTAATTTTTTTATTTTTTTATATATAGTGATCTACAGCTGACGCTCTGCAAGTTTTTTTCTGCAACCCATGGTTCCTTTTCCAACTGCTGCTACTTAGTCAGACCCTTCAACATTAAATTAATTCTTCACCTATAAGATGTTTGTGCAGATTTTACATTCTCCGACAAAGAGTAACATTAGCGGCAGCTTCCATCAGCAATAACCAAAAGGGATTTATTGCTTGTCTTAGAGTTATAACATCTGCACAGTAAAGATTAAAACTAAAGCTGTGAGTTATACTGAAATGAGCCTTAGCATTACTGGGATAAAAGACTACAAGCTAAATGTATTACTGACACAAAACAAATTTAAAACCATGTACAATTCCCCTAAATTTACATACCAGCTTTCAGGAAAGGCCTTTTAGGAGTATTCACACCCCTTGAACCTTTCTACATTTTTAAAACTATACACTTTAATAAATTATATCACTAGGAACATTCATAACTTTGAACATTTAAATTAAAATTTGAAAAAAATGGGGCTCAGATTTCCTTTTACGCTGATCCCACTGATTGGGGTGCAACTAATTTACCTAATGATTAAACAGAGGAATAAATTTCATTTCAGTTTTAAAGTCTTTCAGCAAAGAGTTTTTAGAGATTATCAATGAACAAACAGCATCATCAAAGAGCGCAACAACTTAGGGTTAAAGTGACCCATAAAGCTGGTTATAACATACAAAACTCCAATAACTGAAAATGAAGAGCGCATGGCACAATTACAAACCTATCAACACGTACCCACCAACCGAAACTCTCAGGCAAGGAGAGTTTTCATCAGAGAAGCAGCTAAGAGCCCCATGGTAACTCAGGAAGAGCTGCAGCGCCCTGCCGCTCAAGTGAGATAATCTGCAAAAAAAGTCAATTTGTAGCTTTCTGTAGGTATGTTTAAAAGAACTAGTTCAGAGATGAAACATCTTTTCAATTCATTAAAATTTTTTATTATTATCATTAAATACCCAAAATGCATACTTGGTTGTTTTTTTGCACACTATAGTAAAGTGATCGTAGTAAAAACAGTAAATTCATATTGTTTAATTTTTATTAAAATTGCAAATAATGTAAGAGTAACAAAAGATGTGTATTGTCACTAATGGATGCAGTACAGAATATAAGTTGATTAAAGCAGGGATATTAAAGAACATAAAATGCTTTGGAGAACTGGTTTTCATTCAGCTGCTAATTAGTGCAAACACAGGTCTCTATATTAAATCATCATGTCCAGACCATGAAACACATCAATTCCTCTTTCTATGCTTTTACCTAATCAAATAAAACACAATCTCCGCTTTGCTTCTATGCATGTGCTCAAGACTGAGATGAAAGAAAAAGAAACCAGGACACACTGAAGCAGCCCCGCTTTCAGAGGCAGATTCCATCCTGTTGCTGCGAAGTAATGGAAACTGAGCCAAGTGCGGCATTCTGCTTCATGGCTGCCTCAGCAAAAACACTAGATGTTGTATAAAAACGACCACACTGGCAGGAACTCTCTATCCAAAGAATATCACCAGCTTAATTGCACTGTTGTTATTGCATGCGGTATATACCACGCGGGTAACTATGCAGACAATAAACAAGGAAGGTGGCAGATCACTGAATGATGAATGTGAATTAGGGTTAAGATGCAGAGTACTTGAGTCAGCTATATATTTTGCTTAACTAAACAACTTTCAATCCACCTTTCCAATCACTCCTGAAGAAAGACTTAAATGACTCTCAATAAATAATACTTAAATGGATTTAGCAGAAATTGTCATTCTGACATTTACGTATGCTCTGAGAGAGTAGCTTAGAAGAAGGCCCAGATGAACATGACAACATGTAAGGTCAATGGTGACATATCTGTGCTTGTATTTGTAGGCAACACCTTAAACTTCCCATCTCACACAAAGACTTCTTCTTTGTGTGAGATCGGAAAATAAGTATAAAAATAAGTTAGCTAAACTATCCAGGACTAAAATGTGGACCTGCACATGTTTGGTTCATCCCTTGGAAGCAATTTTCACATCTTGCCAATTGGAAATGGCTAATACGGGCTGCAGGACAATATCCTTAAGAAGAACTTTCTAAAGACACTATATGTGCATCCAAGTTTCTCTCTAACTAATAAATACTTGTTGGGTGTTTGTTGCGAGGTTTTTTATAAAATATATAATGAAATAAAATGAAGGCATCTATTTTGGGGGGAAAAAATCTGTAGTACAATACAGGAACGCATGTTTTCCTTTGTCTATTTTATAGCTTTTACAAAAATAAAAAACCTTCTTAGTGAATGTAGTGCCTTCGGTGCTACTACATAGCTGAAACGATGCCAAGGGTGTGACTAGAGGATAATGTTGCTGACTTTCTGAGCATGCCAGGAGAATATTTGAATGGATATCTGATCGGTTTAAAGGTATGGTCTGTGGGCCCAGACTTCCTGCTTCAGAACAGAACTTGCAACCCAACCCTAAGAGAAGAGCCTGGCGAAACTCCATAAGTTGCTTAGTGTTAAAAGAGTTATCGTGTATCCCTGGCAATGTCTGCCTCAACAGAAATCAGGATTAGTGCAGGAGGGTAGACAGCTAGTGAAATGCTGTGTACTGGACATGTTCCGACTGGGATTACATGGTGGTATTTAGTTTCCTGTCCAAGACCCTAGTATGTGGGAACCTGCATGTTTTGTGGTTCAACTGCAGGGGCAAATAAATAAATGTTATTTTGCTTCCACCTACAGTTCAGCCATCAGACTACTTTGTGATGAATGCAAAGCATGCAGGACCTCCGCTCTTGCATGGCTTTTATCTTTACAACATAGACAACAATTTACCTTTGGATTAATCTGTAAGTGTGTCTCAACAGACTAGTTCAACACACACAGTGGCTTATGTATGATGAAAACGAATACATTTATGTTGTCCACAGTTATCGGGCCCACAAGCAAAGTAAACATATAAACATGTTAGCTGCTTTCAGTGTCAATAAGTCTGGAGAATCTTGGGGACCTCAGAGATTTGACCTTGGAAATAATCAAATCTCAAAAGTTTATTTCAAAAGTCTGGTTTAACTTGCTTTAGATTTTCTGATGACCAGCAAGTCCTAACAAGACTGTACATGAAACATGATACAAGGCAGATTTTGAATAAAACTTAACAGAGATATGAGTGTCAGCTAAGTCAACAAAGTCAGCAGAGAGAATGAATACTTTTACCAGGTACTTGACCCCTCAGTTGAACTGAGTCAAATTGAACTTATACCAGACGCTTCATAAAATGTTCTAAATCTAATCCGAACTGTACAAAATTAAACCAAGATAAGGCCAAAATGTTAAATAATATTCCCAAAATGCCACAAATGCCTTTTGGAAATAAAAAAATTATAAAACTCTAAAATTTCAAAGTGCAATTTAGTGTGTAGACACTGAAAGTAAAACATTAGCTGTAATTAAAGTGGTAAACATCATTTTAGAAAAACAGTTTAGTTTAATTAAATTTGCCTGTGTTCTGGAACTACCACTTCATTCTCGCTGTAAGCATCGACTGTATTGACATTAGAGAGGGTGTGGGCTGAATATGATGAACGTGGGCAGTCTTGTTACATAAGCAAAAGTCCACTTCTTCGAATAAAGCAACACAAAACAACTGACAGAGCATGCATGCATGCGCTGTTCGTCTCAGCAGATTGGACCAGAGAGCAGATCATCTCAGAAAAAATACTGCAAAGCAAATATGGGGGTATAAATCATGAGGCTGCAAATCTATTTGAAATAAAGTGTTCCTCTTATAAAAACAAAACAGATATTTTTACTGCTAGTTCACAAAATACTGTATACTCCAACTGTTTTGAATTATGATACATTTCGAAACATTAGTGCAATATAGTTAATTGTCTGCCTTCACACAGACATGCACGTTTAAATGTTTTAATTCTTCTAAGAAGGATTTCTTAATCCTTAATCGAGCCGCTGCATCCTTGTGCGCCGCCATCTTTTGTTGGTATGGATCAACAGATCTACATATAAAATATTATCAATGATTCTGTCCCAATTAAGGATAACATTAAGAGGAGTACCTGCATTTCTTTTTCCCACTTGAAGGACTGGAAACATCTGAGGAAATTCCTTATAATAGATGGACAAATGCCTTGTTGTGTATATAGTGTTAAGTGGTGGGGATACTGTGTATCCTTTATCCTTCTGATACACGTGTACTAGGGGGTCATTTTAATTCTTTGTAACCTCACTGCAAACAATGACATTGGCAGCGGTTACGGTTGTGCACTCTATTGCAATTCGATTATTTACCCTAACAGATATTACAGGTTTAGTTTCAATAACACATATGTCACATTAAATGCAGAAAAACTACTGAAAATTTGTTTACATAAAAAATCCCGCCGTTTTAAATAGGGTTAGTAGACTTTTAGTACGATTTGTAAAATGTACACTAAATTAACAGTATGTAAACAACAAACTGGTTTTCAATTCATTGTGAGAATATACAGCATTTGGCACCTCCCCTCTGACACTTTACCAAGGAATTTCTAGCAAGATGTCCACACCTTCTTCTGTCTTACACGTTTCAGACAGATTGACCTTAATTTGCATTTAAGAAATACGAATACATGCCAAATGTATGTATATATGATTACCTATTACAGCTCATATCAGTTTGAAGCCTTGAAATTATCCAGTTCAGTTTAGAGCTGCATTATTGGTAAAAAACTGTTGAACCATCTTTAAAGTTAAAAACCGAGCAGCTATTCCATGTAAAGCTTGCACCTCTCTCCACCTGATGACTAAGTTCCCACCTTTCCATGGTGTTTCTACCACTTCCACCCTCTCCCAGTGGGTCTTTGGTTGTCATAGTTACAACCATTAACACACCTGCTAAGCTCTTAGATTCCTCATGTCTCACTCCCACTTCCTGCCTTCCATTTCTGTAACAGTCGCAGGGCTGACAAGAGATACAAACTTAATTTCCCACATGAAGCTTAGAGCTTACCCAAAGAAAAAAAAAACTCACACAAGAAGAAATAAACCTATGCACGTTATAAAGATCTATGAGTGTTATGTGGGGGGAGCAGTTGGTACCACTGCTGCTTTCTGGAAAGAAAGCATCGGACTTGCATTGTATCCTGTGAACTTCTGTTCTAATCTTTGAAAAGTCGAACTGAATAATTTGTATCCTTTGCTTATGAAAAAAATGGTTTAGGAACATCACCTAATGTTAAAATACCACAATATATCTTGTCAGTCTGCAGTCCTTCTTGCAAAGCATTGAGAGATCAGGTATGATTTTGAGTGTCTAAAACAACAAATATCTCAATTGTTTCCTTTTTAATTTAGGTATTCAATCCTCTGTACATAATGTGAATCTATATTGTGAAATATAGATATATTGTTAGTCTTTCCAACATTCAATATAAAATTAGAAATGTAACAATAATAACATTATATTACATAAAATGATATTACATTTATAAATTTAAAATAAAAACACATGCAAATAATCACATAAGCGCTTGAGTTAATACAGAGAGCATGAAGTTCACCACAGATGGTCAGTTAATCTGTATTTTATGAAACCAAGAAAGGTTGTTGCCAGTACATATGCTCTATATAACTGATTATGTTTATTTCTACACATTTAGACATCCATAACAGCAACTTTTTTGTATTCCAACATAAACTAGAAGATACATTGTGACATCAGATTAAGATTCAAAAATTGTGTGTCCATGACTTAAAATGTTTAGAAAAGCATACAAAATAAAACGGAAAATCCACTGTGGCTCATCAATCTGTAGTGGTTGAAATGGATAAAATTATATTTTAATCTCCCCTAAATCAGACAATGTCTGCTAACTGACATGTTTGCTTTATTTATTTTTTACCACTGGCTTAGAACTGTATTTATTTTGTGTGAAATAACTTCCCTTGCTTGTGTAATTCTCACCTTTAACACGTCTTCCTACTCTTGTTACGTATCATGTCTTGTTTTGTTTTTTAATAACCTTCCTACTTTTTCCTGTCTGACCATGTCTTTGTCTGACCATGTGCTTCTTTCCTAAAACAGGCTTGCCTATCTTTTTTTTTTTATTAGACAAAAAATATGTTATTCTTGCTTTTTATCTGGGGTTTTTTTCTGCAGCCCCTTCTTTTTCCTCACATCACCCCTTGACTGACTCTTCTCAGCAGAATCACAGCAACACAACAGTCATGTCTCATCAGTCAAAACCGTGTTTCGCATCGGAACCTACTGGCTATCTGCTATGTCATTGCGTTTATTTTGTTCCTCACACTTCTTCCTAGAATTGTGACCAGCTGTGTGTTAGTCAGTGTTTGGTTAGTCTTACAAATTAAAGGTTATAACCAAAAGTTACTAAATGCATCGTTTCTGCCTTGACTGTTGGAGGCATGACTCCATTTTCCTAACCAAGAGGACAAATAAATTCTATACTGGTAGCTGTGGTGCATACAAGCACACTAGATCCGATCTTTTATACATGTGCAATTACTTTTACTATTATTTTTAACATGCTTTTGCAATGACCTTAGTTCTGGTGAAAGTAACATCTAATCCTGAAGATGATGACCTTGCTCTGCTATTAAAAAATGTTCCAAATATAATAATAAATAATAATAATTAAAAACACTTCCTGGTTTATTACAGTCAAGATTACCACAATGAATTACATTTGATAGATAATAGCATAATGGCAGAATGTTTTTGTGACAATCTTCATTATACAAAGTTTACAAAGACAAAGATTACTATGCCTTTAAACTATTTGGGGATGCCAGCATGATGTTGTTGTTTCAATAGTAATTCACAACACTTGAGTTCAATGACGGTACAACTGTGGATATTTTAGGGTATGCCTCAAACACTACCTTGTGTGTATATCATTGGGAAGTACGAAGAAATCACAACACATTAGAACAAGAATGGTGGAAATCTAAAGACTTAGGGTATAATTTCCGAACACCTTAAGTTGCAATGTAGATTTGTTCAAATAATTTTTTGCAAATATAATCGCCATGAGAATTTTCTGCAAACGATTAAATTGTTTTGACACAAAATGTGCAAATAAACCCAACAGAAGAACCCAAGGCTATTGGGAAAATGCCAGCTAAACAGAGTAAGCCATCAGCGTTAATAATGAAATATATACTGCACACACATGAGATGCAATGCTACTCAAGAGTGGAAGAAGCCATTATAGTTATAGTTAAATCACAGTTTGCAAATACAAATCTTGCAACCTTAATAGTTGGAGACATATCCTGAACTATGAAGAAAATAAAATTCTGTCCAACAACGATGGCCTTTGTGACATCTGGATGAATAAGGGTAAAAACATACAGACCACTAATATAACATTTAAAACAGTTCCCTCTGGTACTGTAGAATGGACCAGAATTCAAGCCAACTTTTGTATTACACTACAATAAAATACTCCGTGGTACATACTACAATACTACAGTATGTAAACATTAGAATTTGAACCAAAAAAGAATACCTCACAATTTGACGCTTAATTTAAAATTTGAAATTCTTTTTAAGATGTTGTCCTTACTCTCTATTTTGGTTCAGAAATCATCCACAGTGTTAAAACCACCACGATGTCCACAGACATGTCCTGTGGACTTGCAGCTTCCAGTCTAAGTAGCTGTCAGCTAAATTAACAGCTGGCAGTAAAGATATTTTCCCCATCATCAGGTAGATTGAAACCTCTGGTATAAGAAACTGACAATACCCAAAGGTCTTTATTCTTTAAATCACTTTACATTTGTTTTACGAAATCCCAACTCCAACTATTCTGTCACATAATTCAAAACTATGTTGCAAACCTTTTTATTGTACGTCATAGAGGGATCGGAAGTATGATCAAGTTAAACTTAAAATTTTTTTGCAGTGTTGCAATTTCTTAAAGTGAGCCTATTTTTATTCATTTTTTTAAAACCTCTTCATTCTTTTAATTTAAACAAAATGGAAGCTCCTTGTTAACAAGCAATTTATTCATTAATATAAATTATTTGTTAATTTATTCAGTGAATATTATAAAGATTCTTAATCCATTAACATAAAGTAGGTACTAAAGTAGCCCATAACCAACTAAAGAGCAAAATAATTGTTTGTCAAGAGAGAAAATAATGCTATTCCGTACATTATTTTTACCCTACCTCCCAGTCTCTTGCTCACTAACAATTTTAACTGTTTCTGTTCCTGGTAATTTCCCTCAGGATTACTTTTCATTTTATCCTTTGTCCTTTTTTCATTACCAGTACACAAACACAGGTCTTCATTTCAGCAGCAGGAAAACAATTAAAACATGAACCTACTACAGCAGTGTTACCAGAGTAGTAGTAAATCTTGTTAGGTAAAGGTTACCCTCATTATCCAATGAAAGGGAAAGTAAATGTGCTATACAGTTTAATAAGAAGACTGTAGAGCATTTTTTGCCGGGCAATAACCAAAAACAGCTGACTTTACATAAGGCTGAATCGTATACAATGGATGGTGCTTAGCCAGCAGACTTTTAACGGCAAAAAAAAACAAAACAAAAAACTGCATGAACCTCCTCACTTCACAGCAAGCACAAATAAGACATATTTTAACTGTACTCTTAAAACTACAGCCAGTTTCAAACCTTATTGTGCTTTAGTTTTAAATAAATAAATTCATTAGTAAGAGACAAAATGTCAACAGAAAAAAACATGCCAAATATTCCCAAAAACAACAATATAACACCTCACATTGAGGAACTTTTGTGACATTCATCAAGCAGGTTATGAGCCACGTCATTCATAGGGATATATTTATGACCACAGCATTATAAAGTAAGATTTATGGCTCTGGATATGACTTTACCATCCTTCCAAGGAAAGCCGCTTTCTGTTTTTTCCACTCATGATTAAGAAGTTATGTAATTTCAAACAATACAGCTCTCCGATTTTTTGTACACAAGGCTTCATTTTACCAAAATACTATGGCTGAACAGAAAATGCTAAAGTAGTAGTGGGTAGATTAGTAAATGGATTGGTATGTATAAGGATAGGTGGATCAATTGGTGTGGTCCTAACATGGAATTACATTACCTTTTTTTTTGATATATCAAAGAATGCAGTTCTGATTACACGGTAAGATAGTCAGGTTCAGTGTTTGCCTTCAAGCAGTGGATATATTTATTTTTTTTGGTCTACACTAAGCATCTTTACTTTATACACAGACAAAAGTCTCCAGTGCTTTTCTGATCTTTGTCTTTAAGTCTTTGTCCCATAAATACCGGTTTTCCAAGAACCCTATCAGGTAGCAGTGTTGAATCGCAGGTGCTTCATCCATTGTCCAAGCTAACGAGTTCATCCCGAAATGAACTGACCCAACAGTCCTCTTTGAGAGCTTGACGTTTCACAATCCAACTGCATGTAGCAATTGGTTATGGACGCAGTTAAGACTTTATAGAAGTAATAGTATAACTTGATAGATTAATAGTGCATATAATATTTTTTTTAAGGTCTGGTAATTGTTGGTAATTTGTTATGTCGAGGAAAGTGTTTAGAGACACAAGAAATACATGGCTATTAAAAACTGAAATCTGTCTAGTAAAGGAGCCCTGGGACAGGCAAAATTGTTTTTAATTTTTCTTGAAATGTATTATTTTAATACTTATAGCTCTAGAAGAGAAGTCAAAAAAAAATTTTAAATCAGGTATCATTACATTAGAGCTAATAAAAATTGGTAATAGAAACAAATATTGCTTAAAAATCCATATATAGGTAACACTAAAGCGACATGAAAATGTCTGTTCCCTCCAAATGAAATTTTTTTATTAAAAAATCCACAAAAATTTATTACAGATAATTACTATTAATAAAATTGTAGATTTTGTGGCGTTTCAGAGTGTAACAATATCAGAAAATAAAAAACCGTAGGCCATGAACATGCCCCAACATATATATTGTTAATAGCCAAGGCTGCTCAGACACACTCATCCACACATTCAACCTGTCAAGGCGAACGTATAAATTCAAATGTCTCTCCTTTGTAGCCAGTGGGAAAGCACTTTAAGTTTTTGTGTCTAATCTAATCAATGCTTTACTGGAACAATAAATGTGAATTGATGGTTGAGGTGTTACACATCATAGATTAACAAAAACACTTGGGATTTCACACTTTTTTTTTAACTTTTACCTCCTGTTCTAAATCATGATCTTTAGTCCTCCTGTACCATCAACACGCTTATTTTCACTCTATTATTTTTTTATCCTTTTCCTTTATTGTCAATTGATCCAACATTTTTGATTGCCTCCTAAACAGCTATTGTTTGCCAATGACAAAACATTACGCATGTTAGAACCATTCAAGATAATATTAATATACAACAAAATACTTATTTTTGTCCACTTCCATAAATATAAAGTCAAGCTATCATGAACATAAAAATTAAACCCAAACTAGAGGGTTTGCTTTGCCAAGGTAAAGCACAGCAAATTAACATGTCATTAAATCTCTAGCTGAAGTCTCTTAGCAACAAAAGCAGGAGCTGCCACACATGATAAAGGTGGAGAAAATTAATTTTCTTATGAAAAAGGGCCTAAAAACCAACCTTGTTTGCCCAAATGTCCATTTTTTGACTTACAAGAAAGGTTCCTGTTTTAACCCCAGCAGTCACCCCATGTTGTTTACAAAGCTTTGAGCGTCTTTTACCTTCTTTCCCTTCTTCTTGCGGAGAGCCGACTTCCCTGTGGATTTCTCTTTAGTTTCCTCGCTCATTCCTGCAGCTGTGAACCCCAGACAGCTGTGTGCGTCAGGTCCAAAGAGGGTGTTTTGTTAATCCAACATGAATGAGTGGACGAGATCTGAGTGGTGGCCACTCTGAAAGCGCGCGGCGAACAACTCGCTCAGCTGCTCACACCCACTTCCACATACGAACCTACCCTGATTATGAAGAGAGGAGCCAACAGGGCTCGGAGGCTGAAGCAATGGAGAGATGCACATTCTGGATCTTTCTCTCTGCCTCTGTTCCTCTCTGTTTTAGTCATCCAGCTCACTTCTACCTGTGTTTCCCTCCCACACTCTCCACAAGTGAGATCACAGCAGCAACAAGCTACAGGATGGAGGCTTGGGTATTAATAGCAATCACTGCCAGCTCATCTACAGGTTATTTGTGTGTGCTTTTACAGATCAGCAAAACACCGCTTCAAAAAGAAGAAAAAAACAACAAATAAATATATTATTATATATTAATAACAGACACTGACTCATAAAAGAGTTTGACGGCTTTATATC
This sequence comes from Orestias chungarensis, assembly GCA_032876305.1. Taxonomy (NCBI): domain Eukaryota; kingdom Metazoa; phylum Chordata; class Actinopteri; order Cyprinodontiformes; family Cyprinodontidae; genus Orestias; species Orestias chungarensis. The sequence goes on along the minus strand of JAVLVB010000001.1, from coordinate 5,624,119 downwards.
CCTGAGCAGTTTTAATGGTTATAACAGGAACAAAAAATTTTTTATATTATTCTTGGATTAGTGTTTCATTATCATTTTAAGGCATTTATTTAGACATATTTAGACTTAATGAACAGATTTCTGAATGATTCTGTGTGGTATACTACCATTGCATATAATTCCATAGATTTAAAATCTTGTTGTTTTAGTAACAGGTTTAGGTCAATAAGTTGCATCAACCCTTCTGGTTTTACTAGAGAAACCCATCATTCTGTTTCGTCACACTCTACACCATACACAGCTGACTAAAAAGACCAAAGACAACTGTTGGGGGAAGGAAAACAAAATGACAGGGCATCAGAGTATGTCATATCCAACTGGAAATCATGACACTTTATTCAATCTCAAACTTGAAATATTTATTTAGAAGACAATCAATCAAACAAACATTGATAACATGTAGCTCTTTCTATATTGATTTATACTTTAACTTGACAGAAACGTAACAAAAATGTCTGCACAGTGTCAATTAACATCAATTTCTGATCGGGCTATGTAGGCCATTATAACATAAAAATGCATCTAAACTTATTTTAAGCAGGCTGCTAAAAGATACACAGTCTTATACCAGTAAAATTTGAATAGTTTGCTTGCCTTTTAACAGGTTTGCTTTCAAGATCTGCATGTATTTACCTCTGACAATTCTCTCCTCAACTAAACTCTGACCACCATCAATCTCAATCTGAACAGAAAAATTTTCCCACCGTGTTCCGTTGCCACCACAATGTTCAGTCAGGGAATGACTGTTCTTTGTATGGAGGTTAACAAGTTACATTTTGGTCTAACAAGACTACAGCATCTTTTTTTATAAGTGTAAGCTCTGTCTCCTACAAGGTTTATGACCAACAGTGGGTTTTTGTGAGCCATTTATACATAATGGTCAGATTTTAATAACAATATAATGTTGATTTCCTTTGTGGCTTAATGTAGGAGAGAAAAACAACTGAACAGAGACGTTTTAAACCAGTTTCAAAATCTACAGAACCGAGGACAGCATACAATTAGTTCCAGCTAAAGCTCCTTCATTGAGAGAAATTATTTGAATACAGGGGCAAGTGAAAATAGCAACAGTAGCACAGCCGTAGCGCACTCTAGGAAGGTGCCACAGCTAAAGAAAACAGTAAGCCAGGTGTAGCTTCTATGAAAAGCAAAACAAACAATTGGCTGAGCAGACTCATACCAAACTCAAAACAGCATGCATCTAATAATAGGCTGTTTGTGATGTACTAACATCACACAAATGTGGGGAAACTGGTAAGGAATTGCCTGATTGATGGAGGTATCCTAAGTATTTGCATATTTAACAGATATAGTAAATATATAAATATTTATACTGAAAAAGGAATGAAGGTATAAATGTATGAACTGCTATGCTCTAAGCAAACAAAAGTGAAACCAAGCCTTTTTTACAGTCACTGCCAACCTACAGTCTGCTTATTAATAATGAAAAAGGGCATTATATCCCCCATGGTGGTGGCTTATTTGATTATTGAACTCACATGGAGTGTGATTTTAGGGGTGGGTTATACCAGTGCGAGTTAATTTGTCCTGTACAATTAAAAATTCACCATCACTGAGAAGGAGAAGCATTTAGGGACAGTATCTAACACTATGTATTATTTCTATTCTGTAAGGTGGAGCCACTCAGTCTGTCTTTATATTATTGTCTGCAGTAATTAGGCTCATACTTCAGATCAAAATATTAATTTTAAGGTATGATATTGTGTCATATTGTACTTACAACGTGTGACCCCTCATGTTTATACTGCAAACACTTTCTGAATGAAGCATGGGGTATGACATCTTGTGGTCACAGCTTGTAATTACAAAAACAAAGGGAACTTTTCAAAATTCATGAAACCTTGTTCATGTGCTGCGTAAATACAGCTAACATTTGCCATCAAATGATTCAAAATGTTTTAAATCCTTTTCATGAAACATCAGAAAAAAGAAATAAATATTTTTTGGGTAAGACAATAAAGGAGCATGGATCATCACTCAAATTAAAGCAACAACAGTTCTGGATGTTAGATAAAAAATTAAGCCAATATGCTTGCTAAATTTTGAAGACGAGACAATGGCGAACAGGATTTTGCACTAAAAGGTTGCCAGAATGATTACCCCCCGTTGTCATTTCCTTTTACTTATTTGTAACATATTGTTCAGCCTGAAGTATTACTTAAAAAAAAAAAACTAACACTAAAGTTATTTACTTAAAGGCTCATATTTTAATCATTCATGTACTCAGCTCTTTACACTAAAGAATGACCAAAATATTACATTTTCTGCCATATGAGCACTCATAAACTAATTTGGTGAGTATTGTTTCTATAAACTCATAATTACGCCTATATGTAAATAGTAAACATAACAGTAACAACCATTTTATGTAACATAACTGCAATAAACAAGATTGTATAGCACTAGTTTGAATTCTGTGCAAATCGTATTTTCAGTATCTCATTTCACTTCTTCTTTGTTCTTCCAGCTGTCCTTCTGCAGAGTCTCTCCTCACCTCTCAGTGCAAATTGAAACTGGCAGCACAAGCACACTTTCACTTTCACTGACACGTAATAATGTGTCTCTACTTGACTGCATCAAACTACACAGAACTAACTCAATATCCTTGCAGCTAATTTTCCCTTTCAATTGTCCATTAGAAATCTGTGTAATAGGGGAGTGTTTTTTGTGATTGCACTGTAAGTGCTCCATAACTCTGAATCATAGCAGACTGACAGAGGCAGTGGTTATTGGAGATAGAGGTTGGTCAGGAGCCATGGGATGCTAATGGGACCAAAACAATCAGCGCAACGGGATGATCCACAGTTCATTTAGGTCAGAACGCTAAGTAAACATGAAACTACAGATATCGCTGAGGAAATATGAGACATTATTATTTTCTTTCAGTTAATACTCCTCTACCATTACAGAGAAAAGATGAAAAAGATAAATTCTGCCTGACTAGATGTAACAAGAGATTTGTCCGGCCTAATTCAGCAAGACTGTAACCGGATTGTTTTAAGCAGCAAAACATGTCCTGATGTGAACTTAGACCAACTTACAAGAAATGTTGTTGCAGTCATCTAAGTATGGAAATAATTTTGACTACTATCTATATGCACATCTGCAATCGTGTCATTTGTTAGTTTCAAAATCTGATGGTCACTCAAAGAAGAATCCTAACTTGGAAAGCTTTCCCATTTGGACGCTTTGGAATGTACTTTATTGGAACTGAACCTGATCCGAACTGGCATTAAACATTGATTATGTGTTTTTCATTATCATATGTAATTAAGTTAGAAAACACATTTAAATACACTGTATATAAATATTCAATATTCTCCCTCTCTCTTTAATATTATTATCATCCATCCAAAGATTTAATACAAGTTGTGTGAGATTACTTTTGACACTTCATTGACTGTGGTTTTGTTACAAGTAAAGCGTCAGTAACTAACACTCTAGCCCAAACGGACTTACAGATAAGTTAAACACATTCAAGTAAATTCATATTTTATTACAGTCAAATTATCTTAAACACAACGTAAAAACCTGGGAAGCAGTTTGATAAGGCCATGGAAAGCGACTTCCGCACCGTTCTGAGGCGATCTGGTCAGCCAACTGGCATCACAGAAGTGAGAAGACATTTATCACTCAATCAAAGTCCCTTCCCTTATTTATGGTAACAAGCTTGGGGCAGTGGTCAAAATAAAGAAATCGTGAATGCAAAAAAAACAAAATAAATTTCCTCCACAGGGCTGTTCTTGTTCCTGCGTGCTGTTCTGCAGAGATGCAGAGATAGGATGAGTAGCTTAGTCATTTTGGAGGGGCTCAGCCACTGCTCCTCCACATCGAGAGCGGTTCTCACTCATTTTAGATCTAATATTTGTAAAAGGGAACTTTTATATAGATTTCTGACTTTATTACCTTATTTATTACAAGTGAAATGGTTTCATTTGTTGTTTGTTATTTTGGTTCAATGCATTTGTGTCACTTTATTCATGAAGGATGCGTGTATTAAGGAATCAAGGAATAAAGGAATTTTATTTGTCATCACATCACATGTGGTACATGGGGTGGGACGTAATTCTAATCCCACGGTCCAGTTTACACCCTGATAGCAATTTTAAATAGCTGCAAAATAAGAATAATATAATAAAATATAAAGAAATATAAGACATTAAAACACTACTGTGACATCAATGAGTGGGAATATTCTTCCAAACAGACCAAATGAGAGCAGACTGAAGCTAGTCAGCCAGTCAAAACCTGTTCAGTATTTGCATTAAAACATATTATAATTTCCTTTACATATTTGTATGTTATACAAACGCATTTAAAGAAATTGTAGATATTTTTTACTCCAAGGCCTTTCATTTCTTTATACCCGATAAACAAAAAGAATAGGAATTTAAAAAAAAACTCAGATCACCATCCACGTAACCCTGTTTAATCCTAAATTTGCATATTTTGCACACCGAAGCTTCAGAACCAGAATCGCTGATTAGATTGGTGTCATATGCAAAAAAAAATCAACCCTACATGTAAGGCTACATCTGTTACACAGAAGTTTCTGGGAAAAAACCTGAGCGTGCTGCAGGTGTGAACTTGTTACAGGCGGCTGTGGGTTGTAAATTGTGAAATCTCAGATCAGAGGATGGAATTTTGCGTTTCAGGTGTGAATGAAGTGATCATCTCCACAGCAAAAGCAAAACACTGAGGCTTTGTGTTGGCTCCACATAAGTTTTTTTAATTATTATTTAAGAGTGTTTTGATAGGAAATAGGTATTTATTTCCTTATAAAAACAAGTCTTCTACAAAGACTGCACCTGTCTAACGATTATGCCTGTTATTCCCTAAAGTGAAGGAATGTCCAAATGAGTTTTGTGTAAATCAAACCAAAAAACAGATTTGATTACAAACAGTTTGTTTGCTTTTCATAGGATTTTTATTAGCTTCAATTTGTTAAATATTCCATCAGCCACTCTTTCTCCAGATTGAAACCCTAAAATCACAGTTCAGACACTGAACCGACACTAAATATTAAAATTATGCATAAAAAATGGAGAAAAGCTATCCTTAATGCTTGCTGCATATTAATTACTTCATATGAGAGAGAATCTTGATAAAGACCAGCCAAGAGGAAATTAGTCTGAGTTCATACACTGTTACCAAGGCAGCACCACATTGAAAGATGAATCCCCATGGTAAAAACATTAGAGTGGCAGGATTTCTCCATGGCAACCCCCAAAAACAACAACAAAAAAAGCTTTTCAAGAGGACGTTTAGCTAGAGGTGATGATCACAATCAACAGAGCCAAGAGTTTATTTATGCCTGGAGCTTCACAGACTCAAACATACAAAGAGGCTGACTTTTACTTTTGATCATGTTCCTGGGATGGAAAGGTCACCATAAGGGCGATGACCCAACGTTTAAGCTGTTGATGGGGGTGTTTTCTCCTAGACAAGTATTAAATTACTTATATAGAAAACAAAACAAAAAATTTCCCTTCTTCATTTTACACCATATGACCTAAACGTCCTTTTTTCTCCCGATTTTTCTATTTAGATAAGTTATGGACTTTTACATACATGTGTAGATATCTTCTCAATATTTTTGTGTAACTGACCCATGATTTAGCTCAAACATTTTGGGTATCCTTTCACAAACCGTTGCATTTTTAATTTTTCATATTTTTACTTCTCCTGATTGTGGTTGTGCAACTGAGTTTAATTTATAGATCGCCTTGATCCCAAAAACCGAAAAACCTGCTACAGGTGTGTGATCAGGGCTTTGTGGTTGTTTTAGTCAAAGGGCAGCTGAGGCTACAATGTAGTTCACCGCCGTCAGCCTGTGAACGACTATGGTGTAAAGCGCTTTGGGAGTCCGCTTCAGATCAGAGGCGTTAAAGCCTTCATCTTAGTGAAAAACCTATCTTAACTGTGGTGCAACTTTTCTGTCATTGGTTATTCCTAGAATCCCTAAAAGCAGAAAGGGAGGCAGATCTTTTAGTTATCAGGCCCCTCTCCTGAGGAACCAGCTTCCAGCTTTAGTCTTTGAGGCAGACATCCTGTCTAGTTTCAAATCTAGGCTTAAAACCTTCCTGTTTGGTAAAGCTTACATTTAGGCAGAGGTAGAGAAGACAGCCTAATCCGGTTGGGGGAAGAACTCAGTGTAGATAGATGGTTATTTAAGTTATTTCTATAGTCATGCTGCTATAGGCTTAGACTGCTGGAGGACAATCTGACCACTTCTCACTCTGCTACGTTCTTCCTTTGTCCAATCTGTTTTAGATATCTTTATGTTAACCTTGTTTACATTTTGATTTCTCTTAGTGTTCTTCTCTCCATTGCAGCCACATCTGGTCTGGTGTTCTGTGAGCTGAGACAGCTTCTTGGAGAAGAATAAAGGCTGAGATGTTGCCAGCGACGCTCTACAACTGCTGAAGGTTTCTTCCTGTTAAAGGGGAGTTTCTCCTCTCCACTGTCGCTACATGCATGCTGAGTATGAGGGATTACTGTAAAGTCAACGACAACACAAGACCATTGTTTCACTCGTACCCACATAGTTGAATTCGTGTACACAGAGAGAGGAGGAGTTTATAGTTGTAAAAATTTGAGGTGTAGTCATAAGAGTTTGCTCTCACAGCTTTTAGATTTAAACTCTCAGACTCACAAATATTTCACCAGAATTTTGGGTACAAGAACTTTATTGATATATAAATACGAATATGAATGTTAGAGTTGTGCTTACACCTTTTTGACAGCGATCTTACTCCATACATGTTCAGCAATATACTTTGTTTAAAGATTAGATTCCATTGACTCTAGATGATGCTTGGAATCACGGAACCACTTCCACTAAATTCAACCTAATCTCCAAACCTAAACATGTTTTTTTTTTTTAAATCCTCATTCAGGTAAAGGGTCAGTACAAAAGTAAAAAATATTTAAATATCCTGAACAACTTCATAAAAATTAAAGCTCAGATTTGGTTAAATAATCTTCAAAAATCGAGATACAACAACTAATAGATCAGATATTACAATGGCCTTATTGTCTTTGATGGTGTTGTTCTTGATTGGTGATCGACTGATTACTTATTAAAGTCCCTATTGATTGAAATCAGCAGCGCGCCCTCCATTTCAGTCTAAAAACCAACAGGGTCATGTTTAAACCCATTTCCGAGGTAACTACAATTTGGATCTGCAAGAGATAAAGCACTTTTTATGTGTGGTAATTGTGTCAAGCATAAAACGTTTGATCGGGGCACCCTTCCCCACGATTACTTACTTACCTACACAAAAATAACAAAGTTTGTCTCTCCTTTTGATTAACAATCGGACATGTCTCCTGCTGTAACACCCATTTAAAAAAAAAAGTTAAACAAAAAGGTTAAACAGTCGTAAAGCAAGAGCCTCACTTACACAAAAGGAAAAAAAAATACCACTTTCTCACACACACACACACACACACACACACACACACACACACACACACACACACACACACACACACACACACACACACACACACACACACACACACA
>JAVLVB010000001.1:5585577-5613280 GCA_032876305.1 Orestias chungarensis | reverse complement strand
CACACACACACACACACACACACACACACACACACACACACACACACACACACACATACACAAACACACACACAGTGCAGCCATTGTGGTGACCATTAACTTTTCACCAGGAGATAGGTGGAGCCTCGCACTTATGTTTGCTCTTCCACAATAAACCTCTATAGCACAAAGTCTTGGCAACAGACACCAGTACTTTGGAATCGACCAACCTTCCATCTCGCACAACAATCTGTGGTCAACCATTAAGCCAGGAGAGACTGCAACAGATGCATGCACAAACACACCATTTGGTATTCCATATTCATGAAGGAATAATTGGATAAGTGTATTTTACTGAAATATGTATGTCAGGCTTCAAAATAGCACTTTTAACAACAACACAAAGGGCTAAATGAGGAAGATTGTTCCTCTTAAACATAAAGCACTCAATAACCAAGCTCCATCATACATCAGATGTCTGATTGTTCAATATGTTCCTAACACAATATTAGCTTCTCAGACTGAAGGTTTGCTGGTAGTTCCTAAAAAAGAAGGGTAAAAGGCTAGAGGACAATCCAACCACTTTTCCTCAGTCTTCTACTTTCATCTTTTATGCCCTTTTGCATCAGTTGGTTCTAATTCAACTGAAAACTTCATCTTCTATCTCAGTGTTTTTCTCCGCATAGAAACTACACTTGCTCTGGTGTTCTGGTGTTAACTTTGACGCCTTCCTGGAGGGGACATCAGCTGAGATGGTGCTGTCAGAAACTCAACATCGTCTCAAACCTCCAGTCAATCATGGCAGATGGCTGTTGGCACTAGCCCTATACTGAGCAATCATAGTTATACTGAGCAATCTTAGTTATACTGAGCATACTCAGTATAATTGGTTGCTGTGAAGTCAGTGACACAATGTAAGCCAACGCCTACTGTCTCTGGATGTTGGTCCAGAAAGAGCGTATGCTGCTAGTCAATGACTCAATGAAATTTGCTCAGTTTCCTTAGATCTTTTAAGACAACTCTAATAATAAACTAGCCTGGCTGACAGTTAAATAGGATGAACTGTAATTTAGTTTGAACAGAATTCTCTTCAAAAGGGCCTTGGGACGGCATGTGTTTAGATTAGGTACCGGATTCATTGAAGTAAAGGTATAAAGGCAAATGTTTGAGAGGCAAGGCTGAGAACAAAGAGGGAGCGGATTCATGCATTGCTTAGCTGCAGTTCACCGCTTTCACATTTGACAATTCCTTACTTCATGACCCTTGCTATCCCGGTTTGAATACTTTACACGCCGTCACAATATCTTGACATTTCTGACAGCCATCACCTGAGATGCACAGATCTAATCCTGGTTAGTAAACCAATGGAGTCAATCAAGTTCTTGCATGCCAGCTGGCAGACGTATACACAAACGTCAACACATATTTCATGACTGATTTACAAAGGCCTAAAATGGGATGTTTAACTGTCATATCTAGAAGTAAAAAACAAGATGGTCAGGAAAGAATACACAACTGTAACCAGCCATACGAGTAAAGATTAACCAAAACAGCAAAGGATCTAGGCCGCCGAAAATTAAGAAGATAACACACAGAATCATCACCTTCAGACTGGTTGTGAAATGTTTGTAATTGTCAAACCTGATAACTGCATGTTCACACTAGCTGCTATAAAGCTCTGCAGTGCAGGGTCAAGGTTGATATGTGAGGCTTCATTTAAGGGGATTTAAGGACATTTGTATCATGAATCCGTCTGGTTTTATCTTGGTAAATCTAGGCCAATAATGCATTTATATAAGTTTGTAAAAAAATGACAGTTTGTATCCATCTTCCTAGTATCAACTCTCCATAGAAGTGCCTTCTATACAATCATATCTGCAATTCATCGGCGGGTATTTCTCTACTAACGGTTCAAATCTTAAGAATCATTCTTCCCCCATTCTTCTTTGCAAAATACTTCAAGCTCGATCAGACATGAAGGAGAGCATCTCCAAACATCAGTTTTTTAAATCTAGCCAAAGATTCTCAATTACATGTTGAACCTCTGGCCCAGGCTCTTATTTTTTTTTATTTTTTTTTAAGCCTATTATTTCCTATATTTAGCTAGTTTTCTTATCTGATCATCTCTAAACAAGTCCCTTGTACTTTCTGCATAAAAGCATCACCAACAGCACAATGCTGGCAGCATTAAGTTTTCAATTTCAAATAGTGTTTTCAGTGTGGTATTTTGTTACATTTTATATATAGGCCAAGTTCCATTGTGTTCTCATCAGGCCAGAGGACCTTCTGGGATGATTGTTCTCTCAATATTAGCTTTATTTTTGCCATTTCTCTTGTGCGTAGTGTTTAGAACAACATATAGGAACAAATTAAACAGGTAATAACTAGCTAAATCCACAGTGAAAGAAAACAACAAATAAGGCCTGGGTTAAATCACATGCTGCTGCAAATGACCTAATCTCAATCAGTTCATCTTTAAACAGTGACAAGCCTAGACAGTAATCTACGGTTATCATTGTGTACCCATTACTCACAGGTAATGGTAGTCTTAATGGCAGCTCATTGGAATCAACAACAACAAAAATATTCTGTTAGGAGCATTTGTCTCAAACCATAGTATTAGGCAGCAGCTGCAGCATTTTTAAACAAAAGAAAACTTCAAATATCCACATAAGAAATTATTATTCAAACATTTGACCTTTTAGTGTTCAGTCTACTATTTCCATTAATTCCCCAAATGTCCACTATCAATAGGTGTGTTCTGTTTTATTTAACCTAGGTCAAACCTAAATTAAATCAGAATATCACAGCAATATTTTCCCTTGTCCCACACATTCAGATTACATCTAATAAATACGTCAGTCTTCATTTGTTCCCGAAGTCACGACTGCAGGAGAGGGTTTTACTGGGATATGGCTGTAATCCAGTTGCTGTGAAGAAGCAGGAACTGTGAGTTTAATCTCAAAACTGTGCCTGCGTTTCACAGGGGAGAAGGCTGACCTGTCTGCGTCCTTTCCTTCTGAGCTGAGCTTACACTGAGCACATTTCTATGGAACACCATGGAAAGCCCCACTCCCCCCAAAAAAGAAAAACACAACATGTTCACAAGTTCTTAACCACCAGCTCAAAAAAATGTGATATTGTTTTTCTTCAATGTGCTTTGCATCAAAGTGCTTTGTTGTAGCATTTGTTGTTACAGTACATGCGCAATTTCTTCATGCCACTGAACTTTCCATTGATATGTATACTGTATGTTAAACAGCAATTCTTCATAAGCTTTAAGACACCGATATTAATGTTATTAACATGATTGTCTTTCACTTTACAAGACTTGCTGATGAAAAGCCTCTTTTTTTATTTGTTTTAGGATATTAGAATTGACTAAGATGCGCCTGCATGTGTGAGACATAGGAAAAGTTGCAGAGTCGTTTCATTTTTTTTTTTTTTTTACAGGAGGAAAAATGGTAACAGCAGAAAACTTTCACAACATATAGAAAAGTCTGAAAGAGTCGATACAGAGTTTTAAATAGCACTTTAAATGCAACACTGCGCAACATTTACATGTAATCTCTTCAATTTGTCCTTAACTTGTGTTATAAGCAGCAATCAACACTAAACTTGTGTTATAAGCAGCAATCAACACTAAACTTGTGTTATAAGCAGCAATCAACACTAAACTTGTGTTATAAGCAGCAATCAACACTAAACTTGTGTTATTAGCAGAAATCAACACTAAACTTGTGTAATAAGCAGCAATCAACACTAAACTTGTGTTATTAGCAGCAATCAACACTAAACTTGTGTAATAAGCAGCAATCAACACTAAACTTGTGTTATTAGCAGCAATCAACACTAAACTTCTGTTATTAGCAGCAATCAACACTAAACTTGTGTTATTAGCAGCAATCAACACTAAACTTGTGTAATAAGCAGCAATCAACACTAAACTTGTGTTATTAGCAGCAATCAACACTAAACTTGTGTTATAAGCAGCAATCAACACTAAACTTGTGTTATTAGCAGCAATCAACACTAAACTTGTGTAATAAGCAGCAATCAACACTAAACTTGTGTTATTAGCAGCAATCAACACTAAACTTGTGTTATTAGCAGCAATCAACACTAAACTTGTGTTATTAGCAGCAATCAACACTAAACTTGTGTTATTAGCAGCAATCAACAGTAAACTTGTGTTATTAGCAGCAATCAACACTAAACTTGTGTTATTAGCAGCAATCAACACTAAACTTGTGTAATAAGCAGCAATCAACACTAAACTTGTGTTATTAGCAGCAATCAACACTAAACTTGTGTAATAAGCAGCAATCAACACTAAACTTGTGTTATTAGCAGCAATCAACACTAAACTTGTGTTATTAGCAGCAATCAACACTAAACTTGTGTAATAAGCAGCAATCAACACTAAACTTGTGTTATTAGCAGCAATTAACGAAACAGAAACAAGGCCGGCAGAAAAGAAAACAACTGACACGTAAAGTGCTCGCTTTGAGGGGTGGGGGGGGGGGGCATGAAAACTTTTCCAGTCCGCTTACCTGCTCTTCGCGGTCACCTGTGGCGGAAGAAGCCATGTTGGGGGAGGAAGAAGAGTGCAGCGCTCGTCCTGCTGCTTTCGGATGAGTTTGATCCGCAAGAGATTGACGCACTGGGAAAGCATAAGAAGGTCGAACATCTGAGGAGAATCGACTCTGGGGCCAGTAGGCTGGGAGTGGGGCCCCTAAAGTATCTTGCGCCGGTGGAAACTCCAGGTGAAGCGATGTGAGAGGGGTGTACTGCCAGACCGGAGCCGCAGCCAGGAGGAGAGACACCGAAATGTGGAGGGAAACAGCCGCTGGGGGGCGGGGAGACATGAGCCAAAAATACAGTCGCGCATACGAGGTGCATTGCGGTATTTGAATAGAAGCGTGTGCCTTTGCAGGACGAAAGGAAATAAAGATAGTCTTTCTAGGAAATATGTTTGTTTTTTTTGTTTGTTTGCTTTTTATTTATTTATTTATTTATTTTTGCTATTGTTGGTAAATAATCCTCCTATATCCTGGTGACAACAAACTCTCTTTGAATTTTGGTAAAGGATCACCTGTACTATAACCAGAAATTATAATTAAAAGATTTTCTGTTGATGTTTGGAGAAAACCAAGTCGGAACCATGCTCAACCAGAATATGTGTTTATTGATTTCAGGAATTTATTCCTCCACAAACAGTAGCAGGTGGCAACAGACTTTATTCATAGCTTGTTTAAAAGATTGCATAGACTATAACCAGAATGAGCATTAATTCATTTTACGGTAGTTTTTTTTAAGAAATGCCATGTGAAATTATCAGATAATGCTGACCTATATGGATTTGTCATTTTCGATCATGTATTTCTTCAATAACTGCAAAAGTCATGAGGAAAAAGTCAAATATTCAGAATCCTTTCACAAAATCCCTACAATAGCTTGCGAGAGTAATGGTCCATTCCTCCAGAAAAAGAACTGATTGCAACCAATACAGGTTTGTAAGACACCTTGCTTGCACACACCTCAGTATATAAAGTAATGATTCTGAATACAATAAAAAAAAACTGACATTCTTTCTGTCACTATTGAGTCATATAACAAATCTACATAACTTTGGTAATTTTAACTGACCTAAATCAAGAGAAATTGGTCCGGTTTAACTAGATACAGTGAGAAAGTAAAGGTTTGTATAAACTTCTGCTTTCAATGGTATGAAATAAATAAATAAAAAATAAGTAAAAAATAAATAAAAACTATACTATGATAAATAACATGCAGTCTTGTTTTTTTTTTATTAATCTTTTTGGGGAACATCTATTCCTTTAATATGACAGGGATGGGAAAGTTCCATCCCTGCAGTTGGATGAGCTGACAATGTTATATTTATTATTTAGTTTAAGTTAAAGGAGTTTTTGTGCTACTACTTAGACGTTAGCAGGATCTTGTTGTTAGATGCCTGTTAATCTGTTGCTTTTCTTGTTTCTCTTTTTGTATGAATGATAATCATGTATATTATATACAGTATAGTTTGATAAAATACATTTTATGTTCCATGTAAGCCTAAAAACAGGCTACAAATGGAAAAACTAAATAAAAAATATATATTATCTGGTTTAGGATTATGATAACATCTGTGTATAGCAATTCGCTAGGAGGCAGTGTTGCTAGTTTCATTCCATCCGATAACATCTGGGTTGAAATAAAATGTATTAAATTACTTTTCCGATACATGCTCAACAATGCAACTGTTGAATAACCTTGTATTCTCACTCTAGAAACCCAAATTGAGTCATTTGAAGAACAGGACCATAACAAATAGTTTAAAAAAAGTAAGGCGATGAAAGTATTTGGCTGGAGCTTTCACTTCAGTTTAAGAATAGGTTAGTAGTACACATTTTTGATCGTCCAATTATTCCAAGCTTTATGTTTCATCATGTCTAAGAAGAATTAGTTCTAAGACGTCTGTATAGCGAGGTTAAAATGAAGTAGTGCTTGTTGATTAGGTTTTTAACATTCTAAACTATATCTGTGTGGTGTTTACAAATATATTGTTTGAAGGTTTAATGGAAATTAAATATTGCAGGTAGAAAGGTGCACACAAACAGAAGTATTCAATTCAGTTCCCCAGATTGATATCCAGAGGCATTGACTTTCAGCATCTTGAAGTATCGAAATCAAACTCTCATGAATTTGGTTAAATTACATTCTGATTTTTTTCCCTAGTTTCTTGTGTAACCTGAAAAAAACCTTCAGTAACTAATATAGTCTAAAATTACACTTATTGCTGGATAACACTTTTTTTTTTGGCAACCGCAGCCTTTTTGTCATCTCCCATCAACATCCTGGCACATTTTGGTTAAACATTTACACAAAGACTCTGCTGTTACAGTGTGCAGTGATCCTTCTGCCCAGATCGCTGAAGCAGCAACATTCCTGCAGGAGGACCCTCTCAGTGTCAGTGATTTATTCATTGTGGCTCTCAAAAATGAAACCAGTTTAAGATGTCAAGTAAGTCATTTCAAAACACTTGGACAAAAATGATACTGGATGAGTGCACAACTTAAAAAACGGCTACCTTTAAAACACTTTGATTGCGTGTTAGCATTCAGTGTTTATCGGTAGAAGTCGAACGCCAGTATACTGCATCATAAAAGGTTATTATAACTTAAACACATCCAGAGCCTTTACCCGACTGACTCCAAAGATGTTCTTTTGTTTGGGTTCTGGTCAAATAAATATAATAGGATTCATGCTTTGACATCCTAATGACCTAAAATGAAAACACCTCTTTAGCTTTCTAAAAATTAAACCATCAAACTTGCAATTGAGACTAGCTCAAACTTTCCTAACTTTTCAAAACATCAGTTCCAATTAAAATACTAATTTCAGAGCATAATATCACTACCGTAGTCTTTTACAATAGGTGATTTATAGTTCTGCTTTTGTGTCAAACTTACAGAACTTTGGTTTCATCATACCAGAAAGCATTCTTCAAAATTATTCAAGTTCTAGGCAGGCCTGGACTTTTCATTCAAAGGAAAAGCCTGCAACCTATCTCTAGCAATCTGGGGTATACAGGATATTGTCATGTCTATAACTCAAACCACTACCTACCAGAAATCCCACGCAGCTTTAGCGTTATCTAAAGTTTTCAATTCTCATAATGTCAAGGAAATGTTGAATTACATAATATAAATGTTCTCTCATTGTGTTTGATTCCCACTTTTCCTGACTTTCTTCCCCCATACTTCCCATTACTGCTAAGATGATTTCTATTTTGTAACCAGCTACAAAGAATAGCTTTAGAGACTTAAAATTACAGGTTATATATTGAAAACCAATCAAAAGACCCTACTTTTTAGAAAACCTGGTAAATATCAAATCAAATTAGATATGTAAAACTTTTAATAACCATGTTCAGTGGAAAGAAAAGCATCTACTAAGCAACAAGTTTATTTTAGCGGCTGGTTAATTAGTCTGCAAGTCCTGAAACACAATCAACAAAAAAACAAAAACAAAAACAAAAAACTAGAAATTTGCATGAAGTGACCAGTACCAACCAGATACCCTTAAATTATATCCTGCAAGTTCTGAAAGTAATCAACTTATGGAAAGAAAGAATCTCCAGAATAAACCTAAAATTAGGCAATCAACATCATGAAACGTTTTCTTGCCCTGTAAACTTTTATTTACTCTAGTGCTTAAGAGTCACATTGTTAACTAAGGATCCAAATAATTTATTAGCCAAGTCGGTTGTAAAGTTTTTTTTTAAATATCAGGGATTAAACATTATCACACTGTCACACATTTTCCCAAATAAACCCTGCACATCATACCCAAAAGGTCTCACAATAGGCTGCATTTAACCAGGAAGCAAGTTATAAGTTCAAAGGTTTCCTGGCCAAGGTTGCAGCAGAACACACTTTACAACACATTAAACATTTTGTAAACCTATAACTTTGTGGAGACATACTAATGCCTTGAATTATTTTTAATTCAACCAAGAAAAAATTTTTTTCTACTTGCAGGCATTGGAAAAGAAATCATTGAGCAGTTATGTTATTCCAATGGTAAGACACAAGGAAATGAGTCATATTCTCCACCTTCACTACCTCTTTAGCCAATGATGGAAGTCATCTCAGGCTCCAACCAAGTCAATACAGTGTTTAATTTCAACACATGAGGGCAGCATTGACCTTAAAATTGATTTCTTAGCACTAAAACATTTAAGGTTTCCTTCAACTGCTAAAGATTAGGGTACAATCAATTAATACAATCCTACCAGGGTTTAAGCATTTTATTCATGAAAGTTTTGTTTTTTTATTTTCTAACGGAAAGCTGTTGTATAAAAAGACAACAAAGATGAATAACATTGTATGTTTCTGAGGATTAATTTATTGGATGCCAGCATAAAGTTTGTCAATTTGTGGCTGGAACAGCGCTTTAAGCTCGGCCCTCTTTGCTTTCAGGGTGGGCGTCAACAGGCCGTTCTCGATGGTGAAGAGCTCCGGGTGAAGGTGGGCGTCTTTTACCTGCATTAGAGGGAAGAGTAGACTTTAAATCTACAGTGAGGCAGAAGACAGTGCAAGTTCTCTTACTAAGAAAGATAGAGCTACAGTGTACGCAAACCTGGCAAACAGGAAATATCTCACCACTGTCGTTGCCAACAAGTTATGTTACAAAGGTTTAAGTTGAAGTTTTGTAATTGAGCGATTTTCCAATTTTTAATTCTAATTACATCTCATAGATGAAGAGTTACCAATGATGAAAATCACACACCTACAGGATTAATATTTTTTTGTATTCCTTTTAACCCTTTTGGCTTATGCAATATGACTAAATAAGTCAAATTTGAGATGGGTGAAAAATTAAATCTAGCATTTGCTAGGATGAAAAAGTTTACCTGCTCAAATGACTTGAGACCTGCTTCTTTTCCTAGTTTGGTCATATCTGTGATTATAGCTTTTTTAATTTCCTGGAAAAAAAATAATTTGTAAACATGTCTTGCAGATTTGACATTTGTTAAACACTGGAGAGATGACAAATACATTTTAGACAAACATACTGTGCTCTTGCAGAGTTCTTCAAACGAGCCTTGGATGCCAAGAATTTTTGCAAAACCTGGCAGGACATCAGCATCAGGGACCACGACGGCAACCAGGCAGGACTACACAAATGGGGAAAAAAAAAAAAAAAAAGTTGTGACTCTAAATTTTAAGCAACTGGAAAGACAGACCAGAAAAAGTCAAGTTACCTGCAGACTGTCTCCATGCACAAACACCTGGGCCACAAGTCCACTGCGGATGTACACGTTCTCGATCTTCTCCGGGGCAATGTATTCCCCCTGAGCTAGCTTGAAGATGTTCTTCTTACGGTCAATAATCTTTAAGACTCCACTCTGTCTCAAAAACCACAACGCAGAACTGAGAAATATAAACTTACGTTTAAGTCTATAACAGAGATTCAGATTTACCAATACTAAATAAAATTACAGTCTCCAGCTCAGAGGACGATCAAGAAGTTAAAGCAAAAACGGATGCTTATGTTCAAAAGTGCAGTGATCTGCAAAAGTAGTCACAACCATCGAATTTTTTCAAGGCGGTAAACTATAGTACATTGTGAGATTTTGTGGACAATGCAAAGAGCGGAATATGTAAGGAAAGGAACATAATTAATGGCTTGCATTTTGTAAGAAATTTAAAAAGCAGTGTTCAATTGCATCTAACCCCTCAAGTTCACGCTTTGTAAACCTACCATTTGGTGCTAGTACATTTGAAAGGTGGCGTTTTGTTGTTTCCATTTGCTTATAGATTCCGAAATCTGTTCGTTTGCAAATATCATTCATTTTAAATTGCATTGTTACCATTTAATATTCAATAAAAATCTCTTAACCAAAATTGATCCGGTATTAAGCGCCATTTATCCTGCCATCAGCCCAACCCACTTCCCTGCCCTCACTGAACAAAAGTTATTTATTATTACAGGAAAGCATAATACTGATGTCATCAATTTTCTTCTGCATATTAAAATGCTGCTTGAGGGTGGTGCCACATCGAACTATGTGAGGTATGAGACTCCTTGAGAAAGTCATCTTTAGGTTAAAACCATTCAGAATCCTTGTGGTCTTTTTAACATGCAACACAGATAACCAATTCGGCAATCTGAAGATGTGGTTGGGCTCTCAGACTTTTAATCCCAAACGGTCTCTGCTCTCCTAGATCTGTTTTCTGTTGACTTTTGCTTAGATTACTTTTATTGTACATTAAAAATACCTTATACTGCATCAGCTACTCATGCACCCCAAAACCACTGACGTTTACACTCCAGATTCGATTTTTTTACCCTAGTTTGTGTTTAATACATTTATTTTTCAGAGCAGTGTCGTTCACACTTTGTCATGACTTTTGAGCTACATTATATCAACTATGCATCATTTTTTCCTTCATCACACTTATGCTTCACTTTGTTGTCCATGTGTCACAATAAATCCAGTTTTTGGTGAATATTGACCTAGTTAGATCCATTCTTTCATAATGCAAACAAGTTTTTTCTTACCGGCAGCCATTTGCCAATATCCCCAGTGTGTAGCCAGCCATCCTTATCCAAGGCCTCTGCAGTCTTTTTTGGGTCTTTTAAGTAGCCTTTAAACACATTTGTGCCCTTTATGCACACCTGTATAAAAGAACATACCCAAAAAATATTCTCACTAGCTTTTCCTCTGTCACATGTACACTTTTTTTATGTACACAAGCACTCAACTAAGTGTGTAAGCTCCACCCGTTACAGGAGTTAAATACGTCCAGTTCTACAAAGAGTCAGATTAACCTACCTCCCCTTCGCAATTTGAAGCAAAGTAGTTCATTTCCTCCACATCAACCAACTTTACAAAATTGCAAGGTAGAGGCACACCAACATGACCTAAAGCGAAAGAGCGGTTGTGAATTAGTTTGTTTGCCTTTTGGATCCTACTTCACTCATGTGAAAGGTTTATAGTAAAGTATAAGATGAGTCGCTGCCGTTTTACGGTTTGCTTGACTACATACCAGCAGTGGCATCTCCTGGTAAGGTGAAGGTGCAGGCAGCTGCACACTCCGTCTGACCGTAACCTTCAAAGATCTGAAAGAACCAGAGGGCAACATAAACATCTCGACAGAAACCAGTATCAGTGTTGTGCAACACTGTTCTTGCAAAACATCAACATCACTGCATCAGTTTATATCAAGTTATTTGGGGAATGGCAAACTTTACAAATGCATTAAAGTGAATCTACAGTGAGGCCACCTGTAAGAGAGCCTGGCATATTTTTATGTAAAAGGTTTGGGTTTTATGCCATATTGTTCATTTAAGGTTGTACAGCATGTTCAACACCAATTGAAGTGCAGAGTAACTTGCATCTGTATTGCAGACTTTGTTTGTTTTTTATTAATGAAAGCAAGTTTCAGTTTTGGACAAAACCATAATGCTTTGCCTGAAGAAGACTGCATTTCCCTTTAGGACCAATACATTTGCAGTTTTGTTTGGCATGGTTCCTCCTCAAAGTTGCTTAGTGTCGGTTACAGCGATACGGACCCCCTCGGGCCATGACAGAGGTGTCATTTAACGAGCTGCAAGTCGACGTATAATCACAAGTTATATAAATATTTTATGAAGTTTGAAAAGTTACTTAGTGTTGCTTTAAGGGAATCCAAACATTATTAGATTGTTTTAGAGGGCCACCAAAAACACTGAACCATATTATCGTTTAAAAAGACTAAAGAAAATGAGTGATGTTTGCAGGGCAAAACAAAGTCTGATAAAGACGCTCACAACGCTGATTAAAGGGATTAGAGCTTTATTACCTGGCAGCCCAGAGCAGCCCTGAGGAAGGTGAGAACAGATGGTGATATAGGTGCTGCTCCCGTCACCATCATCCTCACACGGCCCCCCAGAGACTCCTGAGTCAGCGATGAGAATACTTAGAACCAGCATGCATAACAGGGAGCTAAAATGTTGTTTTTTAAAGGCGTGTTTAAACATTTCTATTGAGCAAACTACCCAACAAGAAAGTAAAATCTTTATGTATATAAGGGGGGAATGACTGAACACCTAAAGACCAGCCTAGACCTTCGGGAATCTAAAAACAAATGGGGTTAGTAAACACTTTTGTAGGATGCATTAAACTGCAGAAAAGCAGATGTGTATACCAGGTAAGGGTAACGTGAGTTAAAGTTAAGGCTCATGTTAAAAGATAAGCTGCAATGTTTTGAACCACCTGAAGCCACAAAGCAAAAAACATTTGACCAATATGAAAGTAGAAATCAGAAACTATAGGTTTATATTAATCCAGCTTTGATGAAACTACTTCTGAGAGATATAAAAGGTTTTGACAAAAGTGTCCAAAAAATTAATGTATAAATAAATTAAATAAAAAAATCACTGATTTTACTGAAAGCTAACACAGTCCATGAAGGTTGTTACAAATACACTAGGTCCACAAATAAGGAATTTTACTGGAAACTGTAAGGTTTAACAGAAATGTATTGTGCTGAAATGAAAATAGATCAGAATTTCCTGTGCAGCTATGAAAATTATATTTTCTGTATATAGAGAATTGTGACAAAGAATACATAATGTCTCAAGAATAGAACTTTGATGACCCACAAAAAGTTACCATTTAAAAAAAAAAAGAAAAGTGTCCGATCTCATATAATGGGGCATTACCTGGACTTTGCTAAAGATGAGTTTGTCCCATATGCTGTTTTTCCTGAAAATACCATCTTTCACCTCAGCATACTTCCTCTCTGCAGCAAAGTTCAGCAGCCATTTTTTAAAGGGAGATGTGGCACCACTCTGCACCTGATTACCAAAATAAAACTTAACTACTTCAGCAAAACCTCAATAAATTTTACAAAAAAAACAAACAAACTGCAGTTTAGTTTACACACCTTGTCATAGATTCGATTGAGGAGTCGTGGCACCACTGGAAAAACAGTGGGCTGCAGAGTTTTCATGTCATCTGGCAACAGACGAATGTCCCCCTGGAAGAACCCCACTCTAGCCCCTGAACCATAAATCACCGTCTGAAACATTCAGGGAAACAGATCCAAGACACCATCAGATATCCTGAACTGAGACCTGATCTCAATGTGACCCATCTTCTTACCTGTACAACCCGCTCAAACATGTGCGCTAAAGGCAAAAAGGAAATGCTGATGTCCTTCGGCGATGGAGCTACGGATGCCTGACGGGGGGAAAACACAAATTCTGTTGAGCTGGATGATGAAGACAAAAATGTTTTTAAAATGGGCCCAGTTTTATCAACATGTACCTCAAAGATTTTTAGGGCAGCTGCAGCATCTGCAACCACATTCTCATGCGTCAACATGGCACCCTTTGGATTTCCTTTTGAAAAGAATAAGCAGAAATTACCTATTCTGTAATCAGTTGTAACAATACAAGCCTACATAACTTAAGCCGTGTGTCCTGCTATTCGGAAAAAGCGTCAAATCCTAGATGAACACCTGTAGTGCCGCTTGTGAAGCAAACAATGCTGAGGTCCTCTGGCTTCGGTGGCTGTTGGAACATGAAGTCAGTACCTTAAAGTCTGCAGCTCATTATGACGTTGGAAATGTGAACGCTTTTAGATTGTTCTTTCATTACTTACAACTGGATTTTGAAGGTTACCTTTTCCCAATGCCTGGAGTTGTCAGAAAAGACATACCGTCAGTAATCTGATCTTTTTATTTGCGTTCAGCTTGGTTTGGCTTTTTTAGAGATTAGTACCTCCAGGTCCTCCATGGACAAGATATCAACCTCACACTTCTTTCCTCGCTCGATCAGGTCAGGGCTGAATGAGTCCATGAGCACAACAGCTTTGAGGACTGAGGTTTGGCCTTTTTCACGGTTCAGCAGCAACATTTCTGCCTTCTTTTGGGTGTCACATAGCACTGTGCTGATCTCAGCTTGAATGGGGAGAAAAATAAATTAAAAAAATCAGCGTCCATGACTAGTTTTTCTTTAAAACTCTGATGTAGAGTAAACTGTTTATCTCATAACATGCTTCCCATTAGGAAACCCTCACAAAAAAAAAAAAAAAAAAACTCTGTTCCTGTGGGAACATAGTTGCTGGACGTCTTATTGCCTATGTAATTAGCAGCATTAGAGAACAAAGTAAAGCTCCAATTACCTTGGTTGATAATGAAGACGAGAGCCTCAGGACCCAGCGTGTCATAAAGTGGGACCACTACCATGGAGTAGGTGTAACACGCTAGCTCACCAATAATCCACTGCAAGTTTATTTAATTAGACAGCAGAAGTTACTTGAAGCTTTTCATACAAAACAGATCAGTTTAGTAAAAAAAAATAAAATAAATAAAAGACTTCATTCACCTCGGGTCTGTTCTGAGCAAAGATGCCGATGAATGTATCGGCGTCGGGCTTCAAACCTTTGTGTAGGAGTCCTGACCCCAGCTGTTGTGCCCTCTCACAGACCTTCAGGGAAAAAGGGCAGTCAAATAGAAAAGGTTATCACTTTGTACATTTTTCATTTTGTTGCTCAAATGTAAAAAAATATATATATATATTCCAAAACACACGTTTAACCATTTAGCCAAATACTTAGTTTTATGTAATTGCCGATCTTTACTGTACCTGTTTGTACTTCAGCCACTGGTAAGGCCTCCCTGGTTTTCTGTAGCCCAAACACGGTCCATTACCTAGAAAATTAGATTATTCTGATGTGGTTTCACTGTATTCAAACCATGCATATATATTTTTTATCATTTTCTTTGCCAGATTATTTGTTCATATATGGAATTATTGTCTCTACACATTAGCTCCATTTCAAGCATGTACCATGCAATTTTGCCTTTCTAGTTAGTTACTACCAATCACAGCTTTTTTACATGCATTTAGAAGGCATCCCAATGTTTATTAAATTAACAAATTCCCCCCCTATTAGAAAACCTTTTTTCTTATGACACAAACCATTTGATTACCTGAAACTCTCAGGCCCCTTTTAAAGACCTCATAAAGAGTCTTTGCATCATTGTAGCGATAGGACATAAGGTTATTGTTGTCCTCCAACAAGGCTGTTTTTCTTGCACCATCCTGAAAAAAAACAAAAACAAAAAAACGAAAAAAAAAAAACACTAATTTAAACAAACAAAAAGGGATTACTATTACTTCCTACAACTGAAGCAATATTTTTGCATTCTCACCTTGACCCCAAGAGTCTGGTGGTTGAGGTCAGCTGGTATGCGGAGCGGACTGGGACGTGCGTTGAGGTAAAACAGAGTTGCAACCCCGACACCAATCAGCGAGATTGCCACTGGGGTCGGAAGAGGTGAGAACAGCACCTGGAAAATGACGTCCATGATGCAGGGTCAGCTGGGATGGAGAACTAGAAGAATGAACAGAAACAACATTTAAAAACAACAGTAATGTAAGCAGTACATTTACAACAACCAGTGTAAAATGCCAGT
Source organism: Orestias chungarensis (assembly GCA_032876305.1). Taxonomy (NCBI): domain Eukaryota; kingdom Metazoa; phylum Chordata; class Actinopteri; order Cyprinodontiformes; family Cyprinodontidae; genus Orestias; species Orestias chungarensis. The sequence continues at coordinate 5,597,321 of JAVLVB010000001.1, read as the reverse complement.
TTTTTTTAATGCAAAACTCATTTTCGTTTTATACAAAACACATTTTTGAAAAATTGACAATTACCTGATTTTATGTATGAAAACTCCTAAAATACTTAATCTAATCCCCTTTTGATTTCATCTGTAACATCCCCAATCTTGACTCCAGTTTTTCCTAGTCTGACTTGCAAGAAGGTTTCCAAACTTTATTTATTCATTCGGGTGGCCGTACAAAAATCGTCTGTCAGATTCAGATGTACCAGCTTTCTACTAGAGACCCACAGACTTGAGGTTAAAACTATCTGGTACTGGAACACGTAACTTAATTTACCTTTGTGACCATATGTTAAACCTGAAGCTACCACAATACAAAATGTGGGTTTGGCATGTTATAGGTCAAATATTGCCCCTTCATGTGATTTCGAAAAATAAGTCTCAGTAATGTCACTGTAGATGGGTTACATCCTTCATCAAATATTTTATCCAATTAACGGCGATCTTCACTGCACCATCAAATCGCTCAAATTAAAAGGATCCATGTGATAGAATGCTTGAAATTAAACCTTGCAATATAGAAGGGGTATATATACACTTTTACAATGCCCCCCCCCCAAAGATACTTCCCAACGGTGCCGTTTGATGGTTTCTAACAACCTCAGGGCAAAGTTAAATTGTGCAACTGCTACTCTTAATCCTTTAAAGATAAGAATTGCCATCATAAAAATTCTCAACACATTACTGCACATGTAAGCAGGGTTGGTCATTGCTTGCAGGGATTTGAAGGAAAGTAAAGTAAGTTTTCATTATTTTTTTTATATTTATGTCCGTTTATATCTTCTTCACGGGGACTTAAGTTGTTGTTACACAAGTCAAGGCTCTCACATTTAACTTTCAACAAGGGAACACAAGGCAAGGCTTTCACTTTTAAAATGTCAAGACCAGACATTCTGTTTTAGGTTGTGCAGACACAACAATATAGTTGCGGTGAACTAATCGCCTACATATTTGTGGGGAAAACAATTGAAAAACAAACAAAAAAAAACACCCCTTGTAGAAGCACAAAGCCTTTAAAGAGGCAACTGATATCCTAAGACGAAACATTTTTGATGCAATGCCTACCTGGTATTAGTCCTCAGGTGTGTGGCGAATGTGCACTGCAGATCCTCTTCCTCTGCTCTGGGAGGGAAAGCACATGGAGAAACAAGAGCTAATAAAACAGTTGACGGTCCAACTTAAGATCTTTGAACTTTGGTCACCATTATTTCCACTGAAGACAACTCAGGCACCAAAAAATACCTAGTTTCTGGGTCATAGTATTAAAGTTGTTAAATAAAAATTTATTCCACCCCACTCTTCTCTGATTTCAATCCAGAAAGATAAACATAAATCCGTAGTTGGTGGCAATGGCAGAGGATAAAAAGATCAAGAAGTTGCACCTGATGAAAGGTCAGTGTGCTTGTCTGCAGTTTAGCATGACCAAAGTACGAATGTTTCCAACCGATAAAAAATATTTAAAAAAACTTAATATATCCAGGGGATTTGTACAAGGTGACATGCCACCACATTTTCAGTCATAACTCTATATTGATTCCCATTAAAGTTCTAGATCTAGCAAAATCCCATATATAAATATCACCCAGGTGGGTCTCTGGAAGGTGAAAGAGCACATTGGAGATTAGAGTACATTGAAAAAGACAATGCAAAATCTACAGGGCTGCAGCCACAGTAAAAAAATTTAAAAAACTGAGCAGAAAGAAAAAAACCCTGCAAAATTCAGTCAATATTAGCTAGTAAAAAAAGTTCAATACTATAACAGTAAAACAAACAAACAAGAAAGATAGGCATAATTTAATCAATATAGACAGTTCTGTGATTTAGCCACACAGGTGCATGGTGCTGAGACAGCCTCTTCATTTTCCTTTCCATCTGAGGGTGAGATGAAGTGCAACTATAGATTATAAAGGATGTTACCTGGTGGGATTAGCATTAGCCCCAACAGCAGTATGGGATCAGGCTGAGCAGGGATCTCCTGGGGAAACGCAGCTGAAGACAGCAGCACCACAGATGTACAATCTGCCTGGCTGCAGTCATTAGCACCTCAAACTGCACACAGGTGTGACAGCTCCTCAGCACAGGTCAAGGCTCAACTTGCTAGCTCTGTTCTCTGCAAATACTCTCCCAGGAGACCTGTGACAGCTCTCATTTTGTTTGCTTTATTTTACTTAATGGAGTTTTTTATGAAAATATCTTCACATGCCTTAATAAAAATCTCACTTTTACATTTAAGTGTTTTGTCCCCCAAATATTCATAGTTTAATATTAAAGTTTGTTTCTGTTAAGATTTTAAAACAGCATGATTATAATCTTCTGACTTGATTTATGGGTGGCAGCGATAGCCAAAAGATAAAATCCCAGCACCTTTGGAGTGACCTCCTGTGGTTAATTCATAATCTGAAAATTATCTCCTTTGATTGTATTTCAGTGATATCTGATGATGCAAAGTTAAATCATCCTGTAATAAAACTGATATGAGATGTGTGGAATGAGGCTAAATAATTCTCAGTGAAAAGATAGAAACTTGTATTATCAAGGATTAGATTACATTGATGATTTCCTCACTGTGGGACTAATAAAGTATTATATTATCTTATCATTGCTCAATAAAAAAAGAATAAAAATCAGAAAACAATAATATATAGACTCAATCTCGATAACTACACGCAAAATGTTTTCATTAAACAAACTCCAGAAGTTTTTTAAATTTAAATATTTTTACTTATGTTTGTAGGAAATGGATGTTAGTTGTTTGGTAGAAAGTTCAGAGAAACGTTTATTGAGATACTCTAAAGGCAAGGCAAGTTTATTTGTATAGCACATTTTTGTGTACAAGACAATTCAAAGTGCTTTATATAGGAAAAAAGAGCAGAAAATTAAACAATAAAATCAACTTTGAATTTAAAATGAATAAAATTAAAATTAAATAATAATAATAGTAATAATATTCTCAGTTGCTATATGCACAGTTAAATAAGACTGTTTTCAGCCTGGATTTAAACATCGCCAGAGTTGAAACCAGTCTCACCTCTTCAGGAAGACTGTTCCAGATTTTAGGAGCATAAAACTGGAAGGAAGCCTCCCCTTGTTTGGTCCTGACTCTGGGCATCAGCAGGAGGCCACTACCTGAGGTTCTTAGAGTCCGGGCTGGTTGCTATGGATCTAACATGTCAGATATGTACTTCGGGGCTAAACCATGAAGAGACTTGTACACAAGCAAGGCTGTTTTAAAGTCTATTCTTTTAGTGACGGGAAGCCAGTGCAGAGACTTTAACACTGGACTGATGTGGTCATATTTCCTGGTTTTGGTCAGAACTCGAGCAGCAGCATTCTGGATGTTCTGAAGATGTGTTAAGGCCCGTTTAAAAAGCCCAGTGAGCAGGCCGTTACAGTAGTCTAACCTGCTAGAGATAAAAACATGGATAAGTCTTTCTAGGTCTGGTTTATAGACTATTCCTCTGATTCTGGCAATGTTTTTAAGTAAGTAGAATGTAATGCGGTTGTCTCTGCTTTAGCTGCATGAACGTGCACATACCTTCACAAAAAAATTAACATTTCTTCTAAGTCAGGACCACATTTTACAAAGTCTGTATGTTCAGGGAAAATAGACTATTCTTTGCTTTATTTTTGTGTAGGTTTTTCTTAAGTTGCTTTACCCCTGAGCCACCACAAGAAGGGGCCCTTACAGCTCCTGATATTTGTGACAAGATTGATGGTGGCAGCATCATGCTGGGGCAATATGTTTCTTCAGCAGGTACAGGAACACATATCCGTTTTCAATTCACATGTGCAGTTGAGTAACTTATAATATAATTCAAAAGTTTACCGAATTTAGTGTGTTAGAGTTAAAAAAAAACACATTGCTCACAGAATGATATATACACCTGTTTCTGTAAATATTCATGATTATGGCAACTTCAGGTGTCCTGGCGCTTTTATATGTGTTCTAAGTCCAATATATCTAATTGAAATGATTGAATTACCTCCACCTAATTAAAATACTATAGAGCCCATTGGAAAAAATAATAATAACCAAGGGCTAAACTGCACTTTTTAATACACATTTTCCTTTCACTCAACTTTTTACCAGAAACAATATTGAAATATTCACATTTTACATCAAATTACCTGATTAAATAATTTTAAGTAATATTTTATCATACACTTGCACCCCTTACATTCCCATTTTGGTGCTTCTTCCAACAAATCCCCGGCTAATAATTTTTCCAGCGATGTCTCTTCAAGAACCAATCAGTACAACTCCTTTCTTCAACAGAAAATATTGGTCTGCGCTTTGTACCTCCTACTCTCCTCCACGTATTTACATTTTCTCCTCCCTAACCAACTATCCAGTATCTCCAAGGTAGATGAGTATTTAAGCCTTGTTCCTCCATAAAAAAACAGGATGAGCGCAGGTACTTGTTTTCTCCAGCATGTGCCACATATTGCTGTTCCACCTCACATTTTTTACAACCGCAGCCACTATGGTCATCCATAACAGCAATGGATCTCCAGATAAGAAGCTGCTCATTGGCTTCCAGGCTCCCTGGAACGTGTCCTATCCCTTCAGTGCCTTGCGGCTGGGCTCGGCCATACAGATCGCCTTGGAGAAGGTGAACAACAACCCCTCCTTCTTGGGCAACTACAGTCTGGATTTTGTGTACAAGGATACCGACTGTAATCCCAAAGAGTCCCTGGGAGGATTCATCCACCAGGTGTGGAGAGAAAATGTCACGGCTCTGTTTGGTCCAGCATGTCCTGAGGAAGCAGAGGTATGATTTAGATCACCTTGACCCTTTTTTCTTTGTTGATTTACAAACAATAAACCCATGAAAGGTTTTTGGCTTTAAATATTTGCTGGAGAGTGGTGTAATGTGTTTCAGGATGTCTTAAACACGTTTTTATCTGTTCTGATGCATACACTTATTCATATAAAAAAATCTCAAAGAATTGTTTAAAAATAAAACTTTTTTTAGGTGACTTCTGCTTATTTTTAGATATTTCCCTTCATGTATTCTTTTGCATTCTTGTTAAATCAGATAAGAAAAAAACTATATGTGGGTCATTCTGCAGGTGTGACCTTATTTTTGTCTTAATGTTATACATAAGGAATAAAACTTTGTGGATGTTTCTAAAAATATATATTTACATCCTAATATATTGTTTGGTTTAAAGAAGAGGTTTTGGGATGATAGTATATTTGGTACTTTTAATTATCTAAACTCTAATGGATATGATATAGATCAAGTGATGTAATTGCCTCATAAGTTAAAGAATGTTTAAACGTAAAAAACAGTACTCCAAACTGGCAAATATCTGTTGCAGTATTTGCAAACGAGTAAAATATATGTACAGTATATTGTCACATATAAAAATCTTCGACAGATAACGCAGAATGAAACATAATCATTAATTATTGGACTATAAAAAGTGGAAAGAAAATGCAAATATTCATTGTGACAAATCTTGATTTTGCATTAATCTGTCATTCTTAGGATGTAAAGCAGTGTGAGGAACAAATTTATCAAAATTATATATTTTGTTGAACCTTTCTCAACCTGTTTAAGATTTAACTGAACTTTTTCAGGTTACGGGTCTCATTGCATCGACATGGCACATCCCCATGTTTGGCTACGTGGGCCAGTCTTCGAAACTGGAAGACGGCGAAATGTACGATTCCTACATCAAAATCATGCCCTCTCTTAAACGGACCTCAGAGGTTCTGGTGAAGACCCTGGAGTTCTTTGGTTGGAGTCATGTAGCGATGATTGGAGGGGGGTGGAAGACCAACACCTGGGACAAAATCGATCCTTTGTGGAAAACACTCGAGAGTCCCCTCAGAACCCATTTCAAGTTGACTGCAGAACTGAAGTTTGACACCAGCGATCCTGAACTCCTTCATCAGAACATCAAGTACATCTCAACAGTAGCCAGAGGTAAAGAATGTGTTTATCTCATATTTTACTTTCAGAGTGGAATTATTTCAAAACAAACAACTGGTATGAACTTTGAAAACTAAACGTTTCCAACTATTTTAAATACATTTTTTAATTTTCATGAATTTAAAAAGAGCCAGAACATATGGAAAACTCAACAAATTGCAAAAAAATAAAAAAATGTAGTCTACCTGCTAGAGACAGTCATCTGCATATTAGTACATATTTTAGACTTAATGAATTGTTCCTATGTTTGAATTAGGAAAAAGAAAACTCTATTCAGTTTTGTACAGTTTTATAATCAGTCCATCATAAAAAAAAATGGCTCTGATATATCAATAAAACCCTGAATAAAACAGGATGTTGGGTGAAATTAAACCTCTCATCATCACATTCTTTACATGTGATTTTAGCCTTATTTCTCTCTTTTTTAATATAGTAATATATTTTCTTTACCTCACAAATTCTAGATCAGTCTTTGCTTGTCCATATTTTACTCTGATAGAAAATAAAATCTAATACAGAAATTTTGTACAGTGGGATGTTTTGTTTTTCTAAATGAAGTCTAAAATCTTTAGTTATTGTGGTGCTGACGAACAGAGAGGACTCCATGGCTCTCCTGCTGGAAGCTGAGCGTCAGGGGCTGATGAATGGTGACTACGTATTCTTCCTGATGCAGCATTTTGAGGTCAGTGAAGTCGAGAGGACGACAAATCAACAGACAGCCATATATACAGCTGAGCACATAGCGGAGAAAGGTTTCGTAACGAAAAGAGGGAGACTTCCCTGGCCATCTTGTAAATAAAACAAGGTTTCAGAAAAACGGGATGAGAAATCTCCTGCTTCTGTTTGTCATTGAAGACATATTGCAAATGAGAACTTTGTTCATCAGGTTCAGAAATATCTAAAATGGTTTGTTTCTGTGAATTTTGTTTATGTATCCATTCTGAAAAGTCATCTAAAACACTATAACCTGCATAGCTTAGCTGAATGAATTTGAGACCGGTACTTTAGATATTACACATTTTAATGTGTTTTATTTATCAAACACCAATTAACAAATCAGATCGATTTTGTAAGTAACAGCCAATCAAATTCAAGGTGAATTTATTTCGACTCCAGTTTTATTGTTCCATAAGTTAAATGTTTACCAAGAGATAACCAGCTGAATGCATTTTTTTTATCTTTAAAAAAAGCATTTAATGATAGTTAGAAATTGGTGGACATCTGCTACAGCTACCAGAACACTGCACCAGCAGTACTTTCCATGTGATCAAAGTAAAATCTTAGGCAGGATGTTTGGGAAGACATGTTTTCGTTTCCGCTACTTACATAAATGTTGTGAGTTGCTGTAGTGAGATTTGGCTTTTAGAAAGCAGTTGAAGGGATTTACCTAAGTAAGTGTAATGATTCAACAGTGAGTGATATAATAAGGGAAGCATCAGATTTTTACATATTTTGACCAAAAAAGATATTGGATATGTCTATAATTATAACAAAATCAAACTTTCCTGTGTTTCTTATTGACTGTATTCCACTGAACAGGATAATTGGTGGAAAAGTGGATTGAAAAGCAAGGCAAACCAGGATGGCACAAAATCTTTTGACATGACATTCATAATTGGCCAGAAGTCCTACGAAGGATACGAGTACTACGATTTCTTCAGACAGGTTTTTCACAGACTGAAAGGAAATCCTTTTTGGAGTAACCTGACATCTGAAAGTGAAGTAAGTAGGCTGTAAAAACCTAATTAGCAAAAGTGCAATCTAATCAATTGAATCTAACAGTATTTCAATGCATTATTTTTCCTTAATACATCCCAGGTTAGCCCCTATTCCGCTTATCTCCATGATGCGGTACTTCTTTATGTGATCGGACTAAAGGAGGTTTTAAAGGAAGGAAAAGATCCTCACGATGGCCGAGAGCTTCTGGAGAAACTGAAAAGCAGAGACAAAATACGATTTCATGGTAAATATAAACTCTCTTCAGGATCACAGGGCCACAATCTCCTAATATTCCTATACCATTGGTTTTGTTTAATTCATATTCGATTGTCTCCTTTTAATATAACTTGAGAGGATTTCCCCTACTTATAAGTGCAGTAATTGATAAGTCAACAATCTTTAGTGTGTTTTTAATGGTCATATGATTTTCCGTATTAAAAAAAAGCTTGTATTTTATTGATTCAAGCTCACATTTATAACATTCACATATTGTGGTGGTAAAATATTTTTGGTATTAATTAGAATAATGTTTATCACAATGATTCCTGACAATGCTTGGAATTATTTATGTTGGAGTTGTTTTTCTGAAGCAAGTAAATTATATTTATTGAAAAGCTGCTGTTCATTAATTCTTATACTTTTAACTCTTACTTCTTTAGTTTGTCCTTTTGAAAAATCCTGATAAAATGTAATGTTATAATTCAAAATTAGCTAATACAAATACACAATAATACATTCATAACAAGATGTATCAATTGCTGCCAATTTATCAGAGTTGGTGGCATAAAAATAAAGCTGGTCTCATTTGCGTGATAGTTAAAAGGTGGCCATTTTCGTTTCTAAATAGCTAAACAATCAAGACATATATTTCTTTGCCACACCACCTCTGAAATCCAATCTCATGCCTAGGTTGCAAATATGCAACAGAAAAAAAAATCATAGAACACGACATGTAGCCACAATGAATCTAATACAAATACTGTGGCATGGGCTTTTACCCTGGCAAAACAATTTCCTTCGGGATCAATAAAGTCTATCTTATCTTATCTTATCTTATCTTATCTTATTTGCAGGTGCATCTGGACTGGTTCACTTTGATGAGGATGGGGAAAGATATATGGACTATTCCATTTATGACTTGCAGCATGTAGGAGACAGCAAAAAATTTGTACCCATCCTTAATTATGAAAGCCAAACCAAAAGTGTCAGGTAAAATCAAATTTAGTAATTTTGGATTTAAATAAAGTACAATGATGTTTGTCATGAGAAGAACAAAGCTACATTTGTCTTAGTATTGATACTACCATGCTAAAATCATTATTATTTGAGTCTATAACTGAATCATTTAATTTTCTCATGCAGACCAACATCTATGTTTAGTTCTGTGATTTGGCCAAAAGGAAAACCTCCATCTGATATCCCAGAATGTGGTTTCAATGACGAGCTCTGTGAGTGGCTGAACAATGGTAAAGCACACTTTAGAACTGTGACATACAAAATAACCATATAATCTTTTCAGTATGAAGTAATTACTGTGATGATTTCTGAGACACAGAAAACGCGCTGCTGGCTGTACTTGTGACCTTCCCCCTCATCGGTATAGTGGCGGTTTTGTTCATTGGTGTCCTCATGCTTCAAAAGTTTCGGCTCCAAACAAGACTGGATGACTCCAACTGGTGGATAATCAACTACAGCGACATCACCATCATCAGGGAGCCCTCGGTGCGAATGTTCACATTGTTTGAGAATCGAAAGCGCTTGAATTTATCCGTGATTGTTGTTCACTTCCCAGTTTGTGTCCTTGCCTATTTTTGCTCAGTTTTTTCTTGTTCATGTAATTTATCTTCCAGGGAAACCAGGGTTTATCTCAAAACTCCACAGGTACTCACAGCGGGAGCAGCAGCTGTCAGAGCACCTTTTCCAGCCACAGTTACGACCTGCGGGACAAAACTGGAAGAGAGAACATATATACAACCATAGGCCTCTACCAGGTAAAACGTTCTTCTCTCAGAAAAATAAAAAATGCATGTTGAGGCAAGGGTCATAATTATTGGACTACAATACAGTCACAATGTTAAATATTTCCATTAAGCTGATTAAGTTCCAAAAAAACTGAATAACAAATGACTTATTACCAACAGAATTATTTTCAGGTGTTTATTTGTTTTTCTCAAGTTAGTTATTCTCACAAAACGGATTCTTTATGGTTGATATATTTTTTTTAAATTGTTAACACAGGGAAATCAAGTGGCTGTAAAATACATCAAGAATCCTATAAACTGTAATTTCCAGAAACCTTCAGTGATTGCAGAATTCAATCTGGTAAAGTTCTTCCTTTTGTTTTGGAATTATTTGCTTTTAAAAAAGTTATCATAATTTAAAATTTGTTTGTACTTGTCACAATTATACAGAAAGGAAGTTAAGCTTAGAAATTAAAATATTTTATGTTTTAACTTTCAAAGAAATATAACTTGCACACAAAAAAACTATTGCTACTCTGTGCCTAAATATCTTCAAATTTTCAAGAAAGATGAAGGAGATGAAACATGAAAACCTGGTCCAGTTCTTTGGTGTGTGCATTGAGCCACCAAACATCTGTTTGGTCATCCAGTACTGCAAGAAAGGCAGTCTCAAGGTAAAACTAAGAATCTCTATTTCTTCAATTTATATATAAAAAAAAAAACAAGCAAAAAGAAAATCCTGTCAAAACATTTTTTTCTGTTACTCCAGGATGTTTTTGGGGCTTCAGATGTTGATCTAGAATGGATGTTTAAGCTCTCATTTGCATATGACATTGTTAATGTAAGTATGCTTATTATTAATGTCTCTAAATTGCTGTGATAAACCATTTGTCAGCTTTTTTTGATTCTTGCTTTTGTTTCAAGATTGTCATCAAATAACCTTTAATTTTAGACCGTTTTAACTTGAGTAAATAACAGAACCTGTAGTTAAATAGTATTTGTAGGTATTTGTAGGGAAAAAAACTGACAACAATCAACTGGGCACGAAAACTTTAATGCCGCCCTTTTAAGAAAAAGCTGTATGAATCTATGGGGGAAATCTGTCCTTCTCCTCTCTGCACAATTGTTTTAATTAGGCGATACATAGTGAGCATTAGCATAACATTTATAAACTGATGCAAAGATATGTTTCTTTATTTACTGTATCATAGTTCATCAAGGCAAGCCATTTAGTTATTAAACCAGCAAATCTTTGGGTTATTTGTGTTAATGTCTTGAAAAATCTATGTGATTATCCATTTCTGTTTCCTTTTGTTTTTTATCCTATAATTGTTTTCTATAATTCACTTTTAAAATGTATGATTCAGGGAATGGACTTCATTCACAACAGTACTCTTAAATTCCACGGAAACCTGAAGCCCAGTACATGTCTGGTTGACAGCAGACTACAAATCAAGCTTTCTGGTTTTGGATTGTGGGAGTTTAAATATGGAGGAAAAAACAAGCTCAGCCAAATGGAAAACCCTGATTATGAAGGTAACATTCACATGCAATCAAAGTTATAATATGATGAAGGAGAATGGTGATGCACATGAGGATATATGAGTTTGTCTCAGATCTGTACTGGACAGCCCCCGAGCTTCTGAGACAGGTCGGACTTCCATGTAATGGGACACCCAAAGGAGACATCTACAGCTTTGCTATCATTATGTGGGAGCTCATGTATAACTCAAAAGCGGGTCCGTACCAAGACATCAACCTAGACCCGAAAGGTTTGTCTATTTTTTTTTAAGTGTATGTGCATGCAGTAGCTGCTGTAACAGATATTCAATAACTTTCTGGCTACAGACAAAATAACTTACCAGGTTTTCCCTGGACTTCAGGGGCCAGAAACCTATAAGTTTAGGCAGAGTAACATAAGTTTAGCCCAATAAGATGTAAATTTAACATCGATCCACAATGTTTTCTGTATTGCAACCACTGCACCAATGCATTATAAATGATAAGTGAATAAACATAACAATTGATGTTTTATCAATGCCAACAAGACTTGGGATAAACAACTACAATATCTATCTTTCATCTAAGC
>JAVLVB010000001.1:5534105-5585477 GCA_032876305.1 Orestias chungarensis | reverse complement strand
TGTGTGTGTGTGTGTGTGTGTGTGTGTGTGTGTGTGTGTGTGTGTGTGTGTGTGTGTGTGTGTGTGTGTGTGTGTGTGTGTTCACTCATTATCATTCACAGCTGTTTTCAATCATCCGGTTATCTCCTCCACTGCTCCACCTCCTGCTTCACAGTATTTAAGCACTTTTCATTCATTCTTTCACTGCTGGATCGTCCGTTACCTTACCCCGTCTCTGAGCTCCAACTCCTGCCGGTTCCTCACTGTCTCACACTAAGCCTTTCCCCCTGCTCTCTTGATTCTCTGTGCTGATTTGCTCTCCACCAGTGTTTTCTCCTTAGTTTATTCTTTGATGTTTTCGTTTCTTAGATTGTCTCCGGTTTCCCTTGCACCCCTCCTTGTTGCTTGTCTCTTATAGCTTGTTCCTTCAGTGTTTGTTTCTTAGATTGTCTCCGGTTTCCCTTGCACCCCTCCTTGTTGCTTGTCTCTTATTGTTTGTTCCTTCAGCGTTTGTTTCTTTGATTAACTCCAGTTCCACTCGCATCACTAGTTGTTAGTTTAGTTTATTTATGGTGTAATCTTCTATTCCTGCGTTCCTCCAATAGTTTATTTATTTCTGTTGTATTCCTATTCTCAGGTTCCGTAGTTTCCGTGTGCGCTCCAGTATCCGTCTGTTTACGTTTCCGTTTAATTCCATGTTCCGTTCCACATTAACTTTGTCACTGTTTATGTTCAGATCTATATTCATCTATTCAATAAATCATTTATTGCTCACGTAATCCCACCTCTGCTCGAGTCATTATTGCAAAACCTGACAAGCTCATCTTAGTTGATATTGTTTTTGCTAGATTTAGTCATATTAGATCAGATTGAAAGCCAACTATTGCCTTGAAATCTATAAATTGATGGTCCTTCAGATTCTTATAGCTTACTATCCATCCTATAATCCTTTTCAATGTGTCTTGTGCACAATGACAAAATTATGACTAGTTTTAACATTTGGATTTTAATAGTTATTTTTGGAATACATATGTCAAACTTTTGTTTCAAGAGATTATAATGCAGTTGCGGACACCTTTCCAAGGGGAGCCTCTAAGACCAGTGCTGTGCGAGCAGCTGTGTGATGAGAAGGTCAACGCCCTGCTCAAAGCCTGTTGGAGTGAAAATCCTGAGCACCGACCGCCTTTTGGATCTATACGCAGGAGACTTAAAGACATAAGTCCTGAGAGGTATGTTGCCACATTTTATTTTCAGTAAAAATCTTTATTGCAACATTTGACATAACATTGATAGTTTACATAAAAAGGCTAAACAGGCCTGTCCTGTGTAACTCAACTAATTAAAAAAAATAAAAAAATCTGTTTGAGGGAAAAATGTAAATAATAAAAAAGTACAAGAGTAGAGAAGAAGAAAGAAACTGCATTATACCAAGAGTATATTTGGAATTAATGGCAGTCATTAATAATTGGAGAAAATATAGAGCAATGGTGAAAATACAAATATTTCATGTTTCATACATAAAAAAAACATTATGGTTCAACTACAATCTCCCACAACATTGAAAAAGAATGTATTGTATCCATCCATACAGTGTCCAATAAACTCAAATTTGACGAATAACATGCCAAATAACATGCAGCACCATCACGTTTAGAGATTAAATAATAAACAATTTTTGAAGAGTATTTAACCATTAAAATATCAAAATAACAGTAAGTTTTGACCCTTATCTTCAAGTGTCTAATAAAAAGCTAAAGATGAATTCGAGTCAACATAAAAATTTGAAAGACAATTAAAGTTATTTTAAGAAAAAGTGCATAAACACCATCTTATCTTTTGTAGTCACTCAAATATCCTCGATAACATGGTGGACAAGTTGGAGAAGTATGCAAATCACCTTGAGGAGGTGGTGGAGGAACGGACCAACCAGCTGACAGCAGAGAAAGCCAGAGCAGATAAACTTCTCTCCAGCATGTTACCAAGGTTTAATAAACACAAACATCCAAACTAATTATTTTAACATTTTTTATAACCATTATCTTCAGTCTTACAATGTCTCCTTGCTTTCGGATCTATGCCATTAGATACATTGCAGACCAGCTAATGGCCGGGAAGTCAGTAGAGCCACAAAGCTACGAAATGGTGACCATTTTCTTCTCAGATATTGTGGGCTTCACCTCCATGTGCTCTTCCAGCTCCGCAATGGAGGTGGTAACTTTTCTCAATCAGCTCTACAGTCTGTTTGACGACATCATAAAGATGTATGACGTCTACAAAGTAAGAACCATCAATTATAACACTTCTTATCATGAAGCTAAGATATTAACTGCTTGTTCAACATTCACTCAGTTTGAGTTCATGGAACAGAAAGTATATGCACTGTAAAAACAGAGGAAATTTATGTTTAATTTTCAGTAAACAAGCAGTTAGCTTTACTTGGTATGGTTTTTTTTTATCCCTTTCTTTCTGTCTTTATTAGGTGGAAACCATTGGTGATGCTTACATGGTCGCCAGTGGCCTTCCTATCAGCAATGGCAACAAGCATGCTTTGGAGATATCCATGATGGCTCTACAATTCCTGGGTGCCATTCAGGTCTTCAGAATTCCTCACAAGCCAGACGAGATCCTTGCAATTCGTATTGGCATTCACTCAGGTACCAGCAGTTTCATCCTGATAAATACTCTGCTTGTTTGGTCTGTCAGTTTTATGAGTGGCGGATGTCTTGCTCTGAAGTTACGCTACAATATTTAGGGACAATACAATGAACAGTGCTCTACATGACAACAAAAGCTGTGATTACTGTTTTGTAATCCAAACCTACTTTGAACTTGGTTTGGATAACACTTTACTGTGTATGATTGTTTTACATTAGTCTGTTTATGCAGACTATTTAGAAGGAATCCCATTGCTTAAAACAATGGATGATGTTTCAATAATGTGAGGTTCAGGAATCTTTGTCGATGTTTTGGAACTGGTTTTAAATTACTTGGAGTGAGAAGTTCACACACAAAAAACAGAGTCCAGGTGTTCTTGTCTGCTGATTTAGGTCCAGTGGTTGCCGGAGTGGTGGGAACCACTATGCCTCGCTACTGCCTGTTCGGTGACACAGTAAACACAGCCTCACGCATGGAGAGTAACAGCTTACGTAAGTAAAGTCTTCTGCAGAAATTCTTGTATTAATATTATTTTTTATTAGAGGCCATGGGAGTCTCTGAGAGAGAACTAAATCAAACCTAAGATAAAATATTTGTGGTTCAGTTTAGCTGTTACTTGGTTCACATGAAAAAAAGTAAAGTTTATTTAAATCACAATGGATTATATATAAATCATATATTAGTTACTTCTTAAAAATAAACAAAAATGTTTTCCCTTAGAGGCCAGAAATTACTACTAACCCTCTGAAACCAAAATATCAAACCAAACTGTAGCCCTTTAATCATATTCTACTAGGACTGACATTGTGATGATATTAAAGCATTTTAGACTTGGGAAAAACATTTAATTAAGAACTAAAATTCTCATTAAGGCAGGGCACAATCCTTAATGCAATAGCATTATAACAAAGCATGAATTATTTCCAACTTTTTAAATTTCATAATTAAAAAAACACTTTTGACGGTCGATCCAACTTGCAGCTTGATGTTGAACCTCGTGATTCAATTTTTGTTTTAAATATCCATTATGTAGAAAGCAAAAAGGTAAAACTTTAAAGGTCAACCTGGGGCCAAGTCAAACTAAAATGTTAAATATTTGTATTTGTGCTGCCTGCATAAAGTTTTGTTTGTACATCCATAAGTTTCTAAAGTATTGAGGACATCAAAAGGTCACCCCAACCCTAAGTGATGAGAGACATAAGAAAACTGTCTACATTTCAGAAACCAAATGCTGAACAAAGAGATCTCAAACCCTTGGTATAACTTTTTTTTTTGCGCTTGAAAATGTGATGGAGCTTGTTGAGTTTTGACAAACTTAACTAATATCCTAGAAATGATCAAAAAAAATGAAAAACTTTGGGTGCACGAGTCAAAACAAACCTTTATATCTTATCTGCAGTCTCATCAACTTTTTATTCTTATAGTATATTCAATGTATATCTTTTGCGTGAGAGCTTGACCTCTTCTGATTGATAGATAAATTTAAAAGGGAACTGTGAGAGAGGACGAGGATCTTGTTGTTGTTTTGCAGGTTGTCCTCTAGGGGTCCTCTCAGTCCTTTAATCTAATGGAAAACCGCATTCAAAACACCTCTTGGTCACTTTGAATATTTGCTCATGCCCTTTGGACTCTGCAACGCCCCGTCAGTTTTCCAAGCCCTGATAAAGGACGTCCTCCGAGATTTCTGGAATATTTTAGTTTTTGTTTATTTAGACAATATTTAGATTTTTTCGAAAGACCCCTCCGAGCACACTATTCATGTTCGTAAGGTCCTTCAACGCCTTCTCCATAACCACCTCTTTGTTAAGGCGGAGAAGTGCGAGATCAACAAATCATCCATCTCGTTCCTCGGCTATATCCTTGAGAGTGGGCAGGCCGGAGCTGATCCGACTAAGATCCAAGCTGTAACAGACGGACCAAAACCCAAGTCCAGATAACAGCTCCAGCAATTTCTGGGATTCGCAAACTTTTACCGACGCTTCGTAAAAAACTACAGTCAGATTGCCACACCCCTTTCTGCTTTAAATTCAGTAAACATCCCTTTACCCGGACGCCGAGGTGCAGGCTGCTTTTGTGAAGCTTAAACCATGTTTTCTGAAGCCCCAGCTTTGGTCCAGCCCGATCCCCTCAAACAGTTTGTTCTAGAGGTAGATGCATCGGATGTGGGGGTTGGTGCAGTTCACTCCCAGAGGTCTTCTGAGGACAATAAACTACATCCCTGCGCCTTTTTCTCCCGCTGAATCACACCCGCTGAAAAAACTATGACGTGGGAGACCGGGAGCTCCTCGCCATTAAATTAGCTCTTGAGGAATGGCGTCACTGGCTGGAGGGTGCAAATCACCCAGTGTTGGTCTTGACCGATCATAAGAACCTGGCATATATTCAGTCCGCCAAACGTCTGAACCCCCGGCAATACCGCTGGTCCCTGTTTTTATCCCGTTTCAACCTAGCAATCTCTTTCAGACCCGGTACCAAGAACGTGAAGCCAGACGCTCTCTGCCGACAGTTCTCTCCTGATGACTCACCCCAGGAACCCTCAACGATCATTTCACCCGACTGTGTGGTTGGCTCGTTGACCAGGGAGATCGAAGGTACAGTTCAAAACGCCCTTGAGACAGAACTTGATCCTCGACCTGCTTCTCAGAAAACCATTTACTTTCCCTCTGCCATCCGTTCTCGTGTAATACACTGGTTTCACACAGCTAAGTTTTCCTGCCACCCTGGTTCCAGTCGTACCACCGCCCACATATCACGCAAATTCTGGTGGCCGAACATTCACCGTGATGTCTTTGAATACGTTAAAGCATGTCCATCTTGTGCCCGAAGCAAGTCCGGAAATAAACCTCCCTCTGTTCTTCTTCAACCTCTCTCTACCCCTTGACATCCCTGGTCCCACATTGCTCTGGATTTCATCACTGGTCTTCCTTCCTCGCAAGCTATGACAACAATCCTCTCCATAATAGACAGATTCTCAAAAGCATTCCATCAGGTCTGCCTCCGTAAACTGCCCAACGCCCTTCAAACTGCACATCTACTTGCTAAACATGTTTTCCGTCCCCACGGCATTCCTACTGACGTTCTGTCTGACCCTGACCCCCAGTTTTTCTCACAGGTCTGGAAACATTTCTGTGAGGCACTGGGGGCCAAAGTTAGTTTGTCCTCTGGTTACCAGGCTCTGACCAACGGTCAGACGGAAGGTCTTAACCAAGAGGTTGAAGCTGCTTTCCGTTGCCTTACGTCCTCCAATCAGGCCGACTGGAACCAGCACCTCCAATGGATTGAGTACGCCCACAACCCACATGTCTCTGCTGCCACAGGTCTGTCTCCCTTCAAGGTCTCCTTGGGTCACCAGCCACCACGGTTCCCTGCCGATGAGAGGGATATCTCGACAACCTCAGTCCACCATTACATCTGCAGAACCCGCAAAATATGGAAGGAGACCTTCGCTGCATTACAACGCACAAACACCCAAAATAAGAAGTATGCTGACCGGAGATGTACCCCTGCTCCCGTCTACCTCCTCTGGGGGTCATCTCAGTCCTTTCATCCTGGCTGGAGCGCGCTGAACGCCTATGCCTCGCACAGGTGTTCCACATATAATCAGGAGATGGAGCAGTATAAGAGTGGTGGACCAGCTTCACATCGCCTGAGTGATTGTAACTACTGGTAACGTAATCTCTTGTGCCAAACTAGTCTGTGTAGACTAAACGCTTTAAGTTTAAAACTTCCTCGTTTAACCTTTTTCCCGTTCCATCAAGTTGATGTTTTTTGTGCTCGTTATCTCTGCTATGTTCCTCCTCAAGTCAGACCAAAGAACCTGTCTGTGCTTCACCGTTTTCTGGATCCCGGCTCGGTACTCCACACTGGTTCACCCTCCTCGGATTCAGCTGCCCGCTCCTGCTCCAGACATCCGCCTCCCGCAACCTACCCTCTGGACTGCAGCAAGTATTCCTCCTCCCTTCCGGCTCTCTCTCCCTGGCGTAATCACCTGCGCTCCCAAGTAAGACTGACACAAAAAACAATCGTTCAGTTTCCCTGCTGAGAGGCTCAACCTGGTTTCCCCCCACAGAAGCTCCCAGTCTTCCTTGTTACCTCAAGCCGTTCCAGTTCCAATCCAGACCAACCAGTTCAATAAAATCAGTTTGCCTGATCTCCTGAGAGTTCTCTTTTATGTGGGTCGAAATCAAATAATATGACAGCAACTATTAACATATTTCTTTCCCAAAAATGACTTAATTCAAAGATGACCAGGGGAAAGTACTGGTTTGACATTACAGATATTATTGAAGTATAAATTCAAATTTGATGACATCCAAAAGTATTTTTTATTCCTAAACCTGAACCAAACCCCCCCTTTTTCTTTTTTTTTTCAGCTCTAAGGATACACATATCTCAGTCCACAGCTGACATCCTTCTCCAAGATGGATCATATGAGCTAAAAGAAAGAGGGGATGTTGAGATGAAGGTGACTTCCGTCAGTAGTTTTGCATTTTCCTTTATAATGCCCAGGGTATGTTTTGTGACCTGTAAACATTTTTCTGTCAGGGTAAAGGGGTCCAGAAGACATACTGGCTACTTAGCAAAACTGGGTTTAATCCTGCTCTCAATTCCCTCAGTTCATTACACAGCAACAGTCTCAAGGTACAAACTGAGGTAGGTTTAAAAAAAGAAAAGAAAAATCCAACCTTGTTTTCTTTTATAGCACATATACATTATCATATTTTAAACAGTGTACTTTTCTGGGTTTAGGATGTATAATTTTTACTACTGTTTGTTAAGGTAGACACATCTTAACAAAACAGCAAAAGGAAGAAATTACACCTTATTTAAATTTTTCCCTCCCAAGTTTAATATAAGAAAAAATGCCATGTTTACACACTTATATTTTGATTTATAATAATAATAATAATGCAGAGATTTAATAGTTCTATATTTCCAAGTTCATATTTAATGATTTAAATGCTAATTTTTCTCCCATAATTTAAATTAAACACATTGCCTTCTTGTTACTGCATGACTGTATTCCTAAAGTGCCTGTCAAAAGTTTTCACACCCCTTGACCTCTTGCATGTATTGTTATGTTACACCACAGACTTGTATTTTCTGGGATTGTATGTGATAAAAAAACAAAGACATAGATATATTTACAAAGAGGGAGAGATTATGATTTTTTATTTTATTTTTTTACTTCCAAAGAAACGAGGAGCTGCCAGATCTGCAGTCGCAAAGTCCCAAATAATCCAGCCTAAATCTTCAATGACAACAGTGCAAGTTTAGAATCTGTGCAAAAAGTTATACATCTGCAAGATGATGTCAACAGTTTCACATACTGCTTCAAAAAGTGACTGCAATAATTTGGATATTTTTTTTAATTTTTTACTGGGGATATTAGCAACAACACTGGGATAGGCCAATTTTAAACATTAAAAAATAATGAATGCAAAGCTATGCGCTTTTTAATGATATAGATTTATTTTCATCTTGTTGCTATAAGGGTTTTAAGAGGTAGGTGGCAATGTGATATTTATTTTAGGTATGTGACGGAAATTGTGTTGCAGTGCAGGCTTGTGTTGTTTAACCGAAACAAATAAGAAGTTTGGTTGTATTTGTTTGTGTTTACATTCTTGATAGTTTAGGGAAATGTACATTTCACTGGTAAATATTGCTTGTTGCCGTAACAGTGGTGGGTTATGGTTATGTTATTAATTGGCCTAAATTTTTATATTGCTGCATTTTTACTCATGTAAAAAAAGATTCTGGTGATTCTTAATCTGTGTCTTATGAGAATACTGGAGTTTCAATTAAGGGCTAATGAAACAAATCTACAAATTCACCCACATTAGCAGAACCACTGAAAACACCTTAATTTGTGTGACAGAGTTTACATGTTTCAAAGACTTGCTTTCATTTAGGATCCTTGAAAATTGCAAAGTAACATGCAGTTATTTCTGAATCAACGGCGAAAATCATGTCTCTTCAATTTCATGCTCACTGTGAAAAAAGGATGTTTCTATTTATCTCACAAAATAGAAAGATCACTGTCAAGACCTGATTTTTTTTTTTTAACACACTAAGAGTTTGTTTGTTTTGTAAAAATACAATAATAGAGAAAAATTTAAGATACAATGAGAAGAAAATATAAGAAAAACATACCTCAAACAAGTTGCAATATTCTAAAACATGTGTAAGCATTTATCTATTCTAGACGACGTAAACTTTTTAGTTTTTCTGTCATTCATCAGCACTTCCTTTCTACCTCATTTATGTTCCTGATTTGGTAGCATTCTTGTGTCTAAGCTGTAATTATTTACTTAAAACAAAGAAAATATGAGCAATAAAGTTGTTGCCTAAAAGAAAACCGAACAACATTGTCAGTGAGTCTTTATTAGAGATAAAAGTACACTAAGATTTTTTTAAGAATTATTAGATTTACTTAATGTAAAATCATTTATTCAACTGCGGGATTTATTCATACGGTCCCTGAGTCTTGGGTCGCACTCCTCTTTGATTATACTAGTAGTGATATGGTCAGCTGGCTTTTCTGTTTGGTTTTATATCTTGGATCCATTTTCTAAATCAAACAAAATGTTCATCACAACCATAAGCAGGATGAGAAGAGATGTTCCTGAAGTGTAACAGAAAAAAGCAACAATTATTACAGACATTCAAAGTTCTTGCCAATAAAGCTTTTTCTAAATCTCTGTCTCTCTGTCTCTGTCTCTGTCTCTCTGTCTCTCTCTCTCTGTCTCTGTCTCTCTGTCTCTCTCTGTCTCTGTCTCTCTCTCTCTCTGTCTCCACCAGAATACAATATGGGATAGTAAATTTACAAACGTACCAAAAACCTTTTTTCAGTGAGTACTTTATATTGTTTTGGCTGAGATAAGCAGCTGATGCTAATCGTTTCCCAATCAAAGTGAATTTAAAGATGTTAATGTTAAATTTATTGTTGATGTTATTAGCTGATAGGAAACCTGGAAGGTATTTAGTTCTAAAAAATCCTCGTTTTATAAAAGTCTTGATCCAATGAATAATAGAATTGCTGCAACACACCATAAAACAAAGGTAAAGACTTCTATTCGTTGATTTCAGTTAATGTTCACTGTTGCTATAATAAAGCATTTAAGCTATGATAAGGTAGGATTTTAAAGACTATATTTAAACTCTTAGTGCAAGATAAAAAAGAAAAGAAACACAAACAAAAAAAAAGGTAGATTCGGATTTTGTTATTAAAAAATGTAATAAAAATGTAATTAAATTTATCTAATATGTACATATCTGTATGTACTTTTTTGACCCAAAATATCTGTTTGCATTCTTTTGAACAAAACATTTACAAATATTTACTTTTAGTAATTCACCTCGACATTTATATGATGGTGTTTAATTTTTAATATGAAATAAAAAATAAATATATAGGGTTTTCATTTGAAACCTGTTTTTTCTAGGTAAAACAGATTTTAAAGCTCTATAATTTGGAAAAAAAAATAAATCAGACTCTATGATACAGCTCTAAAATAAATAAAATAAAATATTAAATACAAATGTTTTTTTCAAATTAGAACTCCAAAAAACATTTCAGCCAGTTACTGTTGCTTAATGCATTTACCTGTTGAGTGTCCATTATTAGAAGACTTGTTGGCTGTAAGGAAATAAAGATAGTATTGTGGTCAATATTGGGTATTTCCTTTCAGCACTTTATAATACTAACATAAAATGAGATTTTACATAAAAACTGTGTTACCTTTGATTTGAAAGTCAGTGGTGAGGATCCCACCACTTGGTTCCACTTCTGATGACAGGGACCTCTTAGAGCAGGGACTCTTTAGAGAAAATCAACAGTATGAGCCTTTCTTTGATGACAATGAGCTAAGTTTAAGGTAAATACTGAAAGATGTGAAAAAGAGAAGTGATATTACCCATTATTACAGTAATACATTTTTATTTAGTTAGCTTAGTCCAGTAAGAAGATGCTTAAAGTTTGTCAGAGCTTGCAAGGACAAACCAGCCTTTTATAGCGGCACTAAATGAAACTGTGGTAAATTTAGATTTTGGCCCTTTATCGCCAGCATTTAGTGTCTAAATACTTATTTGATCAAAGATGACTAGAGGTCGCAATAACCTGCATCATAATCCAGTCAACAATTCTCCATTAAAGCAAATGTGACAAGGCCAACAGTACTAATAGAACTCTAAAAGGAAAACCTGCTGTGAAATGTTGAAAATATCCTTTGATAAGACAAGTAAAAGAACAGTAAAAAGATTTGCTTTAACTGTGAACATACACTGTGTTTATACGTAAATTGCTCTAGTTGAGTGTCCGTAGAAAACCTACATTACAGTTTTTACATACCTGTAATATACAGATACATTTCTCAAAACAGTTTACTACTTTTCTCCGATTACTTTCCCAGATCTGAGAGTTTATTTTGGCAGAACATACAGGTTACTTTCACTAATGCAGAAATGTATACATTAATTTGCTACAGTTGCAAGTTCATTTTCTAAATATACTAGTTAATATTTGTTAACCTACATTCAAATTCTTTGAGAAGTTTTCATCTGCTTCCCCCAAAGATACTGGTGACTTTCTTAAATCCTACTGGTAACTCTTGGGGGTTACCTAAAAAGGTTTATATTCTTAGAAACTAACAGATTGGCTCTCATGAAAGCACTTTGTAAGCCATTATTTCCAGAAACGTAACCTTGAAATTCAGGAAAGTTCTTCCAGGAAGTTTTCTGCAAGGCTACAAAAGAAACTTGTAAGTTTCAAAAAGGTAAGTACAAGTTCATTAAGTCTACCCAGCAAACTAAAAAATACACGTTAATTTAAGAAAAAACAACTTGTAAGCTCCAGGAATTATGAGGTGTATACAGAGTAGTTCCCATTAACTCAGTGTAAATATTAGACTGACAAAAAACTACTTTGTTAAAACAAAACACTGGATATGTTTCATATACTTTTGTGTCCTGATTAAGTTAAAACATGTAAAAGTGTAGTTCTAACATGTTTGTGGTTACACATCGCTGCCGTACTCACAGGCTGACAGACCAGCCTCTCTGCATCACAGATGTGGACCTCACAGTGAAGCCACACCGTGGACACCTTCTCCAGGCGCTGAAAGCGGAATGAGTTGAACTTAAATGTGGACCGACTGTCTTCGGCGTTATCGAAAATGGTTACGGTGAAGTCAGCTGGACAACTGGTAGAAAACAGACGTTTAGAGGCTATTACACAAACTAAACATTTTCAGTGAAGAAAAAAAAAAGGGTTTAGGCACCTGTTGATAATGAGGCTCCACCTCTTCTTGTCGGTTGAGTAAGGAGTTGGAGTTGCCCAGCAGTTGTTTATAACAATTTTGAACCTGATGGTTTAAATACAGTTTCCGCATTTCAGATTATGAATTTTGTTTAAAATCAACTTAAACCCTTAAAGAACATGCTTACATACCTGTTACTCAGACCTTTTGCCTCAATACCGATAAAAACTTCAGAGCCAATCTCAGAGGTGTCAATCACATAGGGAGCGTCCTTAGCGTACAGGAATTTAGAGTTCTACAAAATAAAATATTTTTGTAATTTTTTTGGTCTTGTTTATCACCAAGCCTTAAAAAAAATAAAAATAAACAAAATACCTATGCAAAAAAAAATAAAAAAGGCCGCAGACAGAACTTTTTGTGTCGTCCTACAGACGTGTTGTCCCATGAAGTAACGGAAGCTACAAGGCTGCGACTCACCGTGAAGACGTTCATAGATAATTGAGACCTAAAGGTCCCTAAACTCCCGTTGTTGACATAAACTGTGGCAACTCTAGAAAAATCAGAGGGTTTAGTAAAAACACTGCAAGTCATTGTGTCAGCATGCGCAAATAATTCAGAGAGTATTGACTGGTAGATGATGCGTTAAACTGGTCCTTACCTCTGGCTGAAGACTGCGTTATTTACCAGGTAAGCTGCCCTGTACACACAGCTAAAGGTGTAGTTGACTGGTTGGTTTCTAACCGTCAGCAAAGTATCGTTGGACACGATGGAGTTGTAGAAGATGTACTTGGCATCTTTACCTGGCATATACTGCATCCATAAAAACACCAAGAAAAATATACAGTGAGCTAAATAACTCGTGTTTTGGGGAATCAAACATTCGATTAAAATGTTATTAACTGGTTAAATGTTTTAATTTAAGCACGTTTGCTCAAACAGAAACACTTTAAGGTCCTAGTTTAGACATAGTGTAATTATTTCACACTTGAATATTAAAAGGGCTCTGCTTCAGCATTGCTTTTTTTTTTCTTGTGCAGGAGCTTTACCTCAGATTGAGTGCCACAGTATGAATGGTTTCTTGGTGTTAGGTCTGGGATAATGAAGCGGTAGTAGCCTGGGCTGTGTATCCCAGTGTAACACACTCCACCCAAGGAGAGCTGGTCTATCTCCCAGCCGTAGGGACACTCTGGGACATTGGCGATGATGGCGTTAGGAAAACAGGAGACCACAACGTAGTCTGTAATATAAACAAAAAAACCTTAAATGTTGGTATTGATAACTTTATGAATCTTTTTTTAACTTAATATTCCACTTAGAAAGTGCTTTTTTTTTAACACATAGCTTTTCCAGTTTTTATAAGAGCTTTGTTTTTTAAATCATTTCAGTCAAAAACATAATATATAAATAAATAAATAAGTCTGTGTCTTTAACTTTAGAATAGCTATTAAGATATTGTTAAAGAAATATATGGTAAAGGGTCACCACCTATTTGAAGGATTTGCTAAATGTGTATTACATGTGTTAGCCATTATAGACATGCAGTAACATTTGACAAATGCTGTGTGTACCTGCTTTTTGTGGCGAACATGTCATTGCAATAGGTAACCCCAATAACAGCAAAAAAAATGAAGCCATGGTCAGATGCTGCAAAAAAAAGAGAATTTAAATTTTTTGAAAACATGCAAATATGTGAAAAGAAATCATGCCTCACCATATGGAGCTAACACATTTATCTTGCTGGATGTCAGAGGATCCCCATATCTCTTCTTCTGGTTGTCTGTAAACTAGCGGTGAAACAACTCAAGGAGGCATTTTATACTGTGATAGATAAGAGCAGATGGCTTCGGTCTCCAATTTTCCCCATGGGCATCACTAGTTTAAAAGCTCTATTGTGAATATTTCGACAAAAGCCCTCTGTGCTGCTCAGGCTCAGACTCCTAAATGACCCATTAGACCTTAGCCATTCTGCTCGTTGGTGAAAAGAAAGGTCTAAAGTTTAAAGAATGAGCACTGAATGGTTTTGAATTAAAGGAAGGATGACAATAAAGGTTTGGATGAAAAACACTTAAAGGATGGAGGGATATCACAAAGAAAAGCACACATACTTTAAAAGGTTGTTATGAAAATTACAGTGAAAATTGACACACTTTCTATAGTTGGATACCATCCTTACACAGCTTTAATAGTCATTTTAATGCAAAGATTTTATTTCCAATGTTTGTGTTTTTTCTTTTAGAATTGTAGATTTTTATTATAAACCTTTTCTTCAAAAAACAACTTTACATGCTTTACTTTACAGTGTTCACTGATCTAGACAAGCAAATGAGAAGGACAGACAGGAAGCTAAATCACTAACATCAATTAGTCTGGAGATTGTTTACCGATGCAATTTCTGAGTCATTTGGATGCAATCAAGTTACAGAAAGAAATAATGAATAAAATTAAACATAGAACTAAGTTGACACTATGAGGACTGACTGACCAACAGAAATTATTCTTGGAATATATGTGAACTCACCCAGGAGGTCACAAAGGAACCCAAAACAACTCCCTGCACCTCTCACTTGCATTTGTTAAGGTTAGTGTTCATTCTAACTGTTTGCAAGTGAAAAACTGCATAGCCTATTGTCACGATTTTGGAGAAAACATTCTCTAAACTGAGAAGAAGGAGATTGTTCAGCAAGACAGTATGTGAAAAGTTACTTCTGGTTAAATAACAATAACACAGGATTTCAGAACAAGAACAAAATTCCAACAGACAAACATGGTGGTGGTAGTGTGATGGTGAGGCTCCTCTTGGCTGATTTAGTACCTGGACATCTGTGACATAATTGGTGAAATCGTAAATTGCACAATCTACAAGAAAATCGTGGATGTTTGTTATCAGTACAGGACTTAAAACCTAAACTTGTTTTAGATATGCTGCAGAAAATGATCCAAACTACCTCAGCAAGTTCAATTCTGAAGGGAACTCTGAATACACAATAAAACATTTGTTGTTAAATAAATTATATCATAATTTGTAATCTGTAAATTTAATTTAATTAGATTAAATTAGATTGTTTTGATTAAACATTGAACATGTGTTTACATCCCCACACAAAACTTGTGCTTAATCCAGTTTGAGGATTTTTAGTTGAAAAGACACAGTGATTTTTTTTGAACTACACACTAAAACCTTTAACAGCCTCTTTATGAGGCTATTAAAAAGAGGAAGAAGCAGAGAGGGCTCTATGTCTGCCTCATACTGGCCAAAAAACACAAAATATTTAAACATTCAAGGTTGAAAATTGAGCAAACTGACATATACAGATGCTTAAAAATGTGATGATAGCTCAGATAATTTGAGGCATATACAGACAGGAGTGTTCTGAAGTGTAAGTGATAGGCCTCTGGTTTTGTAGCACTTACTAATATAAGGTTCCTCTCAATCTTGTGCTATTAGATATACCTTTTGTCTGGCCAGTCTTTCTTATGTATGTGAAATGTGCTTTCTTATTGGCTTGCTTACAGCCGTTTCCTTAATTTAAGCTAATCTTTTAGGATTTTTATTGATTCCAACTAATAATGTTGTTATATTGGTTAATCTCTTAGAATGGATTTGGTGTGTTATTGCAAGATCATATTTGTCAAGAAAGAAGGGAGGCTACAGTCTAATGTTGTTCACGAAAAACCAAACCCAATAACCTTGCGTCTGAAAGAGACAAGCAACACACAATTACCATCAAAATGGAGTAACCAGGGGAATCGTAACGCTTTGACTGAAGAAGATACAGATCTGTGAGTAAGTAAAGGAACAGCTAGTGTTTCAAGCACCTGTAGATGCTAACAATTGAGAGTTGAAGGATTCCTCCACATTATGCAACTGGACCATGGGGTCCAAGAAACGTGCTTAAGAGGAGACAAAGTATCTGTTCACGTCTTTTTCTGGGTGGAAGTATAAAAAGTGTAATTGCACCCCATTGGTATTACTGATTTTAATATAAAAATAAATTACAAGCTTGCCTTTTGTTTATTCAAATTTTTTCTTACCCAGAAAAGAAGCAAAATGAACAAAAAATCTTAAGATTCTAAATGTGAAGTCATAAACTTTATTTTTCTTAAGCGTGGATGGACATTTTCAATAAGAATAAAAAAGAAAAACAAAATTAAAACAAACAATATTTTTTTAGTTAGGACATTAAAGCAAGGTTTGGTTGTAATATAAATTAATATAAATTAGTCCATTTGAATGATACAACTGTGAAACTGCCAAGACATGGGAGTCCAACAATAGTAATAGCAAGGACGATATTAATCAGGGGAGTGAAGAAGAGGTAATACGATACAATATTATATTATGAAACAAGAAATACAGTAACATGTGGTTCTAGACCAACATCCCAGTTTGTGGGAAACAAAAATGTCATTGGCAGTGTAAGCAGTTGGAGACGGCGTTGGATGAGATGAGGATTTATTGCAGGTTTGGATGATGAACACAGGAAGCAAGAACAGCAACAGAACACAGTGAGCGAATACTGGCATGGCGTGGAGAGTTGCAGCACAACGGAGACCGGCAGACTGGAGGCAACGAGGAACTAAGGGAACTCGGAGGGAACACTGGAGATGCACAAGGAGGAGGATGACAGCAAGGACATGGAACTACAAGACAAACAGAGGAAGGCACGAAAAACAAAATGGTAAACTACAGACAAAAGGAAGAAAATATACTTACAATATTGAATAGTTTTCTGTTTCTTTATTTTAAAACATTGAAAATATACAAATACATGAAAGATAATTGATGAGACTGAAGCCTTGTTTAACCCAGCTACCTGCAGCAGAGTAAGGCTTTTTTTTTAAAGTATTTACAACATTAAATAGAAAATTTAAACACCATCAGTGCAGGAGTCTCAGAGCACATTTAAAAAAAAGTAAACTTGTAAATACAAACACTTCTTTTTAACATTTTATTTACATAATAAATAGCTTTAGCTTTGGCATCTTCTGTTAAAGTTTTGGCTCTTGGCAGGTCCAGCTTATCCATTCTGGTTGGTAAACAAAGTCTCTCCTGAAAGAAAAGCAACAATAGGTTATAGTTTTCGGATTAAACTATTTCTTTTTTTACCCTCATATATTTATCACACACATTATAAGACCATTTTTTTTGCTTATTAATTATTATTTGAAAGTCATTTACAAAAGTGACGATTTAAAACATTTTAAAATATGGTAATAAGTGGGTTTTTTTTTATAACCCTATGCAAGTAAAAAATATTTTGTATTTTTTTCATCTTAATCATAGTATGTTAAAGGGCTGGACAATCTATCATTTTTGACTGAAATTCGCAATCTCAGACAACAAGATTTTGGGATTGTCAAAGCTGTGGTTTTTCCCCTTGCTTCAATAATTTCATCAATAATTATACAAATTCGTCAATACTTTCACATGCAAACCCAATGCCGGTGTAGAAAGCTATTTTAAAAAAGTGCAATTATTTTGATGCTGCTGAGCCATGGATCTTTTTAACGCTTGATATTTTGTTAATGGGAAATGTAAGAAAGAGGGCTCTCTTTTTATTTCTATTTTTTGGTTGACGGTCTTGCATTTGAAATCTGTTGCCAGCTGTTTTTATTATAGCATTATCTTAATGGAATTAATTGAAACTTGATTTAAAGAAAATAAATCGTGGTTAAAATCGAAACCGCAATCTCTGCCAGAAAAATTGCAATATATATAAATGTTTTCTTAAAATCGCCCAACCCTAGTATGTTATAGTATGAAATACGATAAAATAACATTAAATATGACCTTATTGGCTTTATCTGTAATTATTTGACGGCACTACCGAGGTTTCAACTGGATTACTTACTCTCTGCGGTAATGTCGGCTGTTTTCACGACACAGCAGACCCTCCTCGCACAAGCAAATCTGGTTGATGCTGAAGGCTAGGCCGCCGTCAGGGACATAACAACTCTCGTTGCGAACCAGCCGCCTTTTGCACACCATCTCACCATGATGCCGAGCACAACACATTGAAGCCCCACATTCTCTGTCAGCTTTACACCTGGAGCCTGATTCAGGAAAAACAGGGGTTACAATGGGGTCCCTACACTTATCTCAACTTCTTACAATAATCTTTACAGTGTTTGCATGACTGTAAGTTCTTTTCAAAATATAAACTACCAAAGTACATTTTGAATATATAATGAACATACAGGGAAGGGAAGAAATAAGAAAGAAAAAAATACTTTAGGAGGGAAAGAAAAAAGCACACAGCGATGGAAAGAAGAACATAAGGTGGTTTTGATCAAGGAAGAGAGAACACAAGACAAAAACGTATACAAGTTAGGAAGGAAGAGAACAAAAAAGGGAATATAGGAAGGAAGGATAAAGGAAGTTGAAATGCTAATATTTTACATCCCTACCCAGACCTGGAAAATGCTGAAATTAAGATTCATACTTTCTAGGCTGTATATGAATAATGAAACAACTTTCATAATTGATTTCAAATTGATGGAATGTGTTTTTACCCTCTTGTCCATTGGGAATACTACGGTGACACTTCCCAAACATGCAGCTGAGTCCGCGGACACACTGAGTATCCCTCCTACAATACTGGCCCTCCCCACGTAAAGGCACACAAAGGCCGAAGTGACGATCACACGAGAAACCCCATCCACAAGATCGATCACTGTCACACGCAGCCTGCAGACAAAATATAAAAAAATTATAATTTTAAACCATTTATGTTCAAACTCTGTAACAGACCACCTGTTTTAGCCTATATGGCAAATAAAATAAAGCTTTAAGTTACTTTGAAACAAGCATACAGAATCCTACCGTGAGTGCCTTGGCTACTGGATCGCTCTCCCTTAGAGCTTTAGCTCCTTCTTTAGGAGGGCTGTGAGGCAAGTTGAGCATCCAGGCCCAAATACGAGCATCGGTTCCAGAGAACCACAAAAACAGAAGAACCAGGTTCAGTTTCCCCAACATCTCCAAGATTGAAAAAATCTGTTTCTCAGAGATTGAGGGGAAACAGTATATTCAGAATGATGAAAAAAGATGATACCAGTTTAAATAAGGACTGAGGAGATGTTTGCAGTGACTCTGGCTGGCCCCTCTACCCGTACGACTTTTATAGGTCAACAAGGCTTGACTTCCCCCTTCACCACACTGTTTGTCCAAGCAGCAGGGTAGGAGGAGACAATTAGTTTTTAATGGATTAACTAAATTGCCTGAGCTACCCCCTGCAGACAGAGAATAGTAGCTAAATGACAAGCAGCGAATGAGGGGAGATGGGGCATTGACAACAGTTTTTGACAGTAGAGCTAAGACAAGCATCACCTCTGTGTGGTTTTCTCGGCCAGACAAATAAACAAGGAGGACAAAAGAAGACAAATGCATGACATGTTTCACTGCTCACTGAGTGACAAGTGCTGCCACTAAAGGTCCTAACCCCCAAACGCTAAGCAAACAGTCCTGGCCCTGACCTTTAACGTCTTGTTGCCCCCTACCCTATCCTGCTTCAGACCCCTCGCTGTTAACAATTTGGAGAAACACACCCATCAGACAACCCCATGATCTCATTAAGAGTAATTACCATCAGCTATTAGTTCTTCCAGGCAGAAAGGCTGTGAGTGGGGATGAAAATGTAGCTATTTTCTTAAAAATTTTCTCCCAACAGGAGACATTAACTAATCTTTCAGGAGACACTGTCTAGAAAATCTCTAATTATCACTGTAAAAGAAAAAGAAAAACTCTCTGACCACCTTTTCCAGGAAAGTATTACCAGTTGAGTTTTTGTCAACAGATGATTTGATGAACGACCCCAAAAGATATCTAAATGATCAAAATTTACCCTAACTTGTAAAATACGTAAAAATAAAAATAAAAAAAGGTAATAATTTGTACCTTCAAGAATTGTTTTGGTATTAATATGTTTTACCTTTTTGGAGATGCTGTTAAATTTGGTCTTACGTGAGTCCATGTTGAGTAATAATGGTATATAATATTGTATGTAATAATTGAATAATTGTAGTTCTACACAGCTACAGTATCTTTTCTAAATCTTCAATTTTACAATTTATTTCGTTCCTTAAAAAAGACAGACAATAAACTACCGAAAAAATATAACATTTAGTAAATCAAGTCAGTTTATTAATACTTTAACAATTTACAACGGATTACAAATCAAGCCAATTTATATACATTAAATTATCACGAAATCAGCTTAGTCACCTAAACACAATTATTTACAGTCAATTACACTTCAGTTCAAGTTATGATAGATAGATCAATTTACCCACATCTAAGGAAATTGAGATTTACAGTTTTTGAACATAAGATTTGCAGTTCTTGTGCAATTCAGGGTTCTTTTTAGGGGCTTCCTTTCAAAAACCAACTTTATAATGGTAAAATGTTAGTTTAATCTACATTACAGTAAGATATGAGTATGTGCTTAAATGGTTAATATGTGTCTTTTTTGCCCTGGGATGAACCAGTAACCATGCTGTACTCTCATACAACATCTGCTTTAAATAGGCACGAGACACCAAAGACCCTGCAGGGCTAAGCATATTTTGAAAACTGATGAATGGATGAACGGATAAAAACCCAGTTTATTTCATCTTGGTCATTTTCTTTGCAAGGGCATTACTCAAAAAGAGCAGTAGTAAAATGTTGGCTGTTCTGATGCTCCTTACAATGTAAAGATTACCAGCGCTCTCTGTGAATGAAGAAATTTTCTTTTTATTGCCCCCGTGGATGTGTAGGTTCTCAATAGATACTACTTCTTTTAACAATAAAACAATTTAGGTTAGTTTCCCTATTGAAATTCCCCTTAGGTAATAGTGACATAACATTGTTGTCCATGGCCCAATCACTGAATGACAACTTGTTAAAGCCTACCTCATGCTTAATGACCAGTGGAGCAAAGCACCAGCTGCCCATGTAGATATATACGATTCATTATTCAAATACATTCTTAGATATATTTGAGATTAATTTGGTATCTGAACTATGGTGACAATATTTGGCCCAGCCACGAGACACAATTCTATCAACGTACTCAGAGATTAATAGACATATCTTTTATACTTGAGTGGTACAAAAATATCTTCTGCAATGCGTAAAATAAATTCTGTAAGATGATTAAGAATCTCCTTTTAAAAATTATAATAAAATCAAATAATTTTTAAAATGTGATATATTGTGTGCTTCAACAAAATATCTTTTAATAATTGTGTATTGTAATAAATTGAATAATAAAGTGGTCTCGCAACGATACTGACTTAACAAACAAGAATGATCTATAACTTGATCTCCAGCACTGAAACAAATGTACCAGCTTTGCACCTGCAGCATGTCTATTTCTGCTAACCACAAATGTACATGTAAAACCTTTTTTTAACTTTCTCTGTAAAACTGTATTATCTCTTTGACATTTTGTGTTCAGTATTGTTGAGATGTCTGTTTTGCTCCCATTGTGTGTGTGAGTGTGTCGCAGAACTGCCCACAAGGCAGGTACGTCACGCAATAAACACCTAAATATCCTGTGTACAGCGCCACTCAGTTTAAGCGCACACCTTTGATAAAAAACAGAAACATTTCAGTGAATTTATTAAAACCTCCTGGACGGGACTTTAAAACTGGATATGTCAGGGCAAAAACTGAGTCTGGTGTAAAAGATGCATCAAATGATTAGACCTAAACTCAAAGACATTTTAGATGTTTTCTACTAAAAATGTTTTTAACTGATTATGTTAACAGCACTGATATTAAGCAAAAAAAAGACTTACGTTTTGTAGACTTAATAAATTGTTATAGATCATGCACAGTTGGGAATTGATTGTCAGTGATCGTTGCTGACAATTCTAGTGTACGTTTTTGCTATCTCTCCAAAGCCCGGCAAAACAGCAGGGACGTATTTGCTGACACATGTTCTCAATGTTGGTTTGTTATAACAGGTCTGCTCCATCTACACCTAATTTAAGAGTTTCTGCTTCAATTGCTGCACGATTCCCTCCTTTTCTCAGGTGTGCGACAATGTAAATTCATTCCTGCTAGTGCAGAAGAGGCTTTATTTGAAGTGTATCCCTTTTGAAACCTGTGAGGAAAATTATTAACACTGGGCTTACCAAAATGAAAGTTGAGTTATCAACATTTTCACATTTCTTTTTAAATAATTTCTCAATTTTCTGTTTTGTTTCAACCCACAAGTCTCTGTGGCAAACCATTAAACTGTGATTTCCTAACTGTTCATAATATTGAAAATCACCTTCCTGTCACCATATCATGGTTAATCCAAAGCTGTTAATAAAAGCCTCAGGGTTTGTTGTGCTAACATAATCCTTTACTCTGTATGGGGTTAGAGCTGTACAATGTGATCTGAACCTAAAAAAAAAGAAACAGCTTTTATATTCTCTCAAACCATGACTATCATCCAGAGCAACAGTGGGCAATATAATATTTCATGGAGCCCATTTTGTTCCTGTTACAGGAATGTAAAAATTGAAACAGTATGCTGTCCACATACATTTTACATTAAAACTAATCTTCCAAATACAGTTAGTCAAAAAACAAAAAACAAACCAAAAAATTAATTAAAAAAAACGCTTTAGACCACATAGCTATTTTCGTTGCCATGTCAAGATCCATTAAGAGCTTTCCAATGTTCTGTGGTATTATATTGCATGACACATTCAGAGGATTTTCTTTCTCCACTGATAAAATATTGGTTGAAGATCTAATCAACAATACATATTTAATTTATATATATTTTTTATGCATTTTTAATATTTAAATATAAATAAAATATATATATATATATATATATTAAATTTTCTGCAGAGTAAATCTATCTTAGCCATAGCTAAAAAAATGCATTTTTAGTATTTGGTTATAGTAATGCTTTTGGCTTAGATTCAACAGGGCAAATGAAACAGTCATCCCCATGTTATCCCACATATAGTACTGCATACTCTGGCTTTGATTTACATCATGCCTATTGGTTATTATATGAGGACCTCAATACCCAAATTGACTTTCTCTTTCGTATTTTATTGTGTATTTTTGCTCAAGTGTGAACTATAGGGACATGAGAAGGACATAAAGTAACTAATTATCTTTCTAAATATTTAAAACTCACCTATTTTGTTTTTGAATTAACATGGTCTGAGTGTCAGACAGGACATATAAGACAAGGGACGTTTAGTGCCCTTGGCTTTAGTTCTTAACAAAACGAACTAATGGTTTATTTAGTAGTCCATTATGTGGACAATAGCCATGACTGGTGTATGCAAATCCTTTTCAGGCAAGATAACAGATTTATCTAAAGTAAATACAGTATGTACTTAACCTGTAAGGAAAGTGGGAGTGTCGGTGCAGTGTTTCACTGCATAAGAACCACAATGTGATTAACACTATCTGTACTTATCATGTTCTTACAAACATACATTACTATTGAATGTTAGTATTTATTTCCAAATTTGCTGGATCCCAGCAACAGATAAAGGTCTCCAATCAGTGGACATCTTTTAGTGTTAATGACTCTGCTAACGATGCTTGTAATGAATGTAAAAACCGTCACAATCAACATTGCTGTTGGTGTTGCATTTAAGGACTTACAGAAACAATGGGTAACCCAATTTCACTTCATTCTAATAGACCTTCGCCCCCTATTGACAACTCTCAACAACTTGCAATTACCATTAAGACGCTATCTGGTTAGAAAAAGATGGAGGCATTGTATTGAGTCACAGTTTTGCCCTATTTTCGCCCAACAATAACTAGAACAGCTTGGCACAAATTACTCAAATCATGTTCATAGTTCACCAGCTCAACATTCTTCAGGTTTTTATCTAAAATGTTTTTCTGTGCATTTCTAATAGCACCTCTGTGTCAAATCTCATTTGTAATGGATTTAGTTTGATAACTTGTAGGGAAACAAATGAGCAACTCATGATGTCTGTTGTGGTATGTCCATAGCTATTACTGCTACTGGTAGAAGAAAGAAAAACGCTAGGTATTTTGTTAATCTAGTGTATCCCAGGAGAGGTGTAATTTATAATTGAAGATTACTTTGACAAAGAGGAGACTTATAAGTCACAAAAAATAGGAAAATTAGTTGTTTTACTTGGTCCTGTAAGAAAGAGAAGGAAGTTTTTTCCTGGCAAAGAAATCTAATTTAAAACCAACTCCAAAGTTCTAAATTCCTAGGAAATCTCACAATGTGATGCTAATCCACGCAAGAGAAAAAGTCTCCATAAAATATGCGTCAACAACTAGGTGCAAGAGTTTCCATACCAGAGCAGCAAGAACAAAACTACATAATTTTGTAAACCTGGAAAAACAGATTCCCAAGTACTTTTGGAGTATCTATTGGGCTTTAGTCATGTTGCCCCACCATTCTTTAGATTATTATCTTCAGACACAAGCCTCGTAAATTGGCAAGAGTAATAAAGCAGAAGATGAGCTTCATTTCAACAGACATTGTTTTGACAGACATATTTAATCATTGTAAACTTAAAATGAACATTTGGATAAGATAAGTGTAACTCCCTCTTAGATTTGAAAGAAAACAACAGTTACACAAAAAACAGTTAGGAATGTTGTTATTATTAGTCTCAAAAATGAACTTTTTGGTACTTAAATGTGGATAAATGTATCACACTCTCATAAAATAGTTGGCCTTTAAAGATTTTGGTGCAGCTTTTAAACTCTAGGCAAGAGCTTAAGACATTGTGGGCCTTAAGAGCTGAAACCTCCCTTCGTCAAACATAAACAAATGTTTTGCTCAATAAAAACACAAAAAAGTACAAACAACCGCAATAAGTGAGGGTTTCCTGTTATTTTGGGGAGAAGTGTTTAAACAGTTATTCCCTTAAGGCTCATATCCTTTTTTCCAACCTGTTTCCCAATGGAAAAAAGATAGAAGAGTTTAAGTCTGTCACTAATGACAAACAGAGCTGTTTCTTCTTGTGCTCTTTCTTTAAGGGTCGAACAAAGAAGACACCATTAGTAGAATCTGAGACATGGTCCCTGGGACTGAGTCATCAAATCTATCACTGCAGCTGTTTCCCAACAAATTTCCTATAAGCTTCATGAGTCAACTCATCAAAGCTAAAGAGAAATGTTTCATTAAAATTGACAGCCAACAATTGAAAATAATTTCCTATAATTTAGAATTAGGAGTATTAAATGTCCTCAGAAATAAGGACACATGATTCAGTTATAAGATACCTACAGTAGCAGTATTAGGTCACTTAGAAGGTAATAGGTTAAAATTAGGAGTTATCAACTGTTGTATTGTATGTAGGTCAACTGTTTAAAACAGGAAAAGAACCAAAGCAAATTAAGGTAAAAGTAAAAATAATAATAATTTAAAAAAACACTATGTTGAAATGCAATCTTTCAGTAGATTCATTCAAAATATACTAAACATTTTAACTGCAAGTGTGATTCAACATTTGTTTCATTATTTATTTGTCATGAAAAAAGTAAATTACAAAGTATATTAGCTGATTCTCATTGAAGGACATTGGTAAAAATATGTCACATAAGGAATGGAAAGAAGAAGAAATGCAAGCATATTAGAAGGATGTATTTATTGGCATAGATCTTGGTTAAGCTGGCTTTCCATGAATAACATTAAAAAGGAATCGGTTTAAACTGTTTCGTTACGCTTAGGCATGCAACAAAAGCAGCAAATTGTATAAAACCAAACTTTTCAACAAAACAAGATAAATAAAATAAAAAAATGTACAGTCTTAGACTCTACAAACTGGAAATGTTTCTTTGTTTAGGCCTATATGCTGAAAGAATCCAAATTATTGCTAACCTTTGGAAAGTTTCATGTAAGGAAAAAACAAAAAAACAACAATAAAAAGATTTACTGGTTCCAACTGGGAAAGTAAGACGTTTCTCTACAACCATATGGTGAGTTACAGTAATAAATCTTTTTTTTTTTTCTGTTTGCACTTACACTGTCATTCACACATGGCTTTGATATCCCCAGCATCTTGTATAACTTGTGCAAAGTCAGCTGAAATGTTGGCCATTAAGTAAAAAGCACAGTGCAAAGTTAATGGAGATAAACTGTATATTTTGTCTCATGGCAATTCACTGCAACCACAGTAAAATGTTTCCAGTAAAGTTACCAATAAGTCGTATGAAAACAAAATTAATATTTAAAAATTCTTTCGACAAAAACAGTGAGGTGTTAACAAAGGGAATGACTCAAATTGAAAATAAAGTAAAAATTACATGTGTTTAGAAGGAAACTGTGCTGAAAGACCATAGACAGCGATTCAAACCCCGGACCTT
Source organism: Orestias chungarensis (assembly GCA_032876305.1). NCBI lineage: Eukaryota > Metazoa > Chordata > Actinopteri > Cyprinodontiformes > Cyprinodontidae > Orestias > Orestias chungarensis. The sequence continues at coordinate 5,559,281 of JAVLVB010000001.1, read as the reverse complement.
CTTGTAAAACACTGCTTACATGTTGCATAACTGTTTACACTTATTTTTTTCTTTTTTTTCTTTGTGATATTGTTACAGGAGACTTTTAGTAGAGATTTGTCACATCATCACTGACTAAGCAGGGCATCTTGACTTTGGCAAGACCGTTAATGGGCAGAAATAACATTTTGTAAATGTGTTTTTAATGATTTTTTTTTATGGGAATGGTCTCGTAAGTACTAAAATGAAAAAAAATGTGTTTTGTTGCTAGACCAATACAAGCTCTTGCGTGTTTGTGTAGAAACAAAAGAAAACAAACATCATGAAAACAACTAAAAACACAACTTCTTTATTTGCCTTTTCATCAACTTTCCTTCACCTTGTCCTCAGAGCTTTCGCAATACAATATAACTATTGATTGAGCAGCAGGAAACATATTGGAGTAACATGTAATAGCAGGAATAAAAACCTATAGAAATCTTAAAATTATGGAGATCAAACTGGATAAACTTGTACATATTGCTGCTATTGAAGTGAAATGGTTGGAATAGTATTGTGTTCTTCACAGAGAATAAAAACTTAAGGGTAACTTAAGAGAGTAACTAGTGAAATAAAAAATCTGCTCATTAAAAAGGTTTGAGCTACGTTCCAATTCATATTTATGTAATTTAAGAAGAAAATTAAACAAAGAATAAACTACGTCGTTTTTTGTAAAGGAAAAGACTAACATAAATGATGATAAAAATATATATACAGTATATTTTTTGAACCACAGATCAAAAGTCCAAAAAAAGGAATAAATACATTTAAAAAGGAAAATGAGTCAAACTTTTGCACTGGGAGACATTTTGAATCATCACAAAAAAGCATCAGCTCACCATTCATCATGTTGTTGCTATTACCACCAGGTTTTCAATAACCTGCACTTATTGCAATAATTAACAGATTCCCATCAAATCAGTTTATGTATTAGCTAGAGATGCTAAGCCTTTTCAATAAAAAAACTATTGTGTAGCCTTGACATCAGAAAGTACTTTGAGCACACAAATGTTGGTAAGTTTGACTGACTGTAGTAGCTAATGTAAATTTATTCAAATATTATGCTCTAATATATATTATATACCTACAGAGAACAGAAAGAGGACACCTGGGCCGGCCTTGATACACTGTTATTAGTTAATTAACACATATATATATATTATTTATTTATTTATTTATTTTTCTTCCATCCTGATTGGTACAAAAGAACAAAACTTCTGTTATAGAATATAATTTGTAACTACCTGTAACAAAATGATAGATCTTTTCAAAAAATATAAGTACATAGAATAAATTATGTTGAAAATAGACTATAAAGTCTTCCCTGCAAGAAAATTAAGCTCACACGCAGTGTGTAAAAGATGCAAAATTGTAAAAAAAAAAAACTGCCCGCTTACTCAAATGAGGATTACACTAGTGCAAGTGATGATGTGGATGATGAATGTCTGCCAGAATTAAAAATGCTCTAAATCATATTGTTTACAGTATACTGTTTCAGAGGATCTAGGATACGACTACAAAAGAGATCAGTGGGTTGGAAAGAGAGGGAGTGAAGAAAGGTATGAGTCAGTAGAGAATATTAGAATATGATCGAAGTTGTATGCAAAGTTTTATATTTATGCATTCTCACATTATAACATACACTATTTCATTAGTGAGCTTTTTTTTAAAGTATGCTGTTGACTAGAGTGAAAAAATATTATTATTTTTTTTACAAAAAGAAAAAAAATCAACCTTTTTTAATAGCTCAAAACAACAAACAAACCACTGTGGAAAGAATCCAAACGGAAATTATCATAATTCATGCATAAAAGTGGTAATCATGTATTAATTTACAACATACTGGGATTAAATGTGGAGAAAGCCACAATCTAACATCTATTCAATATAGAAATCCTCATTGTATCTGAGGTATGTATGTTTTTATTATATTGATAAAAACATTAGCAGTTTATTTAACAATTATTTTCAACATTAAAAATTTGTGTTTTTTTTTTATTAAAAAATTCATTTTTTTACTCAACACAGTGGGGAAGCAATTTTGAAGAGGTGAGCCATTTAACGCTTCAGCTTGTTTCCACGTGGGGGAGACATGTCCTTTCCACCTAACACTTGAACAAAGATTGAAATTAAGATCAGAGGAAAGTAAAATAGAAAAAATACCAAAATATATCCTGATTTGAAATGTATTACTCAAATCTGCAGCACTTTCTCTGAAACACACAGGAATTTAAACACAAGAAGGGGGGGGCATAAAAAAAAGAGTGGGAGTGGAGAGAAGAGGCGAGAACCTGGTGCTGCAGCTTTTCTGCTGTTTATCATCCCCTTTGCAACCATGGATTCATCACCACAAGATTTACTCTGAGGGCCCGAATAGAGAGACAGAGAGTACAGAAGGGAGATAGACAGAGGAGGGAGAAAAGCAGGAAGCCCTCGCTAAATAAAGAGAAAAAGCAACTGTGAGAGGAGGAGAACTAGCAGCAAGGAAAGGTAGGGGGACAGAAGGAGTGAGGAGTTCTGTTTTTCCACTCAAAGTAAGAAGGGAAACGGAAATAGAAGGAGAGGGGCTATAAAAGTAAGGGACAGAGAGAGAAGAGCTGTCCTGACATGGGGTTTTGTGCTGTTCTTCTCATCTGTCTATCCCAAGCTGAGCTCGGGATGGTCTGGGCCCAAGAGTTTAAAGGTAAGATAAATATCTTATAACTTCAACTGACTTTCTTTAAAAACAAACAGTTCACTGCAGCAGAGAACAGATTTTTAGAATCTCTGTAAGTAAATTGATACCTGGCCACACACTAATTCAACAGGGTTGTTTCCTTTGTATCCTTTGGGACTTTTTGTTTTGCAGGATTTTTCATAAATGTGTATTTGTCAAGTGTTAACAGGTCCCACAATTTTTCTCTCATTTTGGCAAGATAAGTGATTCAAAAGTAAGCATGTTACATCTGGATGTTGATCCAAACACTCGGGGGTTAAAAAAAAGGTTTGCTGTTGAGGGAAATCAAAATTTTTAAGATATAAATGTTTGAGGTTGACCAGTAATGTGTGGAATTGAGGCTCACTGCAAGGGAAGGAAGCTTTATAGGAGAAGCAGCTAAAATGAGGATTATATCATCTGCACACTTTATAGCATTGCTAGTTTTTATGTTACTTCATTATAAAATTTTCACCTGTTCTTTATACTCCTCTCTCCACCTGTCTGTGAGTGTGAGTAAAGTGATATAAATGCGCATGTATGTATTTCTGTTCTCCTTAGAGATAAATTATTTTTAGCCAGCCCCGTTCCTCCGCTGCTGTTCCTTCTCCGACAATCAGTGGTGCTCCAGTTTTTCTGGCCTCTCCTGTAGTCCCACTTTCTCTGATCAAGGGCCCAACTCTGCAGAGGACGACCCAATGCACAGAGACAACAGGGACAAACCCATACATATATACAGTACCTTGGAAAGACATTCATATCCCTTTAGGTATTTTACTGGGATTTAGTGTATGCTTTGCATATTAGAGACCAGACATTTTTTATTTTCTTCTTTGCAAAACAGCTTAAGCAAAGTTTAATTGAATGAAGAGCAGCAACAGGATTTTCTTGGATTTAGGTCCAACCACCTTTTTAATCAGCTCTGATTAGCTTCCCTATACGTGCTGAGGAAAAGCGTTACAATGACATGATATATCCTGCACTATGTCTTATGGTGGGAATGATAGGTTGATAGGAGCATTCAGGTTGATTCTGAGTGTAGTTCTTTATCCTCACACAGTGTTTTGTGTTTACCCCAAATGTATGTATGTTACATAGTCTCTAATAACTATGTTTCCTTTCATAAATCCAGATTTGAGGAATTGCATAAATATTGCGACCTGCATGACTAACAGCTATCTTTTTTAAAAAGATTTTCTCACCAGAGTTTGAGTTTCTTTCAGCTCACTCAGAGTTACCATAGAATTAGTTTTAATTGTATTTATAGGTAACTGAGCAAACAGAGTTTGATTTCGTATGCAACTCACACTTTCCAGATTTTACATTTTTAAAAGTTTTGAAAATCATGGATAATTTTGTTTCTAGCTTTTGTTTCAACTTTTTCAGGGGAAATTCCTCAAACAATACACAGAAGTGTGTATGATGTGGGAAACAATTAAAACAGTGTGAATACAGTGGGAGACACGAAGACACAAACAAAAATTCTACTGTCCAAATTGATCTAGCTCTCAGCCACACCTCTCTAGATATTCCTCAGAAAGTAAACTGATGCCTCATTACTTGGCAAATAATACCTTATAAACTCCTGTTAACTATAATTGGAGTTATTTGATTAACATAATTGATTTACCTCCCTCACAGCTGTGTACAGATCAAGCTAAATGTCTTTTGCAAAGCATTTAATTTGCCAGCAGGGTTAGAACAAAGTGATAGCAGAACCGGACTGAACTATCAAGAAAAGCTGAACATCTGCTATTGATCAGCAGTAAAAATGCAACAGCTGAAGGTTCACCAGAGGGCAACTCAATGCACCACTATTGATACAAAATCACTACTGATGGTAATGATTCTACTATTTAACAAAGATTGATCCTGCTCTTTAGTATACAACCGGTTTATATATACACACCTATGGAAAATCCTGTGTTACAACTGAAATCTTGTTTGTGAGGTTAAATTTTGAACCTAATTTAAAAAGAGCTGTTCACAAGAGGATAGAAAACCTGGTGTTCTGCTTTCTGTTAACTGCTAACATGTGCACTGCAACATACCTGTATACTGTAACAATTACAGTTTATTACAGTAAGCATGCTACTATTTGCACATCAGCAATAATCATTAGGAACCTCCTAGGCTGCCAGGAAAGCTATTTGATTTGCATATGTTTGGCTTTAAACCAAAGCATGACACAAGTCAGAGAAAAGAAACCAGGCACCATTACTAAAGATCTATTTATCCATATTGAACCAAATTTATTGCTGTCTATTCATAGTTTGTTAGGACTTATGAGTAAGAAATAGACTTTATATAGAGTGTTAAAGTAAATTACTTTTTTTTAGTGTTACACCAATGTGCAACTGTACACTGTGTGTGTTTTTTTGTCTGCGTGTAATGATGGTTTTCCACCTTGTGTTCCTGCAATCAAGACTTCAGTGGTTTGGCAGATCACAAACATTCCTATTGCATTCATTGCTTTTCAGAGTTTTGGTACCCCTGGCAAAGTGTAAAATGTGTAAAACATGTCTTCAAATAAATACAGCTTTCTTGACAGTACATATAACAGGCAACCGAATGTTGCCTGTTATATGAAGAGAGGTATGAATCATCAAATAAAAATATTCTTAATTAATGAGTTAAGCTAAAGGGTGAATGGCTCTTTTAAGTCAAATTTTAGTCTTTGGCAGCTTGCTAGTTCAAGCATTTTAGTATATAGTTCAGAAGTGACAGTAGGATGGAAATGAAAATAGTTAGATGGGCTTAAGGCCTTGACTGGCACTATAAGGAAATTACTCTGATCTGTGAATCTCTTGAGCCTCTCTAGCACCCTTTTCAACTTTTACCAATAATAACAACACATGGATAATGACCACAAAAACAATAGATCCCAAATACAAGAACCTGGAATGAGCTTGATCTATATCATGGTTTTGCGCTGCATAATACATAGAGAAAGGAGTCTCAGTACACAGGGGAAGCTCAGAGTGGAACCACTGCTTTGCTGCATAAAAAGGACTCATTAGAGGTGGCTCTGTTATCTGGTCCAGATTCCGCTTTGGCGTCTCCATAAGAGGTTCTCCTTAGGAGTAGATCCAAGGCAAAGCCAGAGCATCTATTAAAGTTTCTCTTGATTGGTCCTAAGGTAACTTCAGTATGAATTTTCATGGAAAAAAAACACACCAGCTCATCATTTAAGCAACAAAAAAGGTGCCAAATCTGAAATTATAAAATGGTTATCAAAATACAATCTGTTTTCACATTACCTGGGGTTTAGGCTTTTTTTAACGGATCTGCAAAAACAGAATCACACCCTTGGAGATCCCCTCCAAATGTGAATAGAAAACAGTTTAGGGTATGATAGTTACTCATTTAAATCAGATGGCTTATAAACTCTGAAACTGATTGATTTGCACATTTGAAGGCTTCATTTTTCCTTCTTTTCTTTTTTGGTTTCTTATCGTTCCAGCTTCTTGTGTTTGATATGGTGTGTTATGAACATAGCGGTTTCTGCGGATGCAACATAGGGTCTAATCTGACTTCGACTTCATATCACAATTTTAAAATCTAAAAAAGATACAAAATCACCCATTTAGACTATTCTAAAACAACGGAAATGTTTGCAGTAAGATCTTAGATTTAGTCTAAATATTGAGTAACTGTTTTGTCCATTGCAAAATTTGAATAGTGGGCAATAGACTTTTTGTCTCTGGAGCAAAGATACATGCCCTATTGTGTTTTTTTTTCCTTAATAGTTCTGCAGATGATTTCTATTTCCTTTCCAAGTAAATTCCTTTATTCCCTGTTGTCTCACTTGAATGTGTTGCAAATTTACTGATAAAATATTACTTTCAGAAGGAATACATTTCGTTAGGGACCTTGTCCAGTTGAGCAGACTGAAATGCCATTAGCCCCTGTGTAAGTCTAGGAACGTCAATCTGGTTTTTGTTCAGTCTTCACCAGCTGCAGTGTGGCTTACACAAACGACTTTAAAATTATACTCAGCAGCCACTCTAATAGGTACATATTTTTTATATCAGTTGGATACATTTGCTTTGTAGAACGTTTTAAATTATGTTTTTGGCATGAATTTAACAAGCTGTCAGAACCCTTTAGAAGATTTAGGTCTATATTCACATGATAGAATCAAAGAATTGCTGCAGTTTTGTGAGCTCCATATCAATTACGCAAACCACCTGCTTTCCTACCAAAGATGTGAGCTCACCATTGTCAAGAAACCAATTTTACATGGGGTTACATTTGAAAGGTGGTGCATTATGGTAGCTCTGATTTCCCTCTGATAAAGACAGCCTGGTCCTCAAACACCTGCGTCTCCTAGTGAACTCTTCATTGGATCCCCTGCTGTTTACCCACCAGTCTGGCATCAGGGTTGATGTACCGTCATCTACCTTCTGCACCAAGCTCTGACCCACCTGGAAAAGTCTGCAAGCTCCGTAAGGATCATGTTCTTTAAATTCTCCAGGGTTTTCAACAGCATCCAATCACAGCTGCTTAGGGACAAACTAAAGCTGTAAGGAGTGGACCACCGCCTTTCCATGGATATTGGACTACCTCATTGGCAATCAGTGGTATTTGAGGACACAAGACTGTGAATCTGAAAAGCTGGTCAGACGTAGTGGCCCCACAGTATCTCCTCAACTTCTACACTGTGGATCTCTTCCATCCCATCATTAACGCTGCTAAAACCAAACAGCTGTTAGTGGACCTCCGCAGGTATTGACTCACCCCACTTACATCAGTAAGAGTCCAGGGAATAGACATTGAGATAGTGGACCCCTGAACAATAAACTGAACTGGATTCACAATACTGCTGCTTTCTACAGGAACAATACACACAGACTCTACCTGCTGATGAGGCTGAGCTCTTTTGAAGTGTAGAAAGCGCTCCTGAATATCATCTTTGACTCTGTTGTGACATCAGCCATCTTCTGAGGTGTTGTTTGTTGAAGAAGCAGCTTAACTACAAGAGAGAGAGGGGCTGGATAAGCTCATCAGAAAGGCCAGCTCAACTCTGTACTACGATGTTCCTTGAAGAAAGTGGAGGTTGTGGGAGAGAGAAAGACTGGGTAAATTAAAATAATTGTTGGACAATATCTCTAACTTCGTGCATGAAGCTGTTGCTGAACTAGGGAGCTCCTTCAGTGATAGACTGCTGCCTCCTAAATGGATGCAAAGGAGAGTTATCACAGATTATTCCTCCCACCAGCTGTTAAACTTTCTAACCATTACTGCTCCCAGCAGACCAAAGAAGTGTTTACATACTTGCTGGTTAATTTCACTTTAGAACGGCACAGTGTTTATAACAGATATTTTGGCCTTTACTATAAAGTATTTTTATTATTTTTCTGTTTTTTGCTTTTTTACATATTTTATATTTGGCCATGACTGTTGCGGTTACCAAAAAAGTCCCCATCATAGCAATAAAGGATATTTCTCTTCTTTTCTGTTATATTCTATTCTATTATGCTTCTGGAGGAAATTAGTAGGAGAGTTACACTGTGGTAAAAAGGGATGCACATGGTTAGCAACAATGCTCAGGTGAGCTGTGGAATTTAAACATTGCCAAATTGGCACCAATAGTCCAGTGTTTGCCAAAACTTTCAGGGAATAATTACATAACCAACATCTGTTGTTTACAGTACCCATGATGGATTCATACTTTAATGTTTAACCTTTTATGTTTACAGTTATTATCCCTTTTAGTAATTCTGGGGGATATTCTAGCTTCAATTCTAAGTTCATACTTGAGAAGGATGGGACCTGGTGTGTTCTTTCACATCTTTCACGCTGTACATCTAGAGCACCCGCTTGGGTCCACCCATTTTAGGCCCGGGCCCACCTTCGGACACAGCATTAGTTTTCACTCTAGCAGTTCATCAGCCTGAGGAAAGCTTTGAGTTAAAGCTTCACAACCAATCAGCATTTGAGCCTAGCCACAGGCTGCATCGTCACCAGCAAGTGATCCAATGAAATTAATGGTATCAATTTGCTTTAGCTTTTCAAGCAAGCAATGAATGAGACAGAAACAGATGATAGCTGATATGAACGACTTACCATTAATCTCCCCCACTCTCTCCACATCAACTCTGCACAAGAGCCACACATGTAGGCTATTGAGTCACTGTTTTTTTTTTGTTTGTTTTTGGATGGGGGGATTTATTTTAACTGGCCCATCCCGTTTTCTGAAGGCGCACCCACAATCAAATTCCTGGTACCGCTTGTGGTCCAGAGGCTGAATTCTGAAAAACTCTTGTATTAATAATAGGTTATTTTAGTTACTGTTATCGTCCTCTCATCTAAAACAAGTCTGTCATTTTCCAATCACCGGATATTCTATAGTTTTTGAACCACTACCCATTAAGCATGTGTTTGCAACTCCAGTTCTCAAGGGCCACTCTCCTAGAACATTTGGATTCACCCCTGCTCTAACACACCTAAATCATAAGGCTACACTGACTTCTATCTAACAGTTTAGCACTGACTTGGTCATTAATGATTCATTCAATTCAGGTTTGTTAGAGCACGGGTATATCCAAAAGTTACAGGAGAGTGGCACTCAATGACTGAAGTAACCCCAGTATACCCACAGAATGCTTGTATGTCCAGGTACTTTCAAAGTTACTGAAAACACTGTTATTCTTAGTTCTGATGCTCAGTTTGAACTTTAGCAAGGCATCCTAACCCCTTCTAGATTCCTTGATGCATTAGGTGGATGCAGTAGGATTGGCTGATTTGCCTTTTTTGTTTGCACACAAGGGAAAGGGCGTACCTAATAAAGTGGTCAGAGACTGTATGGCCTAGAATGTTAATTAGATGTTTTCTTTTGTTTGTTTGTTTTTAGAACATTAGTAGTTGAATTAAAAAAAAAGGAACATGACTTTCTAAAAAAAGTGCAGACGGTTTGTAAGGAATAACTTCAATGTACCCGTACATAGCTTGCTTTATGTAGCAGATCATGCTGTGTCCCACTTTGATCCGACTCTCAACACCCACTGGATTTTTAAGTCGGTTGCTGCATTGCAGACGCATCTGTGGAGGCTGATAAAATAGACACTGCTGCCTCACAGGTGATTCAAAATAGCTAATGCACATTTGTAATCACACCATATAAGCCTGCAGGATTAAGCATTGATTCCCTGTTAGGTCAACACTCCTGGCATGAAAAAAGTAGAATCTGTCATTTTGGAGCTGTTCACAAATAAATCTACACCACATCAGTTTTTATTAAAAGTGCTTTGAATTTAAAGATAAATGTATATGTTCATGCATGCATTAGCATTAGAAAGCTCAGATCTGTACAGTGCAGCTATTTGCAAGTTTTCAACAGAATTGTTACATATGTAGTATGAAATATTAGACTTATGGGACGTGATTCAGTTGCACCAGGATGTTTTTTTTTTTTTTGCAGTTTGCACATTCTCCATGCAGGCTCCATATGCACATATGTCTGACAGACCTCAAGCTACTAAAGTCTTATCGAGTCAAGTCAAAGCAGACCTCTTTCTTTTCGTTTTAGTAGATGTTTTTTGATAGAAGTGTCTCCAAGCAGTTAAACTGGGTTGAGGAGGTTTCAAAGTAGAAATTGAGTTCAGCACTTCAAAAGTTTAGAAAGCCACTTAAAGGGGCCTCATAAGCAAAACTGTTGCCAAGGTGGTGGGATTAGAATACACTTATTTAAACAGAAAAGAAAAGTTATACTATAAGAAGTAATTTATTGTGCCCAAAAAGCACTTCCTGTCAATTCTTACAAAGCTCCACTTCATCTTTTTCTTGTGCTGCTTGACATATTAAAAAGTTCTACAATGATGGTGAAGTGTGTCAATCTGACCCAATTTGGAAACCTCCTGCTCAGAAGCTGAAAAAAAAAATGCTTTCACTGCATCATGATCATTCAAGACTCCTCATTAAAGTATTCTCCCCTGAGTCTATGACAGCCTCTCTACATTTTAATTTCTTGTCCCATTTTGTTTCTTGGTGAACTCTAATTATAATAGTTTACTTATTTATTGTATTTTATGTTGGGTGTGCTTTGTTTTCTTTTTAGATCAATCATGTAAAAGGAAACAGGGTTGAAAGGGTCAGGCTATGTTCATATTTTCTTTGACAGTCTTCCAGGAAAAACAAACAAACATGTGTTTTATCTTTTTTTAAATGATCATTCATCAGTTATCTGGATTACTTTTGACTGGATAAGAATACCAAAACATTTAACGCCATAAAGCCAACACATTTAAAAATTAATAAATCATACGTGATATCTGTTAAGCATGACCTTTATCCGCCTCATAGTTAAAGAAATTTGGGTGGTCAATAAGAAGTGGTTGTTGCATGTGATGGCAAGGGAAGGCAAGGCAAGGCATGGCAAGGCAAGGCAAGGCAAGGCAAGGCAAGTTTATTTGTATAGCACATTTTCGTGTACAAGACAATTCAAAGTGCTTTACATAGGAAGAAAGAGCAGAAAATGAAACAAGAAAATCAACTTTGAATCTAAAAGAAATAAAATAAAATAATAATAATAATAATAGTAATGATATTCTCAGTTGCTATATGCACAGTTAAATAAGACTGTTTTCAGCCTGGATTTAAACATCGCCAGAGTTGAAACCTGTCTGACGTCTTCAAGAAGACTGTTCCAGATTTTTGGAGCAAAAACTGGAATGAAGCCTCCCCTTGTTTGGTCCTGACTCTGGGCATCAGCAGGAGGCCACTACCTGAGGTTCTTAGAGTCCGGGCTGGTTCATATGGCTCTAACATGTCAGATATGTACTTAGGGAATAAACCATGAAGAGATTTGTACACAGGCAAGGCTGTTTTAAAGTCTATTAAAGTCTATTCTTTGAGTGACAGGAAGCCAGTGCAGAGACTTGAGCACTGAACTAATGTGGTCATATTTCCAGGTTTTGGTCAGAACTCAAGCAGCAGCATTCTGGATGTTCTGAAGCTGTCTTAAGGCCCGTTTAGAAAGCCCAGTGAGCAGGCCGTTACAGTAATCTAACCTGCTGAGATAAAAGCATGGTTAAGTCTTTCTAGGTCTGGTTTGTGAAGTACCTGCTTGTTTTGTTCATTTGCTAAAAACACTAACACTTGTTTCATTTCTTAAATTTACCATCTCATTAGGCGATTATGGATTGGAACTGGCTGGCTGTAGCAACTTTCTGAAGCTCGTGCCTCGTGGAGGAGAGGAGGTTTTTCTCCTAGGGTTAGGCCAGGAATTGTATATCTATATACACCTTCTTCTGTTGGGAGAAGAGTTGGTTTTGGGTAAAGTGTGAGCCTAGTGGGGGGGAAATTCTAAACACTGCAAATGTTAATTTTGACCCTCACAATTTTTAATTTTGCACTGTGTTTTTAGTTTTTTAGGTCTATGTCTGTACAAAATGTCTTCGGATCACCTTCAGTTGATAACTCTCTCTCTGGAAAATACCTTTTTGAATTTTTAGCCACAATAATGAGCTTTAGCTGTGACTGATTTTTCCAACTGTTGGAGCAAATCAAATAATGAGTGTTTTACTGTAGCTGTAGTTTAATGGTATGTCAATTTTTTTAGGTTACATTTATTTACATTTTGTAGCACTGTATGGATATTTTAGGATGATAAAACATGTTGAGACAAAACTGACTCAACATAAACCTAAAGAGTTTGAATAAAGCACCAGACATGTCCTTTGAACAGAATAAAACAGTCTTGCTAGCACTAGAAAGACCGAAGTCCAGAACATGACCCTATAATGTAGTAGAAATGTTTTAAGTGGTACTTACTGGCCTATCCAAGGGGTTATCACCACCAGCTATCAAGATCCATTGTCCCCAACTTTGAGAACCATCTCAACTTAAACACACCGCACTCTGAGGTCTGGGGGCCAGTCCCAGCTCACGATCCCTAAGACTAGACTGAAAACTAGGGGGGACAGATTTGTTGGTCCCAGACTCTGGAATGCTCTGCCCCTCCGTGTTTGAACTGCCCCCCATTGTGGAGTATTTTAAGTCTCGTCTGAAGGCCCACTTTTATTAATTGGGTTTTAACACTGCTTATGTTGTATGGTCCTATGTATCTTCTACTGTTTTAGCTGAGTTCTCTTATATTGTTTTTAATTTAAATATTTTAATAATCTCATATTATTTAATTTATTTTATGTTTTATTCATTTATTTTTAATCATGTATTTCATATGTGGAGCACTTTGGTGGACATTTTCCTGTTTTAAATGTGCTATACACAAACCGGATTCTAAAAAGTTAGGACACTAAACAAATTGTGAATAAAAACAGAATGCAATGATGTGGAGATGGCAAATGTCGATATTTTATTTGTAATAGAACATAGATGACAGATCAAAAGTTTAATCTGAGTAAATGTAACAATTTAAAGGAAAAATATGTTGATTCAAAATTTCACAGTGTCAACAAATCCCAAAAAAGTTGGGACAATTAGCAATAAATGGCTGGAATAAGGAAATGGTACTGAGCATGTAACAAATAGCTGGAAGACCAATTAATACTAATTAGGTAGCATGTCTGGAAAGGCACCATTAATGCAGAGAACTATGTTCAGGTTCTAGAAAAACATATGCTCCCATCTAGACGTCATCTCTTCAGGGAAGACCCTGCATTTTTCAACAAGATAATGCCAGACCACATTCTGCAGCAATCACAACATCATGGCTACGTAGGAGAAGGATCCGGGTACTGAAATAGGCAGCCTGCAGATCTTTCATCCATAGAGAACATTTGGCGCATCATAAAGAGGAAGGTGCGACAAAGAAGGCCCAAGACGATTGAACAGTTAGAGGCCTGTATTAGACATGAATGGAAGAGCATCCTGTCTCTAAACTTGAGAAACTGGTCTCCTCTGTCCCCAGACATCGGTAGAAGTGCTGTAAGAAGAAGAGGGGATGCCACACATTGGTAAAAAATGGCCTTGTCCCAACATTTTTGGGATTAGTTGACGCCATGAAAGTTTGAAACAACATATTTTCCCTTAAAATGATACATTCTCTCAGTTTAATCTGTGACTCTCTATTCTGAATAAAATATTAGATGTTGGCACCTCCACATCATTGCCTTCAGATTTTATTCTCAATTTGTTTAGTGTTCCAACTGTTTTGGAAAGCGTTTTGTAAATAAAGTGGATTGGATTGGATTGGACACCTAAACCAAATGGTTGGATTTCTTTCTCATTATGTGGTCATCGTTTTTTCCCGTTGGTCTGGAAAGTGGAGGCAAAAACCTGAACCTGATAGTGGCTATTAAGGATTGTTGTTGAAGACCCTAACTAACGGAGATTGAACTTTAGTCTCATTCTTGTCATAACCTCAGTAAACCTTTCAAAATGTTATAGAATAGATATTTAACTGGCTGGACTAGCAGTTGAAGGTACGGCTTTTGAACAGTGAGTCATGCAAGCATACAGCTATAACCTGTTGAGCAGATGTCATGAAAACACTACTGTTGGTAGTCTTTTTTTTTTTATATTCTTCAAATCCACACATACACAAAATGTGCTTTATAAAGGCATTGTTTTGACAAAACCAACAAATTAGGCAAGATGAATGTTATAGAAATGTTACAAAATAGTTACGACCCATTTTGTTTGACAGATGGAAAGATGTGTCAATCACTTTTACATTGTTTTTTTCTTTCGGATCGTTTGTACAATTTTCTTCTGGAAGAAATCTAAACATGGATTTTAATTTTCCTGGGAATATTGGACTATAAATGATCCATATTGTGGTAACTAATAAAGAGCAGATGTGACTCCAGGGTATAAAAGCCAGACCTGTTTATTGTCAGTCATTCTGTGTTGACACAATTCAGTCACTGTAATCCATGTCTTGATCTAGATGCATACAGAAGAACTGATCTGAGGGTGGATGGAGGCAAAGCCAGTTTTCAGGAAACCAGGGGAGACCAGCAAAACCAACAAAGACACAGAGAAGCCCGCAATGCACTGGCTGACGGAGGAGGAGTTGATATCAGCCTCTTTCCAGACAACATGACCCTCACAGTGGTGAGACGCTTCTGGTCCTGCCCTTCCAACATGCTTTTTATATAAACTGTCCAACTAAATGTTGAGTGCAGAATCTCTTTAGTTTTTTCATTATGGGGAAATTCTTTAGAAAGCTATGAAAACTTGGCAGGTATTTACTAAAACTACTAACCAACGATTCAGCAATCATTTTGTAAAATAATTGACAAGTTTTCTTTGATTGAGCCTATTAGTTCTTTAGCAACTGAAAGGTCCAGTTACACAATAAATGCTCTTCTGTTGCAACACATTTTATGTATTGTAACTTTGTTTAGATGCATGAAAATGGGAAAAATTATATTTTTGTTTCCATTTCTGTTAGAAGCAACTACATGATTTTTAAATAGGATTTTTACACAAAAGGGAATAAGTTAGGTTGTGCTTGAGCTGGCTTTTAGACGTTTTACAACTACAGCTCATGATTAAAGCTAAGTGTTGTTTCAGAAATTCATCAGTTCATTTTTTATTGTAGCTTAATCCTGTTTAGGGTAATAGAGAGAAAAATCATATTGAGGATGGGCGACAAACATCATTTATTAACACATTTTTAAAACACAGTAGTAAATACAGTTGCATGTGGCGTTTGATCAATATGTATCCAGTCAAAATAGAAATATTAAATCTAATCACAAAATTTTTGGTACAGCCTAAACATTTTTTGTTGTTTGATTAATTAGATCAAAATCAAAAGTTACACTATTGGTTTAAAGATTACCTTCACAAACCGTTACTAGGTCATGTTTTCTGCCATAAAAAAGGTCCGGTGTCAAGACAAAATCCGTTTGAAGTCCTAGCACTGACTTTAAATTGGAACCATTTCAATAGAAAGTCCTGCTGAAAAAAAAAAGATCACACTATTTTGTGTTGTTATAATACATTTGTTTCTTCAAATAATGTAACAAATAAAATAAACTGGGTAAATTTAGAACCCCATATCAAACTAGTGATTAAATCTATGATTGTAATTAAAAAAAGATGCCAAGTTCAAGGATTTAAATTGAAAACATAATCACAGCTATCACCTAATGTGTTAGCTAAATATAATGTAATGCAATTAAAAGGGCACCGGTAGGGACATGTTTGGGCCAATGATCTCATTTGTGCATTATATTTGATAGGTGAAAAGTTAGGTGCGACCTTTAAGCATGATCCAAACCAATGATCTCCTGTCTTTTTTCTTAAAATAGTGATTAGCTGAGGGGTTCCTTCTTTACTTTAAGAGAATCCTTCACTCTGAGCATGTCTGCAGATTAATTTGTGTCTAATGTAACACACTCATCTTTCACCCGAATCAGCCTTGATAATATTCACTCCAAATAAAATACGCCGTTCATTCCCTCCTCTCCCTTCGTGTCAAATTGAAAACAAGCAAACCTCTAAACCAGCCAACTTATACTGTTTGTTTAAGCATGGTCCTGGTGTCCCACCCATACATGCTCACCACCAGGCCAACTTGGGTTTTTATAAGAAATAATTTAGTAGCGAGGAAAGTATGTTATTATTTGCCTAGCCTAGAAATCTGCTCCCCCTAAACCCCCCCAATGCCCAACCCTCTTCGCCCTACCCTCCTAATAAAACAGGCCTGTGTCAGGCAGAGAAGATAAAAGCTAAAAGTGGGTCGTTTGCTGTATGTGGAGCAGCTAGAGAGGTTGGGAGAGTTCTGCATTTAACTGCTCCACTTTCTGAGCCTGGACTAAACCCCAGAACCATTGCTCTCTGTCACTTTGAAGTGCACCATACATTAATAATGCCGTCAGTGCTGGAGACCTGTGAAAAGACTCAAGGTGTATTGACAAATCTGTTTTGGTTGTAATGTGTAAATGGCTCCCCCATGTGGAATGGTATGAACTTAGCGGGGGTAATTTAAATCAGAAATAACAGAAATGCTAAACACAGGTTGGATGTTTAGAATTGTTAATAAAATATCATGAAATTTAAGGAAATAATTGTGTACCAACTTGACTTTCTCTGAATTTTTTTTCAAATGATATATCCTAAAAATGAATAAAAAAGTATTGCTTTATTGATGTCATGAAATTGGGGAATATGGAGAATACAAGGAGATAATACTAATATTTTAAACCAAATCAATAGAAACAATATTTAGAAAATTGTTAAGAATGGTAAAGTTAATCATTGATAATTTTTTAAATTCTGAAATTAATCAAACCTTAAATTTTGAAAGAATTTTAAAATGCTGGAGACTAAAAAAATCATCTTTACAACCAGATCTAAATACGAAGAAATTTCCTTAAATAATAGATAACTAAATTACTTCATAAAGATCCATTTTTTTACCTAAACTGAACTGTTGTTGTTTTTTCTAAGGAGGACTCCAAGAAATACTATATATGGGAGAGTTTTGGTCCAACAGACAGAGAAACTGAATCCTTGTGGGTTGACCTGAACAATCTGCATAAAAGTCAAGTCAAAATTCATGGCATCCTGTCTAACAACCACAGACAGGGGGCGGTGAGATGACCAGAAACACATTTAAAAATGTGGTCTTCTATGTTCAGACAGTACTGAGATTTTCTTTTTTTCTTATTTCCACAGAGAGTGGCACTTTCATTTGAGTTTCCTTATTATGGACACAACATCAAACAAATTATTGTAGCAACCGGGGGTAAGTGTCACTTTGTTTAATGCAATACCCTAGGAATCCTATTAGGAATCAAAATTACAGCAAAAGTCCAGTGACCCCGATGATCAATGAGTCTGATCAGTAACTGCACATTTTCCATCTGTCTTCCTTATAAGGGTTCATCTTCATGGGCGAAATAACTCACCGGATGCTGACTGCAACGCAGTACGTAGCACCTCTTATGGCCAACTTTGACCCCAGCTTCTCTAAAAACTCCACAGTGAGGTACATGGACAATGGTACGTAGTTTTTATAAGAGTCATATGATACTCAGGAACTTTCTTAGACCTTTGTTTCTGGTAACGGCTGACCTCGGATCATCTCAGGTACTCTGTTCGTGGTGCAGTGGGACAAGGTACGACTAAAGGACAGAGAAATTGAAGGAGCTTTTACCTTTCAGGCAGCCCTTCACAGTAACGGGAGAATTATTTTCAACTATAGAGAGGTACACTTCTGGACTTTCCCCTTGTTAGATTTCATGTTCAGTCTTTCCGCATTCTGCTAAACTTTTAAGTATTAAACAAACCATTCCTGTTTCTCCTAAGATCCCTCTACCAGTGGAGAAGATTAACTCCACATGGCATCCAGTTAAAGTAGGACTCTCTGACGCTTTCATGGCATTCCGCCCTGCTTCACAGCTCTCAGGTAATTTTCTAACTACAAACTGTTTAACAAGGATTTGTAAACTTGCTGTTTATAAAAAAACATTGTTAACAGGTCACATAATTTAATATCATATTTGAACTAGAGTCTTTCAGTCGGACGTCAAAACTGACCAAAAACTGAAACCAGCTCCAACATCAGCGCTAGATATAATATAATATAATATAATATAATATAATATAATAATATAAGGGGAAAAAAACATGAAATCTAAAAATATGAAAACAACAAAAACTTCTAACTTAACAAGTGGAAACATGACATAGACGCACCCTTGACGCTTTGATAATGTTGGTTGAACAATGTGTTTTTACAGGAGGCTATATCCAAATGCACCAATTACATTTAAGGTTTTTATCTGTTTGACATTTTGAAGAATAGGTTGAGTTTTTCTTTTACTTACTATTGTAATCATTTTATATAACAGAATGTAAATAGGGCCATACATAACTTATTTATTATACTGTTGCAAATACTTATCTATGCTTTAATGGCTGTCTTTTCATGATATGAGCTGTATCCATCAGTTATTGTTCATCTTGCAGAAGCAAAGCAGCGTACCATCTATGAGTATCATCGTGTTGAAATTGACACAACGAAGATTGTCAGCGGGTCTGCATTTGAATTCACGCCCCTGCCCAGTAAGAATTGTTGCGAAACTGTGTGACGACGCAGCATCATTGTTCTCCGTTCTAACTGCAGAATGCTGATTCTTTTAGCTTGTCTGCAGCACACATCCTGTGAACTCTGCATGACGTCCAATGTGACAACTGGGTGCGGATGGTGTAACACACTCCAACGGTGAGTTAAAATACTGTTTTATTCATAACAACTGAGATCTCACCTGCTCTAAATTCATTTACTCTGAATTTCAGATGTTCTGATGGTATTGACAGGTATAGACAAGAGTGGCTGGAATACAACTGTCCTGAAGAGGTGAGATATCCTTACTACTGTCACAAGTTAGAGGTTATTATACTGTCTTCTTACCTTATTAACTTCTATTCCGTTTTAAAACAGTCTAAAGGCAAATGTGAGGACTACAACCCTGTGTTACCTGAGGCAACCATGAATTCCCTCAATAGCTTGCCTCCAGAGCCAACGCCTTCGTTAGCAGACACGGATGAGCAACCTGTTACTAGAGGTAAGGGTCTGTCAGGGAGAAAACAAACAGCAAACAAGTGTGGAGAAAACTAAACCACTAGGCAAGAGTGTTTTGATCTACACCTGATTGATCATCTTTTGACTCAAATCTACATTAAAGGCCCTATTAACCCCCAGAGTTCAAACCACTACATTAGAAATCAGACAGACCATGAGGTGGCATCAAGAAGGATGTTTGCGTTCAACATCAATCAAGATGGAAAAGTAAAGTTGCCCCATTGTTTCCACCATGCATAAAACTACTTTGTCTCTCTGATTGTAGATCACTTCAAGGAACATAACCTATATTATAAAGATTGTACCACCATAAAATTCACTCTGTAACTCCTTTTTTGCATAGCTGATATAGCAATCTTGCTATAATTCTGTTTTGACATTGCACTAACTGTAAAAAAGGGCTTTCCCAAGCAGATAAAATGAATAATAATATGTTGGGCAAAAAATATAGACCCAGAATTAAACCGCATAGATATCTGTATCCGTAAATCCATGAATCTTTTTCATTTAAGAGGGATGTTGGTCATTTTACAAAAATGATAGATGGGAAAGCAGTAAGGGAGAACCCTATATGTTGAATATCGGAGCATCCTACATGACAGAGAGGAGGATATGTCTTTGTGTGGTGCATCCCAACATCTAGTTCCATTATTAACCTAAAGAAGAATATATGTGCATGTCAATAAGTAAGAATATCATAAAATTGACTAAACCTTGGTCTTTAGGTCAAAAATTAAATTTATATAAAGATGCATTACAAAAATAGTATTACTTTTCAACAATTTTAACATTTGTGTAGGTATCATTCCATTATCTGTATGCTTTATACATCTTTCAACTTGTGTTCTCCATAACAATGTATGGTTTTAATAATGTCACTCTCTTCTTCTTTCTATCTGTGTGCTCTGTACTGATTCTGCTACTGGAACCTCCCAAAGCGATCAATAAAGTTCTATTTAATCTAATCTAATCTATCAGTACTGTTCAATTTAAGAATGACTGCTTTTTTTTTGTCTTTTCAGATTTAGACCCCAGTCCTCAGAACTCCACAGGAATAACTGAGAATACAGCCATCATAGCAGGGGTGGTGGCTGCGTTAGTTTTGCTCGTAACGCTGACCTTGCTGGCAGTTTACTACATCAACACACATCCCACAACTGCTCCACCATTTTACATCATGCAAGTGAGAGGAAAAAACATCTTACAAATTACTAAAAGAACAGTGATTTTGCTTTGCTAATTATTTAAAGCTGTCCTCTTTCTTTTTAGCGACGCACAAACAACTACTGGCCCTCCATGAAGTTTCGAAATCAGAGCTGTCACTCCACCTACGCTGAGGTCGAACTTGGTGTTCATGAAAAGGACGGTTTCATTGAAGCGGAGCACTGCTGCTAAATGTCTGGGGTTTTTAAAGACAGCGTGCCATCTTGAGCAATAAAATATCACACAATAAGGATAAAAAATGACTTTCAGGCAGAATACTGACTCTACTTTCTCCTGCCAATCATGGCTGGGCAAGGTTTACTGTATCTACTCTTGTTGCTCTTTACAGCTTTCTCTGTCTGTTTTTGCTGTTTTTGAGAATCACACAGCCAAGTTAGCCAATCGGTGGGGGAGGCTGATCAAGACCAATTGATGGAAATGGCCGTCAGGGAATGAATCAAACAAGCCTTTAATCTGCAAACCAATGTATATACCTTCTTAATCTATGTGAATCCATCATCGTCCAGTTTATGAGGTGGCATCATAAACCTCATTTTGTCTCATGAAACTTCTACGCACGATTTGACTGGTTCATAATGATGCTATGGACTTCTTTATGACAGATATCTATCACTAAATTTAAAGCTTAACTTGGATTGTATTGTATGAATGGATTTAAAAGTAGCCATTGTTTGACAATTTTCTCGACAACCTACTGTTTAAGTTTCTTCTAATAAAAGCTGAAGGACAATGGATGTTGGAGTAAAATAATCAGATGGGTTTTGTGCAATTTAGCCAGATGTGTATAGTAACGAAGTACGTGTACTTTTTCTACACTACGTAAGTAGGTTTTTTGAGTATTCGTGCTTATACTTCAGGACTTTTACGTTTACTTCACTGAATTTAAAAGTGAAAACAAATACTTTTACTTCGTTACTTTGACATTTGCCACCTCGTTTACTCGTTACAAATCAAAATAATCAAAGAATTATCTGGAATACGCGGGTCGGAGAGGATGAGACCGACCATGGCATGGCGGGCAGCCGAGCATGTCGGCGATGGAGACAGAAGACGCACAGCGCACAGCATGTTGTGCCGCAAGATAAAGGCATTCAAGAACTCCCCATCCAGCCTCCAAAACACATTAAAGTAAGTGACTTAAAGTAAGTTTAAACGATGCCGATCTCATTTCATGTACATTTGTGTAACACACAGTTTTAGCCAACACGTCCAGAGAACCTTATATTCTACCTTCATAGACTTTAAAACAGTTTCTTTTATTCTGCCACTGGATGACGCCAAATAACCACTGAACATTTCGCAGCTCACGGTTCACTCCTAATAAAAATATCTTAAATTATTTCATAAATCCAACAAATTTGATTAACTTCATAAACAATGTAGGTGAATGAACAACAGACACGTTTATCTGTTCCCTTTATATTGCATTCATTTTGGGGAAATTTCTCAAAACAAAAAACAAAATTCACAGATACAAGTAAGTAAAATTTCATGGAGTCTCCAAAATGATATGTTTTTTTTTTTAAAGAAATAAAAGTAATGCTAATTTTTCAAAGCTTTATCTAAAAAGAAATGAATATATCAACAAATTTGTGAAGCAGAGTTAGTATAAACTCATAATCCAAATAATCTGAAATGCTTATAAACAATAGGGGCAATGTATGAATGAAGGAAAATTATACTTTCTTATGACGACTGAGCAATTTATTCAATAGTGTTTACAAGAACTGGAAACAAAATTGAGAATAAGAAAATGAGGGGGCACCCGGATTTGAACCGGGGACCTCTTGATCTGCAGTCAAATGCTCTACCACTGAGCTATACCCCCGGATGTTACCAATTGAAACCTACACTAATAGTACAACTGTTTAACATCCCTTTGGGATGAACTATTTTTTATTGCTTTTACTTTTGGTTCATTCGAGTTCATAAAATTTTTTTTTAAACTACACATATATATATATATATATATATATATATATATATATATATATATATATATATACAATTTGGGTTGTGTTTTATTTTAAAGCTGTGCGTGAGTTGATGATGCATTCAGGTGCTGGAGGGGATAAAAATAACTCCAAAAGATGTGTGTTTATTTGTCATTAAATTAGCCAAGGCTAATCTAAAATACGAGTTTTTAATGTTAAAGTAATACGATGTAATAGAAAATTCTTAAATTAAAATTTTAGGTAAAAATCTAACTATGGGTTGTTACCATTTCACTGTTACTAATAAGACTCTAACTGAGTCACTTTTTAGGACAAAATAGGCTATTGATAAGATGTTTGAAACTATTGCTGATATTTATTGAAGCTTTAAAGGTTCATGCAATCCATAAAGTATTTCATTGTCTTTTTGTTAAGTTATTATTTTTGTAAAATGCTATGCAGTCCATATTTCCGAGGATCATTGAAGTATGCAGGCTGAATTAACTCCTCCTTGCTTTCAGGTACTGTATATTACCAGAAATGCTTTTAGATAAAACGCAAGAACAGTAACTGGGTCTTGCTGCCCATCAATTACTTTTTGGAAGACACTTTTTTTTTGTAATTGTGAGGAATAACTGTGCTGTCATGAATCCGCCCTGCGGGAGATGCAATAAACCAGTTTATCCAACAGAAAAAATAAACTGCCTTGATAAGGTAAGATGGTAAAATTTGAACATTATTCACTGATCACTTAGCAGTTAAAATTTTTATTTTATCTTTACCTAATTTTTGACGATATTCTATATTAAATATATTCACAGAAGTCTCCAACTACCTGTTTGAGGATCACTAAAATAAATCAAATAATTAATCTACACCTCTAGGGATGATGTTTTACTTCTGCAGTTTTGTGCACAAATGCTTTGATTATTATTATTATTATTATTATTATTATTATTACATTGTAACAACTTTAAAATCCAGTAAATCCTATAAAAGTGAGTTCAGCACCCATGACCAAACCTCTTAAAAATGGTCTTAAGTAAAAGGGATCCTACAGTAGGTGCAATCATTTATTTTCAAAAAAAATATTCCTGCAACTGGATTGGGAAAATATATTTTATTTTATTAACATATCTGCAATGTGACAAACTAGTTAAACATTTTTTTTTTATGTCTAATGATGAATGTGTTGTATTCTGAAGACTTTTGCAAACCCTTATGATTTGTGTTTTTGTTCCCTTAGTACTGGCACAAGGGCTGTTTCAGCTGTGAGGTTTGCAAGATGGCTCTTAGTATGAACAACTACAAAGGCTTTGAGAAGAAACCCTACTGTACTATGTGAGTGCATTCAAAGTAAACACTAAAATTCAAAGGTCGTGTGTTTTATTTGAAGATCTTTTGAATAATTTTGCAATAATTGAAAAAAGGTCCGGAGACAGAATTGTTAAGTATTTAAAGCTTGAAATGTACTTGTTTCAAGAGCTTAGCTGCGTTTTCACTCATGTTCTCAGTCATTTTCTGTTTGCCAAAAAGAAAAAATTTATTACTGCACAAACAATGTGCTTTTCTATCTGACCTACACTTATCATTTCTAAGTGGATGAATTCCAAATAAAATTAAAAATTTCTGTACATGTCATATTAAAAGAAATAAACTCCTATGCATTTTAATAAGATTTTTGTTTAACAGACAAACACAAAGTAATACATAATTGTGAGCTGAGGAAAATGAAATGTGATTTTTAAATGTATTTTACTTTTAGCCTTTAGTTTTAGGGAGTATGTGACTAATAAAAATTTGTGATTTATTGCAGTTATTCCAAAATACTTATAGGTATATGCCCTTGTTTGATACTCGATGATACATCATTGAATAAATACTCCTGCTCGAGGGACCTATTCACACAACATATGGATTTCCACTGAAATTAAATTTATGTACAGGTTGAACTCAAAAGGCAACCGGTTGCATACTGCCGAAATGTTATTTTTTCTTCCCATATGTCCCCAACATGGCTTCTGGCCAACCGCAAACTAAACTTCTTATGGTTTTCTTTTAACAATGACTTTATATTTGATGCTTTTCCATAAAGACCACATGTGTGCATGATTAATATTTGTCCTATAGACAGATTCCCCCACTTGAGCTGAGGATCCCTGGATTTTGCCCAGAGTCACCATTGGTCTCTTTGCTCCATCTCTTATCAGTGCTCTTAATGTTTGGCCTGTAAGTTTTGGTGGACAGCCTTGTCTTGGTAGGTTTACACTTCAATTTTCGGATGATGGTTTGAGAAGAGCTCTGTAAGATGTTCCAAGCTCGGGTAATCGTTTTATAGCCTAGACCCACAACTCCACACTTTTGTTGGTTCTTTGGAATTCATGATGCTTTGTGTCCGCCAGTGTTCCTAGTATTAACAAACTTATTTTCTATGGAAAAGTTCAACGGTTATGAATACTTTTGCCAGCCACCATATCTTCCCATGTCAAAGGGAAAAAATTACAAAAACTTCTGCAGGAATTTTACACAAGGGTCCCAAGACGCTTTAGAATCAAATTGGCCTGGGTTGATCTGACCCAGTTATAACTTGTCAAGCAGATGTTCAGAAAGGATTCCTTTTCTCATCTGAATTTTTCTTAGTCTGAGGCAACACTGAAACAGCTATACTTATGACTTGGCCCAATTCTATTTACTAAATACATGCTCCCTATTGGTAAAATCATCAGACAGCATGGTGTTAATTTCCACTGTTATGCTGATGATACACAACTGTATTTATCTATAAATCCTGATGAATC
>JAVLVB010000001.1:5492468-5534005 GCA_032876305.1 Orestias chungarensis | reverse complement strand
TGTTCAGAAAGGATTCCTTTTCTCATCTGAATTTTTCTTAGTCTGAGGCAACACTGAAACAGCTATACTTATGACTTGGCCCAATTCTATTTACTAAATACATGCTCCCTATTGGTAAAATCATCAGACAGCATGGTGTTAATTTCCACTGTTATGCTGATGATACACAACTGTATTTATCTATAAATCCTGATGAATCAAGTCAGTTTGGTAGATTACAGGCATGTCTAGATGACATAAAAATGTGGATGACTTTAAACTTTCTGCTCTTGAACTCTGAAAAGACAGAAGTTGTTATCTTTGGACCAGAACCTCTAAAAAAGAAATTGCTTAGTGAGCCACTTGACCTGGATAGAATCAGGTTGGCATCTGGTGACAATGTAAAGAAGATTGGTGTTAATTGTGATCAGGAAATGTCTTTCAAGTCTCATATTATACAGGTCTGTAAGATTTCCATCTTTCATTTTAGGAATATAGCAAAAATTAGAAATATTCTCTCTAGGGCGGATGCTGAAAAACTAGTCCATGCATTTGTTACTTCAAGGCTGGACTATTGTAACTCTTTATTAGCAGGAAGTTCACAAAATGCAATTAAAAGTCTACAGTTGGTCCAAAACGCTGCAGCAAGAGTTCTGATGAAACTTAAGAAGAGAGATCATATCTCCCCAATTTTAGCTTCCCTTCATTGGCTCCCTGTAAAACTTAGAATAGATTTTAAGATTCTTCTTTTGACATATAAAGATCTTTCAGTTATCAGGCTCCTCTCCTGTGGAACCAGCTTCCAGCTTTAGTCCGTGAGGCAGACACCCTGTCTAGTTTCAAATCTAGGCTTAAAACCTTCCTGTTTGATAAAGTTTATAGTTAAGAAGAGGAAGAAAAGACAGCCTAATCTGGTCGGGGAGGAACTCAGTCTTGACAGACGGTTCTCCTTTGCTCCACCTTCTTCATGTGTCACTCTATAGGGTTAAGTTATTTACGTTTTTCTCTAGTTATGCTGCTATAGGCTTAGACTGCTGGAGGACAATCTGACCACTTCTCTCTCTGCTACTTTCTTCCTTTGTCCAATCTACTTAGTTACCGTTATTTCAACCTTGTTAACCTTTTGTTTTCTCTTAGTGTTCTACTCTCCATAGTAACCACACCTGGGCTGGCGTTCTGTTAGCTGAGACAGCTTCTTGGATGAGAACATGGGCTGAGATGCTTCCAGTGACACTCTACAACTGCTGCTATAATCTCTATTATTTCAGTATCCTGTGCTTCTAATTTAGCTTTCTGTCTTTTCAAACCCCCAGTCGGTCGTGGCAGATGGCTGCTTGTACTGAGCCTGGTTCTGCTGGAGGTTTCTTCCTGTTAAAGGGGAGTTTTTCCTCTCCACTATCGCCACATGCATGCTCAGTATGAGGGATTGCTGTAAAGTCAACGACAACACAAGCCATTGTTTTGGTCTGCTGATTCCAGAGGAGTGAATGCTGCAAGTCAATGACTCGATGCAATCTGCCGGGGTTCCTTAGATTGGAATTTTTTTTAAATTGATTTGTTATGATGTATCTTTGATTTTAATTGATGTTCTGTGAAGTGCCTTGAGACGACACCTGTTGTAAATTGGCGCTATATAAATAAACTGATTCTTGATTCTTCTTGACTTGTTATAAATTTGTTATAGTTCAATTCAGGGTTTTTTAATCTTCTTAACAAACATAATAGGATTATTTACCTTGATATAAAATCTTGGAGGTTTCTGTGGGATCACATATGAAACTGATCTAATCTTAATTCATTACAAAGGTATTTTAAAAAGCCTTGCTGAAAGTTATTAAGTTATTATTATTTTCTTCTTTTTTTTAAGGCATTACCCTAAAACTACCTTCACCATTGTGACCGACACCCCTGAGAACCTACGTCTGAAACAACAGAGCCAGCTAAATAGTCAGGTGAGATGAGAAATCTCCTACTAGCAGGTATCCTGTACATTTTCTTATTCCATTTCACCAGTGAAGTAGTGAGATACAACCTTCTTTTTATAAAGGTTTCATTCAACTGTAGTTTTGCCCCAGGGGGAGATTAACCTTTCATCATTCCATTCTCTGTTATTGAATCATTTTTTTTTTAAATGCAAAGCCTGACTCAGTCCTTGATATATAAAATAGCGGTTATTTTTTATATCTTAATTACTGCTAATATTGACAGATTTTCTTCCAGAAACCACTTTGAATCAGTTAGTTGGTCTTTATTTGTGGAAGGAGCTCAAAGAAGCTGCACTCTGGACCTTCTCTGTTCTTAAGCTCCGATCTAATCACACTGTTCCTGACAGCTAATTAAACTGAGCTCAGAGATAAGTCCTCCAAGTCACGCACATTCAAAAAGATTCCCTTGTAGTTTGACCTTGGAGATTCTTCCATCAAAGAAGAATTTCAAAATCAATTGGTTTTTTTTACCAGCAACATGTTAAAATGCTTTGTCCATATAGGTTTAGAGTTTCGCAAGACTGAAAACTACTTGTGCTTCTTAGTCACAGTCTACAACCTGACACAGAGGATAATCTGGTTGCATGAATACTGCAACACAATCCAGATAAACTGATTTGGCATGACGTTATGTCTACTAATGAGGTGGTCTACACATTGCCTCCAAAACCGGATTCCTGACCCATCAAAGCATGGAGTCCACCAGACCCCAAAATGTGCGGTCTGGAATCTGACACAAAAATGTTCGCAGCATTTTTGTCCAGCAAATCCCAGCATGCTAGATTAGATTCGGATTTGTGAAATTTAGAGATCAACACCTGGGACCTGTTATAGTTCACAAATCATATCTGAAGTTTTTTTAGTTTGTTTGTTTTGTTTTGTGGCATTGTTCATCATCCAACTGAAATAGTCCATGATCTGCAAAAAGAAAAAAAACAAAACAAGCAAAAAAAACAAAAACTGAAGGATTTTGTGTTCTGTTATGTATCCAAATGGTTTATTTTGGGTGCTTTGACAACTGGTGTATGAAACACTTAGCCATGCCGAAAGCTTCTATAAGCATTTCCTTACTACTGAATATTTTAATTTCAGCTGTAATTGATACTATAACAAAGTGGAGAGGACATAACAGAGGGGTCTTCTTGTTTAGATAGCTACAAACCCCAAAACACCATATGCCCTTCAGATACACCCTGGAACAGTGTTGAGAGAGCTTGGTTTTCATGGCCAAACAACTTTTTCATAGTTTTTTTGAACAATTGCAAAGAAAATGTTGGATGCAGTGGTGTAAAGCATGCCTCCACTGGACTGTACATTAATTAAATTGGACTCAGAAGTGACAAATGCCTGGCAATCCCATTGATGAATCTGGGTTTGGCAGTGGCCAGGAGAAAAATAGACTTCACTGCTTTGTGTGCTGTGTAAAGTTTTGGTTTGGGCGGTGTTATGATGTCGCGCTGCTTTTAGGAGGTTTGGAGCTCTCAATTCTTGCAAAAGAAGCTGTTGTTTATTCTGCTTAACTGGAAAATTTCATGCTGGACGTACTGCTCTAGCATGACTGTGCTCTATTGCATAAAGCACAATTCTAAAAGACAGGAATGAGAAAGTTTGGCGTGGAAGAACTTGGCTTGGTCCTTACCTAGACCCATTGGAGCACCTTTGGGATTAATTATAGTGTAGACTGCGAGCCATGCCATCATCTCCAACCTTTCATTCTAACCCCACAACTGTGGTTTTGGTAGAATGAAAAAAAAAATCTGCAATATGAAAGTCTATAGATGGAAGTTGTGCGTCAACTTCCAACGGTTTTGAATGAGTTACCAGCTTAATGATGTGAATGTGGGTGACTCAATAATTTTGGCGATATAGGGAAGATACTGTGTGTCAGATGAAATGGATATTAATTGATACAGCTGCAGTTTTGGAGATTTCTGATTCCTGGTTTTTATCCATCCACCCATCCATTTTCAACCCCGCTTATCCTTGTGGGGGGTCTTCTGGTACTGTACCTATCTCCAGCCCAAATCGGGCAAAAGGCAGGGATAAACCCTGGACAGGTCACCATTGCATTGCAGTCCTATTGTCTAGGTTTTACAAATTAGACCATGTCAAATTTGCTGAAAGTCTTCCTTTTAACACATGAACTTTGGGACATTTTTAAATGCTACCAGCTGGAAATGACCGTGGTAAAAATATTGTGTTTGATTGTTGCTTATAGAATCCAAAATGTTAATACATTTATAGTGCTGGACAAAAGCTGAATCGTTAAACTAAGATTCATATACATACAGAAAAAAACAACAGATACAGAGATGGAATGGCTATTCAGAAAAGTCATCTAAGGTACCGTAAGGACAATTTATGGACAACTGAGCTGGCACTATAGGCACACAGCTGGTCCCAGTTAAATACTGTGGGGAACTCCACTGGCCCAGAACTCAAGGGGAACCATACAGCTGTGCAATTCACTTTGGCAGCTGTGTTAATTCCAAGACTCTGCAGATTAGCAATGGATATTGATGATAGTATCAATTCTGCGGGCTGTGAAGATACGGTTTATGTCCCAGGAGGGGGACATGGGAATGCAAGAAGCCAAAGATGTAACTCAGAACCAATGGTGAATAGGATGTTTAATACAAAGTTTAATCCAGTAAACAGAGAATAAAAATCTCATTAACAAGAGGATCCTGGTAAAGACAAAAGCACGGAAATGGTTTTAGACCATTATTATAAACATTAGGCTTAAAATAACCAAAGAACTGCTTTACTTAGTAGTTATGAGCGCTATGCTATACACATGATAAATCTTTCTGCAGTCCTGCTGATGTTTCCTCATGACCAAATGTTTTGGGAAGAACGGTCGATAAAACCCCTTTCGTAGGATTACTATTCTCACACCAGATGCAACAACACAAAGTTTCCCAGTAGTGGATCTATTTTGGTAAAAAACAATTCTTAACAGCAAAGCAAGTAATTGTTCTCATGTTACACGACTATAACGAACACATGTAGAGCCAAAGCTGCTTCCTCCTCCCCTCCCCTCCCCTCTCATCTCCTCTCCTCTCCTCTCCTCTCCTCTGATCCAAAAAGTTCATGTCTTTGTTTATAACCATAAAAGTCTCTGAGGTAGAACTCGCTTGCTGCAGCATATATTTCTCATAGCAAGAGCATGACTCATTTGTGTTTGGACCTTTGCAAATGTCTTTTAATATTGTGAATGTTCCCTTGAGGCCTGTGCTCACAGAGGACTGTAAGAAATTGGCACTTTAAGCACAGAAACACGTGTTTATATGTATTTATTACCTACTAACATTCTAAAATATCTTTGTTTAAATATGTTCTTGACATTCCAATGGATACATTCATTTTAAGATCTAAGTAGTTTTTGTTAGTAAAGACCACTACATTTCTCACAACCCTGGCAACAGAATTCTAAATAAGAAAGCAACGCAGTTATTGCTGTAGAACTCAGCAGCAGTAAGTGGAAAAAGCTGAAAGTTTCATCTTTAACACACAGTAAGTCTTAATTTTTCTAGAGTTTTAGTGTACTAGAATAATAATAATTGTTTGTATTATACCTGGTGCTTTTATCTCATCTGCTTTGACCCTCTTTCTATTATATATCTACATGGCTTGTAGGGCTTATTTTACATGTAAAATGTTTTTCTTTTACCCAGTCTTTTAATACTATTACATTTAAGTTGACATTGGCCTCTTGGCTGCTTTTTTTAAACATTGCTCTCCTTGGCTTTTCTATTTATGTGGATGACTGAGTCATCCTTTTTGCAATTTAAGATGAAAGATTTAACAGAGTTCTATGAAATGTTCAAAGATTGGGAATATAACCCAAAACATAATTTAAGCTTCATATTTTTAGCTTACTTTGTTTGGGTCTATCTCATAAAATTAATATAAGATACACAGAGGTTTGTGGTTGTATTCTGACAGAAAGGGGAGGGGGGGACACTGTACTGTAAACAATTGCCTAATGCAAGCATGATGATGTTGTGAATTTAAAAGTGGTTTAGAACTATTATTTACCCCGTGAGCCTCACCACCTCAAATGTTCAAACTGGAAATTTTACTCCACATATTTAAACTTAACCAAACTGTAGTTCAGACACTTAGTGTTGTGCAACTAAAGCCTCTTTTCCTCTGAAAGAAGATTGATGTTTACAGGCCCTTTACAAGGAAGACTTTGAGAAGAACAAAGGGAAAGGTTTCAGCGTGGTGGTCGACACGCCGGAGATGCAGAGGCTGAGGAAGACACAGGACCAGATCAGTGATGTGAGTGAAGTTTTTAACAGCAGGTTTTCTAATCCACAACAACATGAGCCAAATATCACCTTTAACTTTAAATGCAAGGTATTCCAGGGCAACATGGTGGATTTAGTACCCAAAACTGGAAAAAAAAAGATCCTCTGTAATAAGAAGTCTGGTATTTAGGTTTGAACTCCTTTAATCCTTTCTAGATAAATGTTTTACCATATTGTTTAATGTCCTTTTTCCTGGTAATCTGTCTAGCCATTCACTCTTCTATCGAGTAATTAACTTCTGCTTCTTTGGATTAATAGAAATATCTGTGCTAAATTCATAGTAAAATTCTTACATTTAAAGTAAAGCTAATAAGGATAAGGAGGAGTGGAAATCTGTGAGTGGAAAAGTGGATCCTTGACATAAAAAATGAGCAGGAACCCTGCAGATGGCTCTGAATGAACTCAGAGTGCAACCCTGCAGGAACACAGAGGAACATTTTTGACATTTCTCCTCATTCGCTGTGAAGCAGCTGCCCTATATGGTCAAAGTCTCTCAGCTCTGGACACAAACTCTGCAAACACACACACACACAGACACACACTTCCCTTTTCTCTCATGAGAGCATTAGTTGCAGATAGGAATGATGTGTAATTAAGCTGCATGTCAAAAGGCCATAATCTTGTTTTCTTTTCTATTTTCCCCACAAATTATTCTGCATTTTCTCCCGTGGAGCCTTACTGCGGCATCTGCTTCCTCTTCTCCTTACGTTCCGTGTACTCTTTGCAAGCTAACGGCCGCCGCACTTGATTTACAGTGTAAATATTTTTGTTCCAGCCATATCCTAAAAAGGTGAACAATTCAAGTAAAAGCAAAACCGGTTGAGGGGAAAACAGTTCAGTACAAGCATTTACTCCCCTCGTGTGGAATAAATTTGTACTTTTTTTTGCAGATAAAGTACCACGAAGAGTTTGAGAAAAGTAAGTTTCGAAGTGATGCGCCTCCTCCTGAAAACAGACAAGGTGAGACGTTTCTGTATTTATCATAAGTTCATTTTTAAGCATCCGTGGCAACTTAACGTCCGTGTTTGTGCAGAACAAGAAATGCAAGCATCAAACCCTGAAAGATTCAGTCTGCTTGCTGGGCAGATGCGCACTCCTGCTGCATCTGCACCCAGTGGAGGGGTAAGGCAATAACACCCGTCTGTCTGAATCTCAGTAAGAGGCAATCAGTTGATCAAATAGAAATTTTAGTTTATTTAGGTATAATCCTCATACATGTCTTTAGAGCCTAGCTGAATTTGCTTTATGTACAGTGTTTGTCCACATCAACAACAGCCAGGTTTGCATGTCTCTTCAGCTGACATTTTTTGTGTCTGTTGCAACTTTACCAAAACTACACAATTGTAGGACTGTTCCAGATTAGGCGGATGGTAATTTTGTCGAATATTTAGAGCTTTAGTTAAATGGAAAGTTTGCCGCTTCGTCTACTCACGCAGTCGGGCGACATTTGCTTCAGATCTTCATTAAAAAAAACAACTGAAAAAGCTTTATTTATTCTAGCCACCTCTCTTCTTGGAGATAAGAGGCAATTATACACTGAAAAGTGGTAAGTAGCTGAATGAGCTGCTTTTAAACTTTAAAACAGTCTTCGTGTAGGTAGTAGTAGGAGTAGTCATACTTCTATAAATAATTTTATCACAAACTTCAATACATTTTATTTAGATTTGAGAAATACCTTAGGTATTGTAGGTAAGTGTTAAATAGTTATGTTAGGTTCTGTTTTTTTTATTTTTATAAAAATATAAAGCCGTATTACAAAGAACAAGAAACCCACTGAGAGGTCAGGGAGAAATGAAGCTTTGAACGGGTCATGCTCCCTCCACCTGAGGAAAACAGAGCTGCACAGAGCCGCAAACAGTGACAACATGGATGCTCAAGAAAAGAGTGCTCATCAGAGAGGCAGCCAAGAGGCCTATGATAATTCCGGAGGAGCTGCAGAAAACCTTGACTCAATTCAAGTTCGTTACCCAGTATTTGTATCTTTCCCGGGATTCGCCACAAGCTAGTCTTTGCCACAAAATCCCCCAAAATAAAGAAAAAACAAAACATTTGAGATACTGTAAAAACATTATATACCTTACTTGCAAACATGTATTAAAAAAAATGGTGCATTCATCCTCCTCCTTAAGAAAGTATATTCCTGATGGTTTTTCCTCAGATTTAGTCACTTCACTAATAGCCAAAAGTCTGTCCAAAATCCCTGAAGTCAATGTTGGTGTGCATCTTTGAAAGTGACCATTGCTCCAACAGTCTTCCTCCTTTTCTGCGGTAGGAAAAGTAAATGCAAATCAATCCGCTTCAACTCAGGTTTGATGCTGTGCACCCCCCACCCCCATCTTCTCTTTCAGAACCGTTACCTGGCCTTGTACAGCTACACGGCAGCGGATGCAGACGAGGTTTCTCTGCAGGAGGGCGATCTGATCTTGGATGTTGAGCCGATAGACGAGGGCTGGATGTTTGGATGCAACCAGCGCACTGGGAAGAGGGGGATGCTGCCAGCTAATTATGTTAGACCTGTTTAGGAAATTACTTAATAAACAAACCAGGCCAAGAGGTCAAACTTCCGAAATGTGAATCCAGATCAAACCCTGGATTATTATTTTTTTTGTTGGTCGATTTTGGTTTTTGGTCTCAAAGAGAATTTTTTTCACTGCAAAAAAGGATTTTTTTAGTTGGAATTTTTTTAATTGACTACAGTTAACAGCAGCAGGCTTAAATAGGTTTTTAATTCTGAAGTTGAAATGCTTGTTTTGTTTGCCCCTGTATTTTATCAAGCACAAATTGACTAAATGTTAACTTTGCTCATCTTTCATGTTGTGCCATTCATTGTAGGAAAAGGAAATAGCAAATATAAGGAACTTTATTCAAATTTTTAACATTACTAAACAGTAAAACTTTACTTGAAGTTTAAAAAAACAAAACAAAAATGTTTCTTTTACATACGTTTAAGTTAAAAAATATAACCAAACCAACGCACCATCTTTAAATTATCAAAAACATTGAAGACTGAAATACAAAACAGGGTTACAGTAGAGTTGCTGTAAAAGCAGTCCTTCATGTTGTAGGCGCTGGCTGCATGGCTGACAAAAGTGCAGCTCTTTTACTGATATCTTCATGTAGCTTTGAAGGCAGCACGTCGAGCTTGAAAAGCGCAGAGTTTCTACCAATAAAATCTTCACACAACCTGGAAAAAAACAAAACAATACATGTTAAAATTCCGCTTTGCTTTTTACTTAAGCTGAGAAATACAGTAGGTAGTCGTGTTTGATTAAGTTCACTTGTCAGGTCAAGCTTGAAAAGAAGATTTTTAATCTAAAGGTGTTTTTTATTGTGCTTAAGTTAAAAGATTTATTTGATGTGGGATTTTGAAAAAAAAAAAAAAAAAAACGTAAAGGAAAATAAGAGACTGAGTCCTGTATCTTTACGATAAATAACAATTTGACCTTGAACTTTGTATGGATCTAAAAAGGTGACGTTATAAACAATGAGCAGGTGCAGAAACTGATCAGCAAGCAAACAAGTTTTAGGGTCTCTCAGTAAAAGGGAAAATGTACATTTATTTAAATGAAAAAAAAAAGGTGCTTTTATGAAAGTAAATATTTAAAAACTCTTAAAAATGCTTTTTAACAGCAAATGGAGTCCAAAATGGCATATAGAAAGAAAGAAATGACATAAAATGTTCCCCAGGTCATGACAGATTTCAATTTGTATTTGTTTCATGCATGCTGCTGCAAACACATCAAGTCATTCAGTCCATCCGCCTCACCTACGTAAGTAACCTAGTCAGGTTTTTCCCTGTTCTCATCTGTGGACTTACTTGGCAGCGTAACCAATCCTATGAGGTCTTATTTGAGACTTTATTTGTTTATTGCCATATTTCAGCATGAGAACCCTGAAATAAATACCAATTGTATGATTCTACTATAGAAATGACTTTAATTACAATTTAATTCTATGCTACTCATATTTTTTCTGTAAAAACAAACAAAATCCCTGTTATTTAGTTTCAAAGTTCTTTGTCCATTACTTAAGCCTACAAATAAAAAAATGGATGAACTTTGATTTAATGACTTATTTTGATTTAGATTAGAAATCCATAAATAAATGTATTTACCACATTGGCACTTGACAGTTTTAGATTACTTTACCAAATGTATTTTTTTCTGGGGACCAACAGTTTCGCTTGATAAATTTTAGGCATCAGAAGAAAAAAAAACGTATTTAGTCCACAGACCGTAGGCCTTGTTACATGTACATCTTTCAGAAGTTTGGATTTCAGCTCTATTGTGTTTTGCCTTACGTTTGCTTGTATTGGCTTAAATTTACCAATCTTCATTACACAAACCCTGACTTGATGTTGATGATTTTAACACAGGCAAAAAGAACTTCCATCGTTCAGGGTATAAGAAGTTTAAAAATAAATCTTTAATCTGACTTGTACAAATAACCAGCATGGCCTGTTGCTATTATTAACCCACAATAAGCTCATAAGCTTCACTCCAAGATACTGAAAATGAGAGCAGTTACAAGTCAGAGTCCCTTTTAGTACTGTACGCAACAGGCAGGCGATTTAAGGAAAGAGTAGAGAGGTTAGGCTGGGATTGTACAAACCCTTCATTAAACTAGGTTTAATGAAGGGTTTGTTGTACCTGCAGAGAGAGTATGGCTGCGTCTGGAAGATGAGAACATCCCTGCAGTGATGCTGCCTTGGAGCCCTCAGAACAGACAACTGAAAAAGGAGTCAGACATACAGGTCTCATTTGAGTAGTAGCATAATAAAAAGGTAAGAATCTATGACCACTGAAAAAAATAATGTAACATCTAAATTGTGTGGCAGGCCTTAAAGTTTGAAGCAGATTTACATTATGAACAATTTTATTGGCAGTTCAACCCATGGTTATGTTTTTCCACTTTAGTTAATGTTCATTTTCCTCAACAGAACTAAGACCAGCAAGTGTATAAACTCATTATTAAAATGTTTAAAATCCAAATCCAACCACAAAGTTCAGTTTGAGTTCTAAGGATACACAATGTGAATTATGCAACAGAATCCATCTCTGGATCTCTTTGGTTTATAGCCCAAAAAAAAAAAAGACACAAACTGATCTGCTGCAGCCTGTTGATTCGACCCACAAGGGTAAAATTTCAACCTTGGTAACGGTTGTTAGACAGGTAAAATAGGGGTCAGGAGATTGCTGGATATCTTTTTGTTTACCGAGTCCACAAGGATGCAAAGGTTGCTGCTTCCCCCAAAGACCACAACGTCACCATCACTTCCCAGGCAGGCAGTATGACAAACCCTGCAAACAAATGTACACCATTGGTATCTGAAATTCGTTAGGCATTAGTTGATAAAATAATTGAAAGAGAAAATGATGGAATCATGTTTTATTTTTTTCAACCATTTTATACCTACTCAGCCAGCAGCTATTTGGTAGTCACGCTAATAATTAGTTGATTTAATTAGAGTCAGATTAAAGAACTAGAAACCATTTTGGAAACATGAGGAATAAAAATAATAGATTTATAGACTGCTTAGACTGGTTTCTTGTATTTAGGAACCTTTTCCTCTTTCCTTCTATTAAACTAGAAAATTTTTATCTTGATTGCATTGTGTCTTGATGCTTTGTTGACCCCTTTGTTTTTTGGAAAAAAATGTCAACGTTTAGGTTTTGCCAAATAATCTCAGACTAGAATCTAGACAAATATTGCTTTGTAGCTCTGGCTGAAGGTTTAGGGGTTTTCCTTTGAAAGGTGAAAGTCCACACCAGTCTCAAGTCTTTGCAGCATTTGAACAGCTCCTCTGGCAATGATTCCCCTGCATTTAGTACCAACAAACTTCCCATTAACTCTAACCACGTTCTATGTAACTCCTGTAGAAAAGCAACTCCTTTTTTTACACCGAGGATGCTGTGTAAACAATAATGTACAGCATCAAGCATTTGAAGCCACTAAAACTTAGTGTATCAAAGTAAAGGAGGCTGAGTATTTGGCATTTGAATGTGTCAATGATATTAACAAAAGTAATACATCTTCACATTTATGCACAAATGTGTAATAGTCTGTAATTTAAATGTCATGTTAGATACACTAAAACTTGTTGCAAGATAAGTTCCAGAGGTATGAATGTATTTCCAAGGCACTGCATGTTTTAAAAGGAGAAAATTTAAACTTTTGCGCTGTAAGTTGTCTGAGAAATTCTTAGTAAGTAAACAGATTAGCTACCTGGGCTTGTCTTTGTGTGGATGCTTCACCTTCGTCCACTCCCTCTTCTGTGTGTTAAACAGCCAGGCATCATCTGCAAAAGATTGTTTAATTAAACTGTGTTTTTCCTGATGAAAACAAGTTAACAATTCCAATTTAGCACAACCCAATAGTCCTAAACTTAGTCAGACTTACTTAGTGTTTTCCCATCCATGCCAAGGCCACCGTAAACGAACAGGGTTTGGTCTGACACGTCACTCATGGTGTGCATGGAGCGGCCCAGTGGTGCAGCAAAAGGAAAGATGTCACTGAGAGAGAAATATATATATATATATATCACATTTAAGATCTAGAATTTTCATAAAGAGCATAAAGAGACTTACAATTTAGTCCAAGTCCAGGTCTCGAAGTCCAAGCAGAAAATGTCCAACTCTGCTGTATCCTGAAGATAAACAGAAAGACCTTTTTGTTGCCCATCTTATGTTAATCTGGTCATTAATCTTTTGCTCTGATGGATGACATTTTGTATTCAATAACAGGAACTTTAGCAGGGTCCACTTCTGGTAAAAGGTGATCAAGTCGAGCGGATTAGTCTCAAAGATACTGTAGGTGATGGGGTAAGACATGAGCTTTCACAAGTGTAAAGGATAGCCATTTTTCCCCTAAGATCTACATCGGTGGATGGGGCCCACTGTCACATCACAACAGGAAAGAGCTACTAAAACTGGAAAGGGCTTTACCCGCGCCGACACTGCCAAATAGGAAGTCTTATCCCATACAGTGCTATCTTAAACATCAATGCATTTTGTAGCATGAATGGTTTTCCCTGAACAGAGTAGCTAAAGTATTTCTGGTTTGATTAAGAGCAGACGGCTTCATTCAAGGACTCTTAAAAACTCACCGCGCCACCACTGATGTAACCTTTGTTTCCCAGGAGGGAACTGGCATGGCATCCTCTAGGAGCCGGACCAGCACCCTGAGATGACATTCCAAAACAAACAATCTCAATGTAAACATTGAGATTTCAGACACCAGCTGCTCAAAGTTCAGTTGCTTTTGGGTTTTAATCATTTACCATATAGATCTCCTAGAAATGAAGGTGTGATCCTCCATCCATCACATACTCTCAAAACAGATGACTTAAAGAACTAACATGCATCCTTTAGCATTTCATTACAAAGAAAGCTTGACCATTTTAGTTAAAACTTAGAAAAAATAAACACCATTTGACAGCAAGAAAATCTAATTTCAGCATCAAAAAGTATTTTTGGGATGTTTTTCCCTGCTATTTAAAAAAGACATGCACTTCCAGATCGTGTTCATCCAGATAGTTCTTTAAATTATTTATTTTTATTATCTTTATTATTAATTACAGCATTCGTTCATTAACAGGACCAGTTGGGACCTAGGTTTGGTTGACAAAGTTTGACATAAATGAATCTTTTGACTATAGCAATGTGTGTTCATTTTCAGGTTGAAATTGATATGGTCGGTGTCTACTAGACATGAATCTCAATGAGACTGCCTAAGTTGAAGATTTGGGTGATGACAAGGAAGTCTTACAGCCTTCCAGACTTAAGAGTATTTAGTATCGTTAATTTAAAAAGAAACATAAAATCCTTCAGAAAACAAACTACAAAAACATGTTTATCCACAAGAATCCACAATGTTTTCCCTCACCCGAGTCTCTGGTGTGTTCCATTTGGAGAGTTGTGTGTCAAAGACGCAGACCTCATTGTTCCATCCCCAGCACCGAAACAAAATGTTTCCAATTGTTGCCTGAAGAAGAAAAAAAAGAATGGGAATCTTGCCAAGTACAAACAATCCAAAGTAAAAATGCTGAACATTGCTTGGGTTACCCAGGACATTTCTTCCACAATGAAGCTTGATGATGGGGTGTTCTGGACCTCCCTTACAGTCTTGCAGCCATAGCCACCAAAGTAGATAAGTCTGCAAGAATATTTAGCTAGAATCAGCAAAAAAAAAAAAACTGAACACAGCATGCAAAAAAAATATAAATGAAATCACTAATGCCAAACTAATTTGTCCATTAATGGGTCGGAAGAAAAAAAAAATGTTGGCGCTTTATGAGGACCCAATGTCACCAATTAAAACACAGAAAAATGGTTTATTCATTCCACACAAAGCAATACATTTAGATTCTATTAAATGAGAAATATGGCTTAAAGCTAATTAATGACCAAATTACAGCTAACCACCAATAAAAAGACTTTTTGTATACAATCAAAGGAAAGTCAGACATGACACTCAATATGATGTATATTGACAATCATTTTAAAAGTGAGTAGAAAAAATTATATTAAGAAAGTAACACAAGCAAAGGAGATAAATTAATAAAAACAAATACAGTGAAATCTATTAGAGAGTTTACTGGAGATTGTTGTGAAATGCAGCTTCATTACATCTATCACATTCTTCTAGTTAACCCACAAACATCGTCTCTTTCCTTGGCTATAATAAAAAAAGGAAATTGATCGTAGCTCAGACAAAATTACATTTTGGAGTTATATGTAAATTCAGAGTGCAAGGCTCCGTGAATTTGGGGAAATGTATAACTGGGATGCTAATGCTGAAAGCTGAGATAAGGATAAGGATTAGTATTTATTTTCTGGAGTCTTTCCATTAGCTCCAGCAACTCAGCAACTATAAGTTTCTTTTAGTAGGGGCATTTAAGGGAGTTTGAGTCCATTAAAATAAGCTCACATGCAGTAAGATAATACCGAACATTGCTCTCCTTTGCATGGGGAATATTGAAACTTAAGTTTTGATTCAAAATGGTGTGCAACTCTAGTAAAGAGGCATAGAGTCTAACTAATTCAGGCTGCATTTTCTGGTCCATAGTTTACAGTTCACGAAGGTTTCAAAGCATGTCATGTGTACTACTGCCATGTATGGAGATGCCAGAAATATTTTTCACCAGGAGTTGGAACCGACCCAAACTGCGAAAGACAAACCGCTTGGAATCCATTAGTTTTAACCCATAATAAAAAAATATATATATTCTTAGCTTTATTATTAAGTTTTAACATTTTAATTGTAATCAAATTTATGCATACACAGGTGTATTCAGTATAAACGACAGATTACGCAAACCTGACCTGACCTGCCTCTGTGCACCCAGCAGGAGTGACTATCACGGGGTGAGGGAGTCACTCCCTTTGCGTCGGTCACTCTCGTCCAGGAAGAACATGGCTCAGCTATGTCCACGCTGAACATCTGCAAACAAAGCAGAGACCATCGTTCTTTGACCAGCTTTACAAAAAATTTTTATAAAAAATTGCTTTCATTATCATTTGAAGGCCAAAGGTTCATTAGAATAAGAGCCCTCCCCTCAGGCGATGGTTTATCTCCAGTGTCAGCACAGTCTGGTAAGAGATTAAAATAACCAGATTTCTTAACCAAACGCATAAAAAATTTATTAAAAGCCACAAGGCAAAATTTATACAGCTTTTTCAGTTGTATTAATGAAACTTTACAGACTGGTTTTGGAGAGCATATTGTGCTCCAGCATCAACGTGCGGCATGGAAGCTTCTCTGCTGCAGACAGAAAAGCTCTGCAGAGGGTGGTGAAGATCGCTTGTTGGAGTCAGCCTCCCAAGCACCACAAACATCTACACCTCCAGATGCAGGAAAAGGGCCACCTGCATCGGGAAGGATCCCACCCACCCAGCACACTCACTTTTTTTCCCGCTCCCCTCAGGCGGGAGGCTGCGGAGCATCAAGTGTAAAACAACCCGTCTGAGAAACAGCTTCATTCCTAAACCTTTGAGACTCTTGAACTCCACCTGAACAAACCACTGCACTGACACTTTACATGGACAATACATATTGAACACCTTCACATACTCGCACTGAGACACTTTACTCCCTTATATTCTGTATATTTTGTGTATTACATTCTCTTTTATTTATTTAAACTTTATTTTAATATTAGCTCTTGGGTGGAACTGGACCGCGAGTTTACAATTTCGTGCCACATCATATACCACATGTGTTGAAATGACAATAAAGTCTGCTTGAATCCTTGAAACCGTAGCTAATCCTCAAGACACTTTGCACATGAAAACAGAAGGTCCTTGTGTTTCACCCACATTTATGCACAGTTGGAGCCCGACCGTAGCATGGGTTGTTGTCATACTGATCAAAAGAAGGTACAGCAAGTTCTAGATGAACAGATAGGATTTTACGTCCACAATGGCCCTCAGGACGGCAATAAATCCAACAGCATCATTACATGATCACAGTTTCTATCTTTTCTGCAACTGTGATGCTAAAAACTTACACCAAATCTTTTTTCTTCCATAATGACAGGGTTCCCTGCGTAGGAGTGTGCAAAATTCCTATTGTCCGTTTGCATGCAAGGCCTTTTTCTGGGTACTCAGATTTTCTCCCAGCTATCCGTGTTACATTTTAAACCATTCTAAAAAAACGATCCCAGGATTGTGCATGTAGGTTTGGCTTTGATGCAGTTCTCTGCATAACCCTATGATGACAAAGGGAGTGACCCGTCCAGAGAGATTTCCTGTCATTTGAAAAAGGAA
This sequence comes from Orestias chungarensis, assembly GCA_032876305.1. Taxonomy (NCBI): domain Eukaryota; kingdom Metazoa; phylum Chordata; class Actinopteri; order Cyprinodontiformes; family Cyprinodontidae; genus Orestias; species Orestias chungarensis. The sequence goes on along the minus strand of JAVLVB010000001.1, from coordinate 5,516,959 downwards.
AAGGGAGACCCTAACAGTTTGACGTCTCACCTGGTTAGAGTATCCATCAGAGTCGCATCCTCCAAAGATGTAAAGAGTGCTGTTAATATTGGAACCACAGAAACCAGATAAGCCTGCGGGACCTTCTCCATTGATCTCCTTATACTCCCTGTTTAACCAAAAAGAAAAAAAAAAGAAAATTAAATCATTGCCAAAGACAGTTTACGGTTCACTGAAGTGTAAAGACAATTTTTTTAATTATTCCACAGCAAGATACTTCAGGCGCTAAGCCACGATCTTTATTTTTTATTATCATTTTTAATCAAGAGAAAACATTCCCTGTTTGCATTCCCAATGTTAAGGTCAAGGTGACATGGCTTTTATGTTGGCCATTGCACGGCCTTGTATCTCACCACTTCCCGTTGTCCAAATCACAGAGCCATATCTCACTACTGGGCAAAATGACATCCTGTCCAGCCACTACCTGCAAGAGAACAAAGCAAAAAATAAATAAAAACACAATCAGACTTTTATCTTTAGCAAAAGGTCACGAAAAATAATGTTCTTGTGTGAACGTTCAATACTTTTAAGCCCTTAATTTCACACCTAAAGGTTACACCCTAGTGTGATTGCATTCACTTAATCTTCTATATGTTCTTTTGAAGACAACTTTAGATTTAAATATTGCTGAAGCAAAAATAACAAGAACAAAATATACAGTTGAAAACAAACATGTTTTTAATAAGGAAGGGTTTGTAAATTGGGAATTCAATTATGAGTATATTTCGAGAAGGATCTGGATCAGGGATGCAAAAGTCTAGTTCTTGGAAGTTGCTATCCTGCAACTTTTTAAGGCATCCCTTCCCAAATAGACCAGAACTAAATTACTAAATTACCTCATCAGCATCTAATTTAGTTCATCAAAGAATTTCTAACAAGCCAATCATTTAATTTGGGCATGCCGGGGAAGGGTTTTATCTAAAAGTCACACAAGAACTGGTCTTAAGTCAATCTACAATAACCTAGAAACATTATTGTGTCATCCACATAGAGAATTATGATGCATTCTTCTATATAGCAGAGGACAGAATTATGGGGAACACCTGCAACCACATGGGTATAAGAGAGGACAAGAAAACAAAGAACATTTCCTAATTTGACACCTGAACGATTAGCCAGGTGTGAAACACAGACATTCAAAACATGACAGTATGACTCACACAGACAAAAACAAAGAGTATTAAAAAAATAAAAAAGAGGCAACTCTAAGGTCATTTTCGTCTGGGTTTCAGCATTTAGAGATTTAAAAACAACCAAAATCTGCCTTGATTAGGGTGGGGGCGTTTGAGTGGTCACAGCCCAACTGCGCCCCTAGTGTTTAAATGGGAAAACACCACATCATCAGCAAAATACTAGTGGAAGCAGGTGTGCAGACGCTGTTTAAAACTTCTCACAAACAAAATTGACCACTACCAAAAGCAAAGCCAATATTAAAAATTAAAACAAACACGTATGTTTTGTTATTTACGGTCCAACAAATTTGCTGAACTTCAGTCCAAAAATATTCCCCGAGGCGTTTCCTCCTCTCACCTGGTACCCTCCCCACACATACAGAGTGTTGCCGTGGATGAACGCCGTGTGGGAGCTCCTCTCCAGCCGCTTCACAGCAGTCTCCCTCTGGGCTGGATCCATCCGGTCTGACAGACAAAATACTAAACAAAATTGATAATAATCGAGTAAAAACTGCAGACAGTGGGGAGGATTTAACGCTGAAACGAGCCGATCGGAGAGACGCCGAGAAACAGCTGAGCGAGTTGAAGAATTCAGCCAAACGTGTTTTTCAAGCTCGCTTTCCTGTTTTTATACTCCTCCCATCAGAGAGATGGCTTTGCTGGGAGCTCACCTCCGCAGGCGAAACCATGCATCAAACCCAGGGGAGTCAACCTGAACTCATTCAGGAGGAACTCTTACTTCACTTCCCATCCAGACCAAATAGGCTGGAAGGTTATGTGCACTTTTGCAAATAGTAGTAGTATGTATATACTGATTGAGTCCAAGACGATCCTTTATGCACACAGGATTTACTTGATTAAATACTATATATCTAAAGTATGGTGGAATTTGTTTGTAGATATTTTTGTTTTAAATTGTCCTAAATGACATTTTTGCAGTGTCCCATAGAGAGCAAACCATAGTTTTTCTTAATTTAATATTTACCTATGGAAATTAAGAAATCTAACAAAAGTGGATACATCTGTTTAATACTTCCTAATAATGAATAAAAATACATTTTGGCCCCATGACCCCTGGAGATGGACCCCAACCCTCTTTGCCATCCCACAAGGACAAGTGAATACGAACAATGGATGGATGAAGGCATTTCAGCACTTCATAGTGACATATGAGACAAAACAAAAAAATACAAAAATAAAATCATTTTAACATTGCATTTGATTAGTTATTGCAAAGTCTATTACTTTTAAAATATGTTTTTAAGCAGCTTCCAATCTCCATGGTAACTAACACAGCATTGTAATATTGATTGAAAATAATGAGTACACAAACTATCCTCAATTCCAATTACAATAGATTTTTATTTCAGTATATCCACATGAGATAAAACATATACAAGCAATAACAGTACTACTGTCTTCCCATTCCATTATTGTGTGCATATGGCAAAAGTTGTTTTTGTTCTTGGCGGTTTTGTGTAAGAGTTGTTATTGTAGCAAACTGAAGACATAGAAACAAAGTAATGAAAATAAAAAAATAAAACAGGTCTGCTCAGTGTGAAAAAAAGATTTTGCAGCTACTTTCTGTAGAAATATTTAACTGTGATAAAGTGCAAATATACCATGTATAGTTTTTTTTTGTTGAATTGAAATACAATAATAATGTAAAGATTTTCATTTGATTTTTTGTGAAAACAGATCAGTTTAAGCAGCATCTCAACAATTGACAAACTTGTGCAATGAGAATCAATAAAGAGCTCTATGTCCTAAATTAAGAGATATCAAATGCTATTAATTAAATACACCGATTCGTTACTAGTTAATATAAACAACTGCGTTCTGCATTTCCGCCCTGTTATGATTTTAAATATAAAAGAAGTAAAGTAAATCTCGAAAATAAAAACAAGGCAGAACTAAAATCAGTTCATTAGATAATTCCAAGTGCTGCTTTTTAATAACTGAACAAAAACTACTTTGACACAATGACAATTGTAAGGAATGCTATGGGCACGCTTTTTGTGTCAGGAGCCGTCGTACCTGTCCTGCTTTTCTTAAGACGCCGTGGCTGAATCAGTTTTTGCAGAAGTAACAAATTCACTGGTCATTTTGGTAACATCAGGTCTGTATGTTGGCCTATGAATTAGTGCAAAGTCTCCTATACCATAACACTGAGATCCCCCACATTGTGTTTCTCTTCAGCATTTAGTCAGTTGGGACAGGCCCATCATTCTTGTAATTGCACTTTAGGTTACTTTATGAAAAAGCTCAACTTGTTTTCCTTCGTCAAATAAATATATCAATGGCATTCTTGCAGATCTCTCTCGAGGTATTTCTTCATACGTTGACAGCGAGGACAATTGTTTTTGGCAGTCTTGCAGGAAAGGTGAAATACTGCTTTACAATCTTTACACCTGCATTAAAAAAAGAGAAATAATTTTAGAAAAAAGTTTACTTAAAACGGTATTAAAACTCCCCAAGAAAAAAAAAAGAAAAGGGAGCTCGATCTGAAAACCAAGCATTATGCTAATCTTTAATGTAACACAAAACAGGCAGACAGAAGGAGAGTTGTGGAGAGTTCTAAAACCCCACCTGGTGGTGCTGTCGAACTGGAAGGGGAAGAGGATGTCATTAGAGTGGCATATCTGGCAGAAAAAGCCACGTTGAGTGCACAGGTCACAGTTTAACACGTGGTCAGAGGCGTGCTGCACCAGAGAGATCAGGAAAGTTGCATACTGGCCGTCTGCTATCTGCAACAAAGCAAATACACACAGTCAGATCTGGCTGGACCACAGATGGGCGGTAAATGATAAAAAACAAAACAAAGCTAAGAACATACCTGTCTTAAATCCAGGACACTGTATCGTTGGCTCGACTCCAGCAGATAAGTTCTCTGCCCCATTCTGGAAATTCAAATCAAATTCAAAGAAGCTTTCAGAACTCCAAATCAGGTTCATGTGACAAATTATTATTGAACACAAAATCAAGTCAAAGTAAAAACATTCCTTGATTGGTATGCAAACAGACCTGCCGTGGAGTTTCTTGCAGGCTCCGCTGCGGCAGGTCAGCAGGTAGTCGCCGAGCAGACGCAGCCTCTCTCGCAGGCTGTGGGCCTGAGCCATGGACTCGGAATGATTCACCAGCTCAGGATTCAGCAGCTCCAGGTTCAGAAGTGGTTCCTGCTCTATCTGAGCTAACAGACACAAAGCTTCCTTTGACACCTAAACAGAGAGAAGTAAAAAGAACAGTAAATAAGACAGGAAAGAAAATGAAATTTAACACACCACAGCGGTATTACAGAATATTTGGCTAATGAACTGAAAAGGGCTGATATAGCTTTTCGAGTTTGTCCCAAAAACCCATAATAACTGACCTCTATATATTCATTTCCCTCATAATTCAGAGTAATTTACAGTTCTGCCTAAATTTTAACCATTTTCTTTGAAGACATTTCAAAAGGTTAATGTAGTTTTACTACTTTTAGTCTTCAGCACAGTTCACAGAAGTTATGATCATTTTCACTTCTTATCCAAGAAAGTAATAAGGACTCTCAATTTAGACAATCTTTTAATTTTCCTTCCATATCTGAATGACTTGCTCCTACCTCCCGTTGGGTGAGATCCCAGTTGTGCACCATACGTGATGGGATGACGGTGGAGTCACCCTTGTGGCAGGAGTCACAGTAGTACTGGCCTGAAAACTCACACAGCCTTGCTCGGCCTTTGGATGGGCCAATGAGCTGAGGACAGCCTGTGAATGAAGCAGTTACATGTTAAACTGAAGCTCACTGATAACGTTCACTAAAGTAGTTTAAATATTTAGTTAATCTTACAGCCTGTTTTACATTGCAGAGACATGACATGTCAAGAGATTACATATATGGATTTAGATTTTCTTTACATTTTCAGACAGCTTGTCTGAAATGCAACTGAAAAAGTAAAAGATCTGTTTCAACTAGACCGGCATCATTTTAAGTGTAAAAACCCAAAGCAAAACTAAAAGTAAATCAGGAAAGCAAAAGTTATTACTACAGCAACATTATTTTTAGTTTTTAACACAAATATGCAAGTGATGTAACCACGTGCAAATGTAAAACTGCAGTATTGTACAGTTTTGCCTTTCTATACTTTAAGTAAAACCAGGATAACATTTTAGTATTAGCTGGTTCATAGTTCTTGTACATATTGTAGTTAGACCTGGAGTACCACAAGGATGTGCTTTGAGCCCTTTGCTGTACGCCATCTACACCTCCAACTGCACTGCAACCTGGAGCTCAAAATTTTATTGTCAAGGAAACTAGAGCCATCACCAGACACTTTGTGCACAAAGACACAGACTATCCCAAAACCACCCGAAAAAAGGCCAAAAAACAATGATTTAACAAATCTTCCTATAATAATCTTAAATTTTTAGCAGCAACAATAAACATGCCTGATTTTTTTTGGTTGAAATTAAAAGCAATAATTACATAGTATATATTTTAGTTTTCAATCTTTGTATCAATATCGTAATACCATAAAAAGATTGAACATCATACCAGTCGATATCTTATCGACTGCTTTAAAGACGTGCTGGATTTAGCTGGACAGCTGTCGCTTTAAAACAGTATTACCTTTTATAGAGTGATGGCTGAAATGCTTTTAAAGTTCACACCATGACTGCCTTTGATTTTCACAATAAAAACTATTTCTAAACAGCAGATTGTCGTTCTTGTATGCCAAGGGCAGGGTTGTTGCCTTATATCAGCCAGCTGAGAGATCATGTGCAGTAACAAACCTGTGCATTTAAAGCCTTGAGTGTCCAGCCCGTTTTCTGATGGAACTGTGTAGAGGTGTACCAGAAGCGGTCCATTTTCTTTCAGCCTATGTTGCACCAGCCTATGCAGATTACCATTCATTCCAGTGCTCCACACTGTAGCAGGCTCCTCAGGAACCTCATCCTCTCCGCTTTCCAAGTACGAGTCCAGAGCTCCACGGATCAAAGCCCTCCAGGAGCGAGCTTCGTCTGAATTCTCCGCCCTGAATCTTAGAGTCTCTCTCACAGTCAGGGCTTTAAAACAGGCTGGTCCTCCAATGGAGACGTCTGGAACAACATCCCTGATTTCAGCAATGGGATAGGTTCGCCACAACACTTTCTTTTCTCCTTGTACCCGGAAGCCTTTCAGGGCCTCCAGAGATAAAGAAAACACCAGAGGTGACCAGGTCCTGGCTTCAGAATCTGTGGAGAGATACAAAACAGCTTCTTTGAGGGCATCCGTTTCCAAGTCAGTAGTTCGAGTCCAGTCAAACTCCTGCAGAGGTGCAGCTGTCTCGCTCGAGTCAGAGGACGACAAGCGTCGCTCGGGACTCGAGGGCGCAGTGGACGGAGATGAAACTGTTCGCTCATCCACTCCGTTTTCTCCAGACTGCTTCAACTCTTCCCAGTGCTCGTCATCATGCGGTGCCGGTCGGCATTTGTTTACGGCCTCAATTATGCGGTCCGCCCAGTCTTCCGCTTCGTCCTGATTAGCTGCTCGGAGGTAAAGCCGCTTCCCTGGAAAAGCCAACTCGAAGCGGCCGTCTGATGATGTGATGCGAACCTCTTCACATCGCAGCAGCGAGCAGTTGTCGCAACATTCCCGATCCTCTGCATTCAGATAGAGCCGGAACTCGAAGGGCGAGAGTTCACAGTAGTGGTCGCGCCATATTCCCATTCCCATCGCTCCACGTCGTTCCAGGTGGCCGAGCTTCAGAAGGCCTCGAAAGGGGTTAGAAAGCCCTAAAAGGTAACAAAAACAAAGATAAGGTAACTTCTTACTGCAGCAATCATTTAATAAAATACATGACACACAACCTACTTTGTCCTAATTTGAATTAAAAAAGGGGGACAAAACAAAGAATAAATGACCTGTGGTCCTTATTGTTTAACTATGGATGACCAGCTTCTACGTCCCTGTTTTAGCCTCTTTTAGAGGTAAGCTATAGTACACTACAGCATGTCATAGGATATAACCAGGATTCAGAATGTTTCTGTTATGGACAGTTTTTTTTTACTTTCTTTTGATTTTATACTGTGAATTTGAAGGCCATCTGTCATTTGGATGGATTACAATTTACACAAACGGCCACATTTAAACTTTATACAGAGCGTACAATCCTTTTTTTTTTTTTGACCTGGACACCGACGTTGCTTGCACCTCAATATCCAGAAGCTGACAGCTTATTGCAAAGTTATGGACAAGAAGCTCTTTACCGTATCAGGTGCAGAGCTCCTACTTTTAGTAGCGGGTTTAAAGCAAGGGTTTGTGGGACAGACTGGTTAATTTCATTGTTTATGTTTGTCACTGTAGAGAAAATGTCAGATGTATTGGTATTCTCTTGGCCCAGTCAATATGAGGAACAGCGGAAAAGGTTTAGTGCAACCTCGATGTTACATTTTATTAGTTTATGTAGCAATAAATATTATATATATTATTTCTTTAAACAAAGACTTTTATGATTTAAGCTGATTAAACAAAAATTTAGTAGAAATGTGACGAAAAAATCCCATCAGCCAGAAAGTTAAAGTTCTCACACGAATAGGTCTCGCAAATAAACAATAACCCTTGGCAAACCACTGGATTAGTTCAAAAGTGGTCAATGGACAACAAATTACAATTTTAGAGTCCCGATCAGAGAGCCCTAATCTCAGTTTACTGAGAGATTGCAGGTAGAACAGGAAAGGTGTGTGAGACCAAGATGGCCTACTTACTTGATTTGGTTAAAACAGGTTTTACAGGAGGAATGGGTCAAATCTTTAGAACACTACTGTGAAAGGCGAACATATGAACCAAATTATTTGCTTAAAAGAAAAAGTAAACAAGTCCTAAAACAAAATTCTAAATTTAAAGAAAATGTGAATCCTAACTTGCTTGGTTTCAATGGAATTGTCATTCTTATGAAACCTGCACTAAAAAACTAAAATAAATCCACAATGTACAAATACAATTGATTAAATACAGCACACATTTTGATTAAAAAGAAAGCATTGGTATTGTTTACAATTCCAAAGGTGAAACTATACAGTATTAATGTATTTATGTTTATGTAATAGTGTAATAATGGTGCTTGATTTGGAACTGAAACAAACAGAATCTATTATTTTAAAACGGTATCATAATATAAAAATCAGGAAAAAATAAAAATATTGCTCGAATTTGTGCTCAGCTGAGTCAACATTTTGTAGATTGCCTTTCACTGCAGCAGAACGTTATTTAGAGTGTCACAATCAGCTTTATGCATCTAGACAGACATTTCACACAATCTGTTTTTTTGCAACATATAATGTGACAAAATGTGTTAATAACCCTTTTATAAGATTCAATAAATGTTTCAGGTGGAAAAAGGGGTCTGTACACAATATTTCTAGTCATGATTGATGTTTTCTTAGCAGAGGCTTGTGTTTGTTTCTGCTAAACCTTTAGTGAGATCTGTTGGGCAAAATACCTATTTGTCTGCGATGGACGACACTGGGAGGAGACTGGGAGGCCTTCAGTTCGGCCGTCGGACACACCTCCTCATTGTCAGGCACTCCCTCCAGGTGAGGTTTGTAGATGTCGTCCTCAGAAATCCAAGATCGGGAATGCTACAACACAAAAAATAATTTTTTTAGTGTGTTCCCGAGCCATAAAATGGCCACAAACATCAACTCAGGATCATGTGAAGTAAAACATAAGCAGTGACATTTCAGTTTATCACTGTGAAATTAGTTCCTGTTTGATCATGTGTCTGAGGTTTGGGTATGAAACTTTGACAAAGTAAGTGCGTATTTATTATTCATGATTAACTTCTAACTTCAACAGAACTGCCAAAGTGAAGGAACAAAAGCACAACTTCTGTGTTTGGCAAAAAAGAAAGTTACATCATATTCTGCAAATGTTCCCGTTTAGAAATCCCAAGTTAACGTTAAACAAAAGGGGTTTAGAGTTTTACAGCAGTTATTCCAGAGAGCAGCTGAGCAGGTTTCTGTCCCACGAGAGCGGTTTCATTTCTGATCCACAGAGATGGCACACGAACAGACATTCATAGGCTTACGAGCAACAGGAAGTTTTTTTTTTAATTATTATTCAGAGTAAAGGCTTATGCGACAGCTCATGATCTTCTACATTTGGTATGAACATTTTCCAGAAGCTTTTTTATTGTTTCCCCACATAAACTCGCTGACATTCCAGACAATACCGTCAAACGTTCTGTTAGCTATTTCCTCTTTAAGTTTGTATCGAACATTTTTTAATCCACTGAAGCTACGACACTCAAACTTGGATCTTAATTTGATTGAATACTGTGTCGCAAAAAAACATATTTTAAACCCTTTTCATATCTCTGATCAACTCAGCCAACTTTATTTGACCCGAATATTGGACTGCAGATGCAGAAATATTTTCTTTACCATTATATGGCAAGTTTTCTTCTTATTTTGGGAGTTTTTTGTTAGAAAAGCTCTGCAGGTCGTCCTTTTTGAATTTCTCTCTAATCCAACAGTTGTGATCATTTGGAAATAGCTTCTTTACATCAATACCACCATTTTGAAACCAACAAGAAGGACTCCTGCTGCTGTCTTGTTTAAAGCAAACCTCAAAGTACTTGAAGAATTTCTCTACTATTTGTTGCGATTAAGCCTTGATCTCTTAAACTCAAGATGACAACATGTAACAGATCACACTAGAAATTCTTTTAAAAGTCCTGAGTGGAGGCTAAGGTGAATGTTGGTCGATTATTCGTTGGTTTACCATTAGAGACATTTTTCCTCACAATTTGTCATTATTTTACTCTTCTTCCATTTTTTTTTCTAAAGTAAAACGTTTAAACAGTCATAAAACACCAACCAAGATTATCAACAGTAATCTACTACATAATTAAAAGCATTTTCATTTCAGTAATCTGATTAATTCTTCCGTCTGCTCTAAATTTAAGTTCAGCAAATGTGTATTTTACTATTCCATTGTCTTAGGTAATCCTCCTTGCATCTTTTGTTGTTTTAGCATAGGTTGAACACATTAACAGTCAGCAGGGGTAAATTGTTAAACAATTGCTTTTCCTTATTCTATTAATTAAACTGTACTAATAAATTATTAATAAACCCAACTTCAAAAGTGCAAGTACAAAAAATAAGCGAGAAATGCTTAAGATACAAGTAATTTCACTTGGAAGTGTTTGGGATGATCAGATTTTTGACAACAGGTAAGACTGGTTAAGTTGGAAGTCAAAAGTCTTTTAAGGAGACTGATACTGCCTAGTGTATAAAAAATATATAATGCACATTGTGAGATTTCAAAGAGAGGCTTAATGTGTGTAGTTTTAATTTGTCTGCGATTCTCATCAAACAGTAGTATCTTGTTTTCTGATATACTTACAGAGAGTGAATCAGTGGACAGTTTCCTGCTGACGATACTTGCTGCACGTTGTGATGCTTTGCGCGTTTGTGACTCTGAGCTGTTCATCTCTAAACTGCTCGTTTGGTTTACTTCCTGAACCTGCACCACACTTCCCTGCACAACGGTCACGTGTTCTTCCTCCACAGGCTCGACAGATTTGAAAACGGCTGAGAGCACGGCTGTGTCTGATGATAAATCAGGTGAACCATTGCACGTTTCCAGTGCCGCCTGAACATCAGGTTGCTCATCATGGGATGGCATCTGGTCAGACGGTGGAGGCGGCTTTGGGTCTCGAAGCTGCTCCTCAGGCCCCTGGGATGAGATAGCCGGGCCCTGGTTCTCGCAGTCTGAGCCGTTGAATGTCGTGTTGTCTGAGAATGGCTCGCCTGTGCTGGAGGCAAACGAGTCTTCACGCATCGAGTCCTGACTGCACTGTCCGCTCTCCCGGAAATCTGACAGCACACTGCAGAAATGCACAAGTCAGCGCAAGTTCGATTAACAATTAGGAATTTATTATGCATTTATAATGTCATAAACTGGAATGTACAGAATCAAGGTTAGAATATGTATGGAATGAATAGTCTGGATATGTGGAATAAAATTGGCAACTTGAAATCTTAAATGCAAGTTTTCTAAAACAAGAAAAAAAAGAAGACAGTAAATTCTGGTTAAGTTTCCCCAAAGTATCTTCTAATCAGCTTCCAGATCTCAATTACGTTTCATAAAAATTCGGCTTTGTGGTTTTCATGAACAAAATGTGCTCTTAACCACAACAAAAACAAGCAGAAGCTTTTATGGTCACTAACTCTAAAGCTGAGGTTTGATGTATTGATGCCCAATTTAAAAAATGAAATGAGTAAAATGTAATTCTTAGTTAAATATGCTCTTTTCTCTGTTTTGAATTTGACAAAATATGGGGAAGTTGCTGAATAGAACTGTGGACAAGAACTTCCATTTTGCAACAGAATTGGCAAATATTGCCAAATACATACGTGGAAAGCTGAAAAAATAGGTCCAGTGTTTTAAACTGAAAAGATGTTTCAACAGAGAATCAGTTCAACGTTGTATGACTTTAAATAACCCGTTTACTACATACCCTATATTTTTATTACTTTTACCCCTTTAAGGTGTACGTGTTGTTTTCATTTTACTTTATTTTTATGATATGTCACATAAAAGTTTGGAATGTTTTTAGGTTTTATTATAGTCTCATAACGTCACTGTTAAATATGTTTTAGACAGAGGTGTGTACATACTCTTTCTGGTGCCTTTCGGTGCCGTTTTTGACAACAATGGGAGCGTCCAGGTCACCTGAAGACCATTGTTCTGCACTCGGGCTGCGGGGATCCTGCCCTTGCAGTAAACTATCGGAGCTCAAGCTGGAGGAGAGCTGGGAGGATCCTGTGGTGTCCAAACTCAAATTAGATGAGTAAAGGGTCGTCTTTTCTCCCTGTGAAATCCCTCCTCCGCAGGAAAGAAGCACTGGGCAGCCTCTCAGCACATCCATTGCATCTGATGAACCCGACGACTGGGACACTGTGTCCCAGGAGTCTTTGAAGACCGGCTTCGAGGCGAGATGCCCTCTGCCATTGAGGTTTTCAGCCTGAGACAGTGGGCAGAGTCCAGCGAGAGCCAGGGGCGTCGTGGTCCATTCATTGAGAACCGCCGACTTGTAGGACAAGCTGAAAGTGAGCGAGGCCAGACCCTGGAGGTAGCTGAGCAGAACTTCCCGCTCCTCTTCGTTCAGGAGCAAGGCATTGGGTTGATAGTGCGCGCGCAGCTTAGAGTCCTCCCGAAACAGAGACGCGAGGTAGCACTCGAGAAGGCCGTGGTTCAGGGCCAATCGCAGCCATGCTCTGCAGCGTCCCACGTCTGTCCCAAGGTAGCTGATCTTCTCCAGCTCGGTGATCACGTCACTGTACATTTTTAAACACAGTTTAGAAGAAATACAGGTTATAAATATCTTTTTTTTTTTTAGAGAAATACATCAGTTTGGTGATTTTAATATCAACGTTTCTGCTTACCGGTGGGTGACCGTCTTGAGGAGGCTCCAGAAATAAGGCTGCGGAAGGGCTCCTCGATCAGCCTTCCTATTCCGGCCTCCAGTTTCGGAGCGGATATACTTGCTCTTGATCCCATGGATAAAAATGGCCTCCAGCGAAGAGCAAAGAAGGTTAGCATCCCCGTCTTCACTGGTGACCAAAGCGTCAGATGTCACGTATCGCTTCTGGAGGGCTTTGAGAGACTGGGCAAACATCTCTTTGATCTAAGTACAAACAAACAAAAAAGCAGAAACATCAACTTTCCATTTCTCCCCCCCTCAAAAAAAAAAAGGATCTGTACCATGGTTGGGGTTTGTCGACAAAGCTGTATTATTGAAACCCAGCTTATAGGTGTTCTAAAACTAAATGTCAGCCGACGTCATCTGATATGGAGGAAGATCATAAACTTATAACCTGTTCACCGATTTACGGAAAAAGCAGATTCCTTTAAAAACTCTGTTCTGTGACGGCTAGTCACTCAAAAGACTGCAGAGCCTTTCTGTTTTGCTCAAATAAACAAAGCGAGTTTAAAAAAACAATGGAACATCTTCAGCATCTATTCTGAATCACATGCGTTACTCCTAATTTTAAAAACAAATATATTTTCTACAAGTCGGTTGTAACCTTAATCTGAGAGTGCCAACATAAACTCTAAAATAAAAAACGCTGGTTTATGAAGTTTAAAAAAAAGGAGGGAAACATAAACCTGTGCATCCGCACAAGACCATAAAACCGTAATGACGAAAGCTGCTTTCAGGTTATCATACACTTCCTCTTAAGTCGAACATTAACATCATGTTTAAATCTTTAGCGCAATATTGTCATGCTGTCCACCGCTAAATATATCCTATAGCAATATACATGAAGCTATTCCTGTGTCATTGTCATTAACAAGTGAGGCCAGTTGATTTTACTCAGGTACCTTCTGAAAAGGAAAACTAAAAAAATAATCGTGTATAAGTAAATAATATAGAATATTTATAAAGGCACATTTTCCTAGAGCATCAAAAAGCAGAAATAAAGAAAAGGCTAGAAAAAATCAAAATAAAATCAAAATGTAGAAATGTACACATGTGTACAAACAAACATTTTGTCGTTCAAGTGAATAAGTTCTATAGAGCAGAATCTACAGTGAGCAGCAAATTACAAGTATTACTAAAAACCACGTCAACCACAGAAGGGTATACTTCCTGTTATTTTACAAATGCAGGCCTTGTGGTCTTCTTCTAGAAATAATTTATTTTTGCTCACATGCAGGCGACTGTAAAGTTATACTGAATAAATGATTTTAACAACGATCGATAAGTCCAGATGTTCGGTTTGATGAGGTTAGAAAAAGAAAAGAAAAAACAGAGAAATGGTAGTTAGCCAAGTTTTTATTCTTTTTGGCTGTTTGTGATAAATTCCTATTTTATTTCCCAGTAAAACTTTTATGGCCAAGACAAAATAAATAAATATAGCATCTTAAGTATTAAAAGTTCTCACATAGCATTAAAACACGTCAACAGTGGTATAACAAGGTTAAAATCAGAAATCGATGCATTTCTGCTGAAAATGTATTGCTGAACAATTAGATAAGCAGTTCTGTTAAAGCTAAGAGTAGGAAGCACGAGATGCACTATCTGTTATAATAGCTATAGATTATAATGAAACATAACTTCTTTCGTTATTTCCCCAGAATTGTTTAGTTATCAACTCTGAACCTTGTACTGTGTATTTAGCGGTGTTTCTGCACAAGATTTCTTTATTGTATTTATGAGATAAGCTGAAAATTGGATGATAAATTCCTTCTGCCAGGTTTGACCGTTGGGCTAAATCAATGGTGTACGGTACATTAAAACAATATTTACAGCAATACTAACGCGTGTTCTACTATAATAGCAAAGAAGTGCTTGGAAGTAATGCAGTTGTTATAGTTCTGTAAAAATGTGAAAACACAAACATTCCTATTAGCGGAACATACTAATAAATCTATACTCTCCAAATCCATTTCTAAAACCAAGCAAAAAAATGAAATATGTATATAATGGTAAAATTAAAAAAAGCAAAGGAATACTGATTTAAAATAGGACAATTTAAAGTGTATCAAGTCTAAATTTGAGACTTCCCCTTCAGAATAAGTGTTCTTAAGGTTCACTGAATGTTCTTGAGTAAACAAAATTACAACAGCGGTTCCTGAGTGTCACAATCCTGTCATAAGAAGCCGAAGCCGTTTTTAACGGTACTACACAAAAAAGTGGAGGGAAATTTGACATATCTTTGATCGCAAATGAAAAGATTCACATTTTTACCTGGTTGACATCTTTAGCCTCTGCTGGCGTTTCTGGCATCTGTGTGGCAAGCATGGCACGTCCAGGAAGGGGTTTATTCCCACATGGCACCTTAGAACACAGAAAAATAAGTAAACTCGTTTAAACGACTGCTTACGGTGAAATAAAAAAACAGATAAGTCAGTCTACTTTTCTTGAAATCACTTATTCCTAACAGAGGATAACTTCTTTTTCCTTATCATGGGACTGTGCACTCTGACATATCTGCAGTTTCAAGGTTTTTGTGAGTAACCGCTTCGTAACCGAGTCATGTGAGGGACTGATTATCGACGGTGACTGTCTGAAGGGAAGTAGCTACAAAAAGCTTCAAAAATAACTTCCTCTATCAAAGACCTCCGTGTGAACAAAAACAAGGATTTAATATATCATGCGAACAGGATTCTCTGTAAACATTATTGGTTAACATGGCGGATTTTACACATGAGCTACATTGCAAACGTAAAAGAAGGTATTAATTAAATAAACAACACTTAAGGAATCCGAAAGGTCATGTATAATTACAAACAATAGCTAAAATGTATCTTAAAAGTGCTCTACAATTTTTCAAATACACATTAGTGAAGCCTATACTAAGAAAGACAGATCTGTGAGCAGCTAAGTGATTTTTAGCCACATGAAGTCAGGGAAAAACATTTAAGAAACGCACAGAACATAAAAAACAGTCTGTCTAACCCACTGTCAACTTACTAAGGACATTAGGATATAACGTGTATCTTAGCTGTCATCTACATGCAAGTCTAGCATTAAATTAGCCAAACGGTTGGCTAAACAGTTAGGCTAACCTGGCTCTAAACTCCCCAAAACACGAACTACTTCTCCGGGAACTCGTTGTAAACTCACTGAAATGACATTATATGCATAAACGACTCCGAGTCCGTTCAGCCGCTTTCCATTTTTTCCTGTCAAAGCAGTAAAATGAAGACAGAGCAGCCGAAAACCTGAAGAACGAGTGGCTACTCCTTCCCGTTACCGTCTTACTGAAACATGCTGCATCATGGGAATGAAGCGACTTGTGATGCCTTCAATAGGGTAGTAAAACTGAATACTCAGTATTTTAAGGTTGCTTAAATTTTTTTTTAAAACGTGTACATCCACCTTGAGGAAGCTTTGACATTTTTGTTTAATGTTTATCGGGTAAGGGTGGCTAAGCCTCTCTAATATTGGCCAGACTTACACAAAATAACCTTTATAAACCACGTTTTTGGTTTTATCTGACAAAAAAAAACAACAACAAAAAACACAAGACATTTTTATCCTTTACGCTTTATCCACATAAATAAATTTAAACAATCGTCTATTGAAAGTGCAGGAGGATATGGAGGTAAATTAGCAAAAGTAATAATACAAATGCGACTTTTGATTAATGTCTGCTTCTTACGAGTAACACCTAAACCCCTCGCAAGAGCTGAGTTGTTGTCTGTTAGGATGAGAAGTACGTAATGTTCTGTAACTAAAAAAACAAAACTCTCCTAATTTCAATAAAATATATTAGGAATAAATCTAACAATAAATATTTTCTTTCAGTAAGGGTAAATAATTATCATATATCATATATAATATAAAAATATATATTCATTAAAGTAAGGATTTGTGGGAGCCCAATAAATAATAATTAGTTAGTAATAATAAATGAAATGATGAACTTTCTAAAATTGGGTTAAGAAGCTCAAATTTGTAGCAGGGTAAGGTTTAGCATTTTATGGTTACAAATTGGGAAAACATTACAACCTATTTAGGTATAATATTTATCGCCCCCCCTTTTAAAAAACTGCTAAAATGAACCTCAAGCGGCGATAGCACAAACCGGAAACTCATATTCTTGAAATAAGACAATCAACTACGAGGCTCATAACAATCATTGACTTCTGCTAAGGTGACACATTTATCCATAAAACTGTTTGTAATAATGAAACAAGAGCAGTTAACTGAATCAATATTTTCAGTTGAAGTAAATGTTAAGGTGCGATTCGTTACTAAAAACAACAGCTGACATCACATTTAAAACCAAATGTGCTTGAACGCAAGTAAAACAAGCGATTGCCTTTATTGCTGTTCCAATTTCCTTGTTGCGGGCTTTCCGGTTGAAAACAATCGGAATGAGCATTATGTCATCAGACTTATAAACACTGACACATATTCCCTTGTTGCATCATGAGTTCCACCTCCAAGTCCATAAAGGGTTGGAGTAAACATTAAGATTAGATCAAGTCAAGGGTAACATTCTGGTTAAAAAAACAAAATCGTTATTGTTTAACAAGGGACCGAAATCAGCGGGTTTATGATTAGAACATAATTTAATTTTCAAAAAGCCAACTGTCTATGGAGTTAAATTCCTACCAAAACGTTGCACGCAAATTATTTAGCAAGGTATGATATCACAAAGTCAAAGGGGATTTACATCCTGCTGAGCCTACCTGCATAAAAACAGGCGTGTCAAGAAAACAAAAGCAATAACAAACTACAACAAGGGAGCTACATGTAAAAAAAAAATATTTTTTTAAGCACTTTAAGCCTTGAAAGTTTATTTAAAATTTACAATTATTTTGTTTTATTGACAATATTCGCTTTAACTATTTGAAGGATTTATATGTGATTAAAGCTTTCCATATATGTTTACATCTTAAATGTTCTCAAATCTGTGTTACAGATTTTTACAGTTTGTTTACAAATAAACATGTTATACTTTACATTGTTCTACATTCAAAAGGTCACAACGATCTATTTTGACGTGATCCGGGGTTATTAATCTAATGATAATTAATTACATCCACTTAATGGGGATAATTATTATTATTATTATAGATCCTACACTGATTTATATTACACATAGGTAAAAAGTGGAAGAAGTGGAACAATGGAAACCTCACAGAAATGAGGATCAAGTGACTTAAATGTCCAGGTGGGATTTTATTCAGTATGTAAAAGCGGAAGCCAAACATTTACATTGTAACTGGAAATATTTTTTGGAGTGAAAACCCTTACACATGAAACGCAAGATATTTTAGGAATTAAGTTTTGAGAGCCCTTTTCTGAAATGATTTCAAAAAAAAAAATAAAAGAAATTCCCTTTACATGAAATGACATTGATCAAGAAAAGACCAGTTTGGAGTGAAAACACCAAAACTAACTAAGAATAAATACTAAGGTAAATAAATAAAATACAAAATAAATTAAAATATCTCCTTCATGATAAAAATACAATATTTCAGTTGAAGGTGAGTACAGAAGAAACCAGGTGGTCTGCTTTCATTAGATGGACTTTGATTTCCCTCCTGATCAGCTCCCAGGCCTCAGCACTGTGGTCCTGAAGGAACAACAATATCATTATCATTAGTCCAACTTTAAAGCATTTTTAAAACATTAAGTACATTGTAAATTAGACAACATAAACTTACCATCTTTTTCAGGAATTCATTTGACAGCCTCTTGAAATACAAGTGCAGCTTGGTGTTCTTCTTCTTGCCCTGAGGCCAATTCTGAAAATGGAACAGGAAAACAAGTATAAGATGGGTTTATTGCAAATTTCAATATGAATGTGAATTTGCAGGATATGCCCAAACTTACACAGGAGTGAAGTTCATCAGCCTGTTTGTTGACAACATTGAGGAAGTGCTCCACTGTGATCTCCTGCTATGATGGAGAGTTTTGGTCTTCCCCAAATAAGGTACTAACTTCCTGTAGAATCTGAACTGTGAAGGAAAGTTTTCCCTCAGCATGGGGGAACAAGGTGGAAGAAAGGATAATCAGTGGTGTTACGTTTATGATCAGTTTGAGTCCCTGAGATTAAAAATCAGCTGAGGAGGATTTACTCTTGCTTTGGAAGCCTGACTGTACAAATGATGAGGGAAAGCCACAGTGTTCCGCTCCTCATCCTCAGTGCTGTTAGAGCTGTTATTAGCCTGCAGCACACACACACACACACACACACACACACACACACACACACACACACACACACACACACACACACACACACACACACACTCTCACACACACACACACACAATCTATGGTCGATCCACCTGCAGCTCAGCGGGGCGCATGCGCAGAAAAGGGCGAGAAACACAAGCGAAGAAAATCCTCTTCATTATTATGATTTTTTTTTCTTCTTTTGGATAAAGAATCAAAGTTCTCTGGATGAACTCGGATGTCTCCATGTGTTAATGTGATAGAGCGGAGCTGCAGAGCAGCATTTAAACCTGAGAACACAAATTCCGCTTTCATAATATTTCATCTAGACGTCAACTGGGGCTTTAAGCTTTTAGAAGTGGATTTCAGGTTTTATTATAATAATAATAATAATAATAATAATAATAATAATAATAATAATAATAATAATAATAATAATTGGAGAACGGTGTAAAAAAATTCATGTATTCAAACATACATGCAATAATATAAAAAGCAGCTGTTAGTTATTTGAAGATACATCCTTTTTGTGTCCTAAAAATATTTATGATTCTGTTGAACAAATTAAAACTAATAAATTAATATTTGTCTAAAACTAATTCAACTGTAGATTATTTATATGGTTTGTTTAACAACACTGTCTCAAAAACTAGTAGGCCTGTTATTCATCCTCTTTTGTTTTATGCGTCAAAGTGGAATGTAGAATGTGTTAATAACTACAATAGGACTAATTCAGGCTGTTCCAGCTAAAACAAGTTGAAATATCATTGGTGGATGAGCGTCAGAGCAGCTTTCAGTTTCTCTCCTTAACCTTCCCGGTTTGGCTGCTATCAGTTTCTGTGGGTTCAGACCGAGGAAGTGATGCAACTCAAACAACTACAAACACCTGTTGGCTCATTCATTCATAAATTGATGGCCAGATCACTGATGAACTGCATTAAATATAATAAATGTTCCACAATCGGAAGTTTACTTTCATCTCTTTATTTCAACTATTTTGTTGAGCAATTATTAACACAAAAGAATTATTGGATTTTATTATAAAAGAAACATTTTCTAACACACATTGTAATATATTGATGCAATATATTTTTATTTAAACAGTTCTTTAAATAGAAAAACATTAGTGCCATTAAAAATAAACTGAATTAAATTGAATCATATATTCAAGACATTTATCTTGTTTTACAGATTAAATATTAAAAATGCAGATATCGAATAAAAGCATTAACAAAAGAAAAACAAAACCCAACTAATTTCAAAGCAGTTTTGTTGTTTCTGAAGGAATTTCTGTTATAATAATTTATTATCAATGAAAGACAGTTTTAGCATTGATAGAAAGTCGTTTCTTAAAAACCGGTGACAAAGAACTTGTTTTTTCTGCCAAAAATTGAAACACTTCGAACCAGAAAACGTTTCTTTTTTTTTTCTAAACGAAACGAATCACCATCCGCTGTATTTTCTGGAATGTAAGATCAAAGTTTGATCCGGATCATAAAGTCTCGTTTCAACAAAGGTAATATACTTTTTTTCTTTAAAATTTTTAATCATGTTTAAACTGTATATCTGTTTATATTTCCCCCGAATAAAGGTTTTCCATCTCTAACCAATGTTGGTCTCCTCAGGTTTTTCCCACAGGTGTGTAAGGAAATCGAAATCCGTGTACTCTGGTTTAAAAGCCACCCATCAGCTCTGCTCCAGCACAACTACACCAGGAGACATTCGGTACATTCAAACAATAGTTATTATTTGTTTCAAAAACAATCTTAAAGGAAATGAAGAGGATTTTCGTTGCCTGCGTGTTTCTCGCTCTGCTCTGCGCATGCGCCCCGCTAAGCTGCAGGTGGATGGGCCATAAATTTAGACAGTACAGCGAAAACTCCTTAAATCTACTGGATATGATGGTAAGAAACGGCATTTTAAGACTTTTTTAAGTAAAGAATATTTACAGCATAATGTATCATGTGGTTATCTGTGTGCTCCAGGCTAATAACAGCACTAACAGCACTGAGGATGAACAGCAGACCACTGTGGCTTTCCCTCATCATCTGTACAGCCAGGCTTCCAAAGCATCTGTAAGTACTCCTCAGCTGATTTTTACTCTCGGTGATTCGAACTTATCATAAGGACAGCAATGAGGAAAGAACATCTTACTGTCTCCTTGTTCTCATTATTTTGTGTCTTCTTCTTGTTCCAGGCTGAGGGAAAACTTTCCTTCACAGTTCACGTCTTAAAGGAGGTCAGTTCCCTGATCGAGGAGCATCAAAGCTCTCCATCATGGCAGGAGATCACAGTGGAGCACTTCCTCAATGTTGTCAACAAACAGGCTGATGAACTTCACTCCTGTGTAAGTTAATCTCAAATTAGACTGGAATTTATTTATTTGTTTTATACAGAATAAAATTACTTTTTCAGGAAATTTATAAGCATAATACTTATATCTGAGTTTGTATTATTGCAGATTAAAGTCCACGGTCACATGAAGAAGAAGAACGTCAAGCTGCATTTGTATTTCAAAAGGCTGTCAAATGAAGTTCTCAAGAAAATGGTAAGTTTATGTTTTCTATCTAGTGCTATGTACTTCATTTTTAATTTAAAAAAAATAAAATAATGATAATGACGTTGTTGTTCCTTCAGGACCACAGTGCTGAAGCCTGGGAGCAGATCAGGAGGGAAATCAAAGTCCATCTAAGTAAAGCAGACCACCTGGTTTCTTCTCTGTTCACCTCCAACTGAAAAATGAACATGGATGACATTTTATTAATTTATTATTAAATTTATTTATTTGTTTGTTTGTTTGTATTATTTTTCAATTTAATTTTTAAATCTTATTATTATGTCATATTACTGCTTTTTTAAGAAACAGTTTTATACAAATTGCTATTATATGTACTTCACTTTTTCTATTTATTGTAAATCAAATATTATATTGTTCATATTTATGTAAAATAAATATTTAATATTTTTCAATGAAAAAATTTGTTCATTGTTTCATGATTGTTATAAAAAAATCTTGGTTAATTTGCAAAGTAATTGTCTTATGCAGTATCCTAAAAAGCATACACAATGAGCCTACAGCAGTAAACCATAACCTTAATTTCTTTTCTTTTTCTTTAAGTGGTCCAAGAATTTTTGTTTTCTTCTTCAGAAAAATAATTTGTAAAACGTTATCTATAACTAAACACAGTGGACACAATGCTGCTAACTAACTTCTCATCAGCATTATTAAACCCAATAAAAATGGAAGGACCTGGAACTGAAACGTTTACTTTTCCAAGGATGTGGTATCAGATGTGAAAGAAAACATCTGGCAAATCATGGCGCCCCACCCAAATAAAAAAAGTCATTTTTTGCAGCTAATATCTTCTATTTTTTAAGATATCCTGCTATTCCAGACAAAACAAAACAAAAATAAATCAAGATTAAGTCCAGTGGTAACCTTGAGATTGGGTTTACCCGTTATTATTTGAATATGAGTCATTCACAAGCGAAATAAAACATTCTTCCATTCTCTTACAAACCACCAAGAAAATGTTTTGACCACAATTTTGATAAAATAGTTTTAACAGAAAGTAATTTGTTCTAGCTGAACATTTGCCTGACTCCACAAGTTGTAATTTGAAATCTGAACATCTTTTTTGCATTGTCTTATAATTTTTGTGTTTTATTCAAAATAACTGTTGCAGCCAAACCAGTGCGTGGGTGTGCGTTTATTCACAGTAGACTTATAAATGACAGCACGCAGTCACAAATAATAGAAGGGATTAGGTTTGAAAACATTCTGTGTTCTAATGTAGATTATCTGATGAGCTCTTTTACACCAAGGCTTTTAAATGTTTTTGACACTATTTCTTCTTTTAAGGTCAGAATTGTTAAGTAGACAAAAGGCACCAAGGAGAACGGAAACCAACGCACTTGAAAAGGAGTACATGAGAGCGAAACAGATATAAGGCAAGCCAAACCTCCAGGATCCTTTTGAGATCTACAAAAAAAAACGTTCATTGTTTAACCTCACTGCAGCGTCAGCAATGGCGAGCTTTTTAAAAATAATAAATTAATAATCAAAAACTCAATTAAAAATCGTCATTTCCTATTTGTTGTCTTCTAGATATTATGCACAGACAGCTCATATGCTGCTGCGTTGATCAGAGAACTGTGCTAATTAGCTGAGCCTGAGATTCACAAGCTCAACTGATTATGCAGCTGCAGCTAAGCTAAGTTGGCAAATGATGTTTGAACAGCTTCTGACCAAGAGTGGGACGATGCCGCAGATACTGAATATATCTATTTTACTGGAGGGAATGTAGAGCTATGAACGTAAAAGTGAGAAAAAGATTCAAATCCAGACAATGTACCAGATGTTGATTAAACAGTAACTACTGACACACTTCCAGGCTGTATTAAAAATAGCTTCCATTATTTAATTGCTTGCTAAAGCTACTACACCAACTAAACTACACTAGTTACAAAGTGGTAAAATACAAAGAAAAAAACGATGGTAGGTGCCATGCATTCCTGCACAAACTCAAAAGGGCGAGTACTTCACAACTCATTATCATGGAAACATTCTACAGAAGACTCTGTTCTCTAACCACCAGACTGACCAACATCTCCATAAACAAGTTCATCAGGATGGTGTCTGACACAGTGTGTGTTTGTGTGCACGCCCTGTACTTTGGCATGTCTTTGTCTACAACTCACACAAGGAAAAACATATTTATAATTCCTTTATGTGTCTACTACATGTGAGAAACTTCTATAGAAAATTGATAGACTTGTTCTTAAACTACAGTTTAACCCAAAATACAAGTTGTTATAAAAAGACGTTAGACAATAGAATCCTTGCAAATAAGGATGTCCTTGAGACTTTTTCACATTAGTCTGTTGACAGGTTTTAATGCAAATAGCAGTGATGTGTTATGAAACAAAGGAAGTATCAATTTATAAATTAAAACACAAGTTAACAGTTTATGAAAACTATCCAGGAGGCAGTAGAGTGTATGTCTTACAACCTATAACTATAAAGTTAGCAATCTGTTCCCATCACTGTTCAAAATGGATTAGTAAACCCACTTCAACAACTTAAGCCAAATTTCTGTTGAAATAGTAAAGCTACAATATATTCTTTCCCATCGGCATCGCCAGACCTCATTTACTGAGGCACGTGCCCCAGTAAAAATGAACTGTGCTCCAGTCATGATAAATAAATATCAGATGGAAGAAAACACATATTTCTACTCAAGAGTTGCAAGTGTTTGAGTTCTGGTAACATTCACTCCAGTCAGTTTTAATATTTTTGAAACCATCCATCCATTCATTTTCTGTACACCCTTGTTACTAAAGGGGTCCGGTGGGTCTGCTGGCGCCTATCTCCAGCTAACAATGTGCAAGAGACAGGGGTACACCCTGGACAGGTTGCCAGTCCTTTGCCGGGCAACACAGAGACATACAGAGCAAACAACCACTCATACACACACTCAAACCTAAGAACAATTTAGAATGCCCAATCATCCTTGTTTTTGGACAGTGGGAGGAAGCCGGAGTACCTGGAGAGAACCCATGCATGCACAGGGAGAACATGCAAACTACATGCAGGAAGACCCAAGGTGGA
>JAVLVB010000001.1:5481176-5492368 GCA_032876305.1 Orestias chungarensis | reverse complement strand
ATATATATATATATATATATATATATATATATATATATATATATATATATATATATATATATATATATATATATATATATATATATATATATATATATAAAACATATTCCATGAACACCTTTTTAAAATGTTTTTAAATTTCTCTATTTTCACAAAATTAGACTGATACAGAAAATTTTGGTGCAGTAAGAGAACTAAAACAAACTACATAGATAAAATATGAAATAGATTAAAATATCTCCTTCATGACAAAAGTAAAGTATTAAGCCTTTATGTACTCAACTATACATTAAAGCATATAAAAAATTAGCTGTTTAGTTATTTGAAGATACACATTTTTGAATCCTATACATGGTTATAATTCTGTTGAAAAAATAAAAACTAGAATAGTAACCCCAACCCTTTTGTTTCTTTTTTTGAGCTGATTAAACTGTTGAATGGTTTAGGTGATTATTTAACAACTTTATTGTCTCATTAACTATAGTAATTATTTTTCCTGTTTTGTTTTCTATTTTAAACTCGAATGTACAATGTTTAAAGAACTAGAATAGGACTAATTCAGGCTGTTCCTGCGAAAACAAGTTGAAATGCCATTGGTTGTTGAACGTCAGAGCAGCTTTCAGTTTCTCTCCTGAACTTTCCCTGTTTGGCTGCTATCAGTTCCTGTGAGTTCACGCCGAGGAAGTGATGCAACTCAAACAACTAAAAACATCTGTTGGCTCATTCATTCATAAATCTTTTAAAATAATTTTCCACTATTTTGCTCCATGGAGCTTTTTGATGTGTTATCAAAGCAAAAGAAAGATTCGATTTTATTACAAAAACAATTTAATACCACACATTATAAATATAACTGACATTAATTTAAATATTACCTTATGTAGAAAAGCTTTTGTGTTAATCTTAATATTAAACTGACTTGGTTAATTGCTTATTAACTATAAGTAAGAACCAGAATGAATGAATTATTGAATTGTAATCCTATCTCATAAAGTGAGATAATATGCTGGTAATTGGCGCTAAAAAGTGTAGTACATTCTATTTATTTTTTACAAATGTAATATTTAATATTTGAAGATCAACTGAAGCAATAACAGAAGAAAGCAAAACCCACTAATTCCCATCCAGTTTAGTTTTTTTCTGAAAGAGTGTATGTTGTATTAATCCGTAATGACAGTTTTGGTTTTTAATAGAACATCGGTTAATAAGGAGAGGTTGAAAAGAACGGTTTGTTTTTTCTGCAAATGTTTAAAATCACTTCCAGCTCTATTTTCTGGACTGTGAGAACAAATTATGATCGGGATCATGACGTCTCTGTTAAACAAAGACAATAGACCTTTTTTATTCCATTTTTAACTTTGAATAATGTTTAAATTTTATATCAGTTTATATTTGATATGAATATTAAATTTGTTCAAAAGGTTTTTCTTCAAATAAGCTCTAACCAATGTTGTTTTCCGGCTACATGAATCAATGCTGTTCTCCGCCGCAGGTTTTTCCCCGCAGGTGTCAGGAAAACGAAATTTGTCTTCTCTTGTTTAAAAGCTCCGCATCAGCTCTGCTCCAACACAACGACACCAGGAGACATCCATAGAAGTTGTATTCTTTATTTAAAAGACAAAAAGAGTCACAAAAATGAAGAGGATATTCTTCGCTTGTGTGTTTCTCGCTCTGTTCTGCGCATGCGCCCCGCTGAGCTGCAGGTGGATGGACCATAAATTCAGACAGTACAGCGGAAACTCCTTAAATCTGCTGGATATGATGGTAAGAAACGGCATTTTAAGAATTGTTTAAGTCTATCTAAAGAATATTTACAGCATAATGTCCCATGTGGTTTTCTGTGTGCTGCAGGCTAATAACAGCACTAACAGCACTGAGGATGAAGAGCAGAACACTGTGGCTTTCCCTCATCATCTGTACAGCCAGGCTTCCAAAGCATCAGTAAGACCTCCTGTGCTGCTTTGTTAGTCTCAGTGATTCAAATGATCATAAATGGTACAGCAATGATTTTTGCAATTATTTCACATCTTCCTCCTTTCCTTGTTCCAGGCTGAGGAAAAACTTTCCTTCACAGTTCAGATTCTACAGGAAGTTAGTACCTTGTTTGGGGAAGATCAAAGCTCTCCATCATGGCAGGAGATCACAGTGGAGCACTTCCTCAATGTTGTCAACAAACAGGCTGATGAACTTCACTACTGTGTAAGCTTTGGCATATCTTTCAAATATACATTTATGTTGAAATTTGCAATAAACCCATTTTAAGCTTGTTTTCCTGTTCTTAACTACTACAGATTGGGGCTCAGGACCAGAAGAAGAAGAACACCAAGCTGCACTTGTATTTCAAGAGGCTGTCAAATGTAGTTCTCAAGAAGATGGTAAGTTTATGGTATCTATCTGCTGCTATGTACTTCATTTTTAATTTAAAAAAATATTATAACGATAATGACGTTGTTGTTGTCCCTTCAGGACCACAGTGCTGAAGCCTGGGAGCTGATCAGGAGGGAAATCAAAGTCCATCTGATGAAAGCAGACCACCTGGTTTCCTCTCTGCTCACCTCCAACAGAAATACTGTATGATTGTCACAAAGGAGATATTTTATAATTTATTTATTTATCTATGTATTTATTCTGAGGTTGTTTAGTCTTTTCACTGCACCAAATTAGTATTTTCTTTATCAATGTCATTCTGCGAAAATAAAGATATTTAAAAACATAAAAAAATAAGTTTGGAGATTGTATTATTTCATTTATCTCATGTGTTTTAGTCCTTAAGATAAAACAAATAAATAAACAAAAATATATTTATGCAGGATTAATTGTCTGCCGATTTTAATCAGAATGCCTTTAACTATTTGTTTATGCATTTAAGGTTTCTTTTCTCATGTACTGAATAGAATACATAGAATTAACATACCTTTCATCCAAACAAAAACAAAAAAACTACATAAATAACATATTATAAGTGAATATAAAAGCAGTTCCAAAGTTGTACTTTTCAATTTTAAATGGAAAACAGCTTGGTAAACCAACATGGCCCAAAGTGAAATAACACATCTCCCCTAACTGTAATAACTAGTTTTCCCACCACAGCCAATAACAATTGTCACCAATAGTTTGTGATAAGTTAATAAATATTTTTTTTTTTCTAATCTTGAAATTCAAATCACGCATTTATCACAAATTTGTGAAATACAGGATATTAAAAAAACTAAACAATATAATGCCACCACCAAGTAAAACACATGATCACAATTCATGTAATAAATCAAAGATGGTTTGCTTCTATTAGATTGGCCTTGATCTCATTCATGTATTCATGTTGGATAAAAATGTTTTTGTTTTTCATGTATTCTGTTAGTTTTAAGTGAGAGGGTGTGTCATCATACTGCTCAGTTGTATTTCAGTATTTTTTATGTTTTTCTGTTGTTAACTTTTCTTAGCCAGTCACCTCAGTTTGTCTCTAGGCTACAGCAAAGTATTGTCACATCCTATGTTTCCCAACCTGTTATTTGTCTTCTTATCAAGCTCCCAGCAGTGTGCTCCTTTTTGGACATTTCTGTTAATTATTACATTCACCTAAACTTAACATGTCCTTCCTCATCTATTTTGGGTTCTTGACACTGCGTGATGATATGTCTATCAGTATATCTAAAAACTAAAAAACACAAAACACACACACATACAAAAACACTCATTTAACATTGACATATTCAGTATCCGCAGCAACATCAGACTCTTCGCCAAAATGTGTTAAAAATCATTTGTAAACTAAACACATTTTAGCCCCAGTTGCACGATCAGTTTAGCTGCAGCTGCATGATCAACTGAACCCATAAATCTTAGGCTAAGCTGATCAGCACAGTCCTCTGATCAACGCACCAGCATAAGAGCCGAAAGCACAGACCTGACAGAATCCAAAGACATACGTTGAATCACAATCCATCCAACATTTACTCAACCAACAATAAAAAAAATAAAATAGTCATGTTTGTGTATAACATGTAAAAGACAACAAACAGGACATGATGATTGTTGAAGCAGTTTTTGATACTAATAAATAAAACAAAACTCCCATTGTTCAATGTTACAGTAAAAAAGCATATTAATTATGTTTTTGTTTTTATAGATCCTGTAAAAGGTCCTGGAGGTTTTCATTGCGCCATTTCAAGAGGAATCAAGAATTAGTTTATTTATATAACGCCAATTTACAACAGATGTCGTCTAAAGGCACTTTACAAGAAAATCTATTAAAATCAAAGATACATCATAAACAAATAAATTTTAAAACGTTCCAATCAAAGGAACCCCAGCAGATTGCATCGAGTCATTGACTTGTAGCATTCACTCCTCTGGAGTCAGCAGACCAAACAATGGCTTGTGTTGTCGTTAACTTTACAGCAATCCCTCATACTGAGCATGCATGTAGCAAAAGTGGAGAGGAAAAACTCCCCTTTAACAGGAAGAAACCTCCAGCAGAACAAGGCTCAGTACAAGCAGCCATCTGCCATGACCGACTGGGGGTTTGAAAAGACAGAAAACTAAATTAGATGCACAGGATACTGAAAAAAAAGAGTTTATAGCAGCAGTGGTAGAGCTTCACTGGAAGCATCTCAGCCCATGTTCTCGTCCAAGAAGCTGTCTCAGCTAACAGAACGCCAGACCGGGTGTGGTTACTATGGAGAGAAGAACACTAAGAGAAAACAAAAGGTTAACAAGGTTGAAATAACGGTAACTAAGCAGATTGGACAAAGGAAGAAAGTAGCAGAGAGATAAGTGGTCAGATTGTCCTCCAGCAGTCTAAGCCTATAGCAGCATAACTATAGAAAAACTTAAATAACCTAACCCTATAGAGTGAGCCATGAAGAAGGTAGAGCAAAAGCGAACCGTCTGTCAAGACTGAGTTCCTCCCCCAACCGGATTAGGCTGTCTTCTCTACCTCTTCCTAACTATAAACTTTACCAAACAGGAAGGTTTTAAGCCTAGATTTGAAACTAGACAGGGTGTGTGCTTCGCGGACTAAAGCTGGAAGCTGGTTCCACAGGAGAGGAGCCTGATAACTTAAAGATCTGCCTCCCATTGCGCTTTTAGAGATTCTAAGAACCACCAGTAAACCTGCAGTCTCTGAGCTAAGTGCTCTGTTAGGCACATAAGGAGTAATCAGATCTCTGATATACGATGGAGCTTGATTAGTGAGGGCTTTATATGTCAGAAGAAGAATCTTAAAATCTATTCTAAGTTTGACAGGGAGCCAATGAAGGGAAGCTAAAATTGGGGAGATATGATTTGATATGATTTTTAAGTTTCATCAGAACTCTTGCTGCAGCATTTTGGACACTGTAGACTTTTAATTGCATTTTGTGAACTTCCTGCTAATAAAGAGTTACAATAGTCCAGCCTTGAAGTAACAAATGCATGGATTAGTTTTTCAGCATCTGTCCTAGAGAGAATATTTCTAATTTTTGCTATATTCCTAAGGAGAAAGAAGGAAATCTTACAGACCTGTTTTATATGGGACTTGAAAGATATTTCCTGATCAAAAATAACACCAAGGTTCTTTACATTGTCAACAAACGCAAACCTGATGGTATCCAGGTCAAGTGGCTGACTAAGCAATTTCTTTTTTAGAGGTTCTGGTCCAAAGATAACTAATTCTGTCTTTTCAGAGTTCAAGAGGAGAAAGTTTAAAGTCATCCACATTTTAATGTCATCTAGACACGGCTTTAATCTACCAAACTGACTGGTTTCCTCAGGATTTATAGATAAATACAGTTGTGTATCATCAGCATAACAGTGGAAATTAATACCATGCTGTCTGATGATTTTACCAATAGGGAGCATGTATATAGTAAATAGAATTGGGCCAAGTACAGAACCCTGTGGTACTCCACAAGTAACCTTACAATGCGAAGAAGATTTGTCATTAAGATGAAAAAACTGGGATCTATCAGACACATATGATTTAAACCAGCCTAGTGCTGTTCCCTTGATCCCCACAGTGTGTTCGAGCCTTTCAATGAGGATATTGTGATTGACTGTGTCAAAAGCAGCACTGAGATCTAACAGAACTAGAATAGATACGAGTCCATTGTCTGAGGCCATGAGAATATCATTTGTAACTTTAAGGAGAGCTGTCTCAGTGCTATGACGAGCTCAGAAACCTGACTGAAATTCTTCAAATAGGTCATTATTCCTCAAATGCTCTCTCAGTTGATTAGCAACAATTTATTCAAGGATTTTAGATAAAAAAGGAAGATCAGATATGGGTCTGTAATTTATTAGGTCTTCTTGATCAAGAGAAGGTTTCTTAAGTAGGGGTTTTATTACAGCTACCTTAAGAGCCTCTGGTTCATAACCATTCACTAATGACAAATTAATCGTATCCAAAATGGGGGTAACAATAATAGGAAATACTTCTTTAAACAATTTTGTCGGGATTGGATCCAACATACAAGTTGAAGGATTAGATGAAGAAAATATTTTTGAAAGCTCAGAAGGCTCAACTGGAACAAAACACTTCAAACAGCGATCCGGCTCCAGAGCCACATTCAGCGCCTCATTGCTTACTGAGGTAGTAGTTATGTTTGGTAGGATGCCATCAATTTTAGTTTTAATAGATTCAATTTTATCAATAAAGAATTCCATAAAGTTATTACAGCTAAGAGTTGGAAGAATGGATGATATAACAGAGTTTTCATTTCTCGTAAGTTTAGCAACTGTATTAAAAAGAAACAGGATTGTTCTTATTCTCCTCTACTAATAATGTAAAATATGCAGATCTAGCTTGGCGCAGGGTCCTTTTATACAGAAGCACGCTGTTTTTCCAGGATAAATAAGACTCCTCTAAAAACGACAACTGACATTTTTTTTCCTGGTGTTTCCCTTCAAGGTACGAAGTTCTGAATTAAACCAGGGGGCCAACCTCCTATGAGTAATCACTTTTCTTTTTATGGGGGCTACGTTGTCTAATGTTGTACGCAATGAGGACGTAATACTATGAACAACAGCATCAATCTGTGTAGGGCATGAAATTAATTTGTTGCCTTCCACTGCGTTTCTCTGAAATACGGAAGAAATTAGAGGTGGAATGGATTCTTTAAAGGCTGTAACAGCATTGTCTGATAGACACCTACTATAAAGAGATGTTCTTTCAGATTTTAAGTACTCAGTGAAAATGAACTCCAAAATTATCAAAAAATGGTCAGAAAGGAGAGAGTTATGAGGCAATACTTAACCTTTTTCACACTCAATGCCATAAGTCATCCATTTGGTTCTCCATCTTGGAAGACTAGTGTTTATAATTTCCCTCCTCTCTGGTTTTGTTAAGATTCAGAGATAAAATCCAAATTAAGCAGGTGAAAAAAAAAAAGTAATCAAAAAAGACTTTCAGTAAATGTTATCTTTATTCTGAGTTTATTTTTCAACTTGATGACAACAAAGCATTCTGTAAAAGTGCAAATTTGTCCTGAAGTAGCTTGTTTGTTTTTGGAGAAGAAGGCTTAAGGAGGAGTCTATTTTTTATTTATTTTTTCCATTCTAAAAGGTGAAAGGTGTTGATTAAACATGCATTCTTTTTTGATGTTACTGCATATTACACAAACTTTTCCAAGTTTTTTACCAAATTTATTTTACAAAAATAATAAAGCTGTGAACACATCACTTTGATTGAAATACATTATTTTTTTATTTAACATAATAATGACCAATATAATGATTTTCAATAAATATAAAAAGTAAAATGCATATAAGAATAATTTGTATAAAACCTAAAATAGCAATTGTACCACATAAAAAGATTTAAAAAAAGCATTTTAATTATTGTCATTAAAAATAATTCATGACGTTTTAAACTAAAGTAAATAATAATAAAAAATACAAATAAATAAATAAACTAATAAATTTAAAAAATGGTATCCATGTTCACTGTTAGCTGGAGGTGAGCAGAGAAGAAACCAGGTGGTCTGCTTTCATCAGATGGACTTTGATTTCCCTCCTGATCAGCTCCCAGGCGTTAGCACTGTGGTCCTGAATGAACAACAATCATCATCATTATTAAAATTTCCAATTCTAAAACATTATGTAAATGGAAGGAGATAGATAACATAAACTGACCATTTTCTTCAGGACTTCATTTGACAGCCTCTTAAAATACAAGTGCAGCTTGAAGTTCTTCTTCTTCATGTGACTGTGGACTTTAATCTGCAACATTAAAAATGATTAGAATTTGTAACTTTCCAATGAAAAGTATTTATATTTCATTTTTATTTAAGCAAAAAATCCAGTGTAATTTGAAATGAACTTACGCATGAGTGAAGTTCATCAGCCTGTTGGTTGACAACATTTAAGAAGGGCTCCACTGTGATCTCCTGCAACTTTAAGGAGCTTTGATGCTCCTCGATCAGGGAACTGACCTCCTTTAAGACGTGAACTGTGAATGAAAATTTTCCCTCAGCCTGGAACAAGAAGAAGACACAAAATAATGAGAACAAGAAGACAGTAAGATGTTGTTTAGTCATTGCTGTCCTTATGATAAGTTCCAATCACTGAGAGTAAAAAGCATCTGAGGAGGACTTACTGCCGCTTTGGAAGCCTGGCTGTACAGATGATGAGGGAAAGCCACAGTGTTCTGCTCTTCATCCTCAGTGCTGTTAGTGCTGTTATTAGCCTGCAACACACAGAAAACCACATGAGACATTATGCTGTAATTATTCTTTACTTAAAAAAGTCTTAAAATGCCATTTCTTACCATCATATCCAGTAGATTTAAGGAGTTTTCGCTGTACTGTCTAAATTTATGGTCCATCCACCTGCAGCTCAGCGGGGCGCATGCGCAGAAAAGAGCGAGAAAAACACAAGCGGTGAATATCCTCTTCATTTTAAAGTTTTCTTTTTCTTTTAAATAAAGAATAAAAGTTCTCTGGATGAAACTAAATCTCTCCTGGTGTCGTTGTGTTGGAGCGGAGCTGATGTGGAGCTTTTAAACCAGTGAACACAGATTTCGCTTTCCTGACACACCTGCGGGAAAAAACCTGCGGCGGATAAGAGCATTGATTAGAGCTTATATGATGGAAAACCTTTATTCGGGTAAAATATAAACTGGTATGAAGTTTAAACATTATTAAAATCTGCCTTGAAAAAAAAGTTACATTATCTTTGTTAGAAGCATCATGATACCAAACTTTGTTCTCAGAGTCCAGAAAATAGAGGTGATTCTGATTTTAAACACTGGTGTTTAGAAACAAACTTTCTCTGGCACGAAATGTTTCAGTTTACTGCAGAAAAACAACAACAAAAAAAGCGCTTCTTTTCTATCTCTTCTTATTAATTGATTTTCTATTAAAAACTAAAACTGTCTTTCATTGATAATACATCTTAATAACATAAATTCTTTCAGAAAGAACTTCACTGTTTTGAAATTAGTTGTTTTGCTTGTCTTTTGCTATTGCTTCCGGTTGATTTCCAAATATTAAACATTACATTTGTAAAACAAGATACATGTCTCCAATATATCTCAATCTAATTCAGTTTTTTTTTTACATAGCGCCAATTAACAACATTTCATCTCAGTTTAAGAGAGTACTGATTTAATTCGAAGTATAAATTCTGGTTGATGTTATAGTCAATAGAATATTTAATAAATCTGTTTCTTATTACGATTAGCACAAAGGCTTTTCTATTTAAGTACATTTAAAATTAGTATAAATTATTTGAATTCATTATAATGTGTGAAATAACTTTTTTGTCATTATAAAATACATTTTATTGTTTATATAACTATAATAACTCAACATAAATCTCCATGAAGCAAAATTGTGGAATTTTTTTTTTAAAGTTCAAGGTAAATTTCTGCAATGATTTAAATGTATTTAATGCAGTTCGTCATTAATCTGGCCATTGATTTATGAATGAATGAGCCCACACGTAGTTATTTGAGTTGCATCACTTCCTCGGTGTCAACTCACAGGAACTGATAGCAGCCAAACAGGGAAAGTTCAAGAGAGAAACTGAAAGCTGCTCTGACGCTCAACAACCAATGATATTTCAAATTGTTTTCGCTCGAACAGGTTGAATTACATTGTTTGTATTTACACATTTATCATGCAGGATACGACTATTTAAAACAATAAAACAGGCCAAAATGTGCAGGTCTGTTTAAGTACAATTGATCTGTAAATCCATGCTTTCTCTTGCAGCCCATGTTTAGACATATTCAAGTTTTTTCACCTAACAAAAAATAATAAACAATGATTTTGTTTCACAAACTTAATCAAATTTTTTAATTATGATAATTTTCTAAAAATGAAAACACAATCAATTTCCCACAGATTAGAATAGAAAACACAAATAAACACATTTTTGACACAGAAATGTGAGTCAATGAGTATGTTTAATACCTTGGTGGTTGTTTTTAATTTAAAGGTCCTGCTAACCTGACAAACAAACTTTATGGGAAAGAATATTCTTACTTATTGAATATGAATGCAGAACTGCTCTTTAGACCCTGCCATTGTTGCTTTGGCAGTATATTTAAGGCTGTTGTCCTGCTGGAAGATAAACCTCCACCTCAGAATCATATGCTTAAGAGCTGCTTAGATGTTTTTCCAGGTTTTTTCTGTATGCCTCCGCCTCAAGTATGACAGGGCTATCAATGGGGCAGAAAAGTGTGTTTAGAGATGTGATTATAGTGACATACGTACCTCCATATATTGCATGCCATATATGGAGGTATGCCATGATCATGTGATATGATCATGTGATAAATTGCACATACAAGTTATTATGGCTTCTCTTTTTTCCAACAATGACATTCCTTATGAAGGCCATATTTGTCAAGGACCAACTAATAGTTGTACTGTTTTAAAATCTTCCTACCGGCACATTATATGCCTGCTGCTCTACACTTTTTGTGCTACTTTATTTGGGTGCATCACTTGAGAATGCATTAAAATAAAGTATGAGGACTTTTACAAGGTGGCGGAAACAGACTAAACCGGAGGGTGCAGTGTGTTTGGACAAATGGTGAGCCTCCCTTAGGTGGTTAAACTTGTAGCCTGTTTATAGGTTTGATCTATTTTTCATCCCACAGGGCACCACTGCTGAAGCCTGGGAGGTGATCTGGAGAGAAATCAAAGTCCCTCTAATCAGAGCGGACCATATAGTTACTCCACTGTTAATCTAAAATCTGCTCATTTTAG
>JAVLVB010000001.1:5448401-5469500 GCA_032876305.1 Orestias chungarensis | reverse complement strand
TATATATATATATATATATATATATATATATATATATATATATATATATATATATATATATATATATATATATATATATATTATAGTATGGCTGTTTTTGTGTTTAAGTACAAATATTTACAACATTGGTTTTACTGAGAATGCCTAAAGAACACACATTTGCAGTAAGACATTTGAAATTCAGTTAAGACTTACACAAGTAATCTGTTTTTTTACATCTAGACAGGCATGAGAATCAATTACATACAGAAAAACACATTCACCTTTGGATTTAGATCCTGATCGTGAAAAACTCATAATTTTCCTCAGCGTGTTTTTTGTTTTGTTTTGTTAGATGTTTACTCAACTTTTGATTAAAATGTAAGCAGCCCATGCTTGGTCGGACTTACTAAGCCTGGGAAACCATTTATTGGGATCCCTTTTTAAAGGATTATAAGAAAGCCTATTCTTTTAATTGAAAGGAAAACACAGGAATTTCTAACTGAGGACATTTGATCAGTAGGTTTAAGAATTATTCCAATATTTAATTATTTCTTTTTGGCTGTTATTCATAACTGGTGTATTCACTTAATTTTGGGAGTCATTATGACGATGCCAGTTATCAATTGCATGTTTCGCATTAAAATTTCAAGAACCCTAAAAAGATAAAGTGTTAAAGACAAATTCTGCACTTGAGGTAATTTACAACAGATAGTAAAGCACATAAATAAATAAATAAATAAGAAATATAAACATGTTTAGCTTTAGACAACTGCACTAACTTTAACATTAGAGGGAGTAGTAGTGCAATATGAAGTGGGCCTTTAATGGATGAGCAGATTGGGACTAAAAACTAATATTATACTCTTTTTACATACTAATTTAAAAATATACAAAATCCTTTTTAACTGAAACTCTAGGGAGCTACTCCAAATACACATTTACCTTTAACATTTACAGCTTTGATGTGGCAATCCCAACCTAAAAGGGTTAAAACGTAGTCAGAAAAAGACTGTTATTGACTTATTCTTCTACTCATTGATAAATATCCATTATGCATATTTCTATAGTTTAGAAAGTAGTAGCAGCATGTTAGGTATACAGTACTATGTTGTGCAATTTTAAAAACAGTGCACATAAATATATATATATATTTTAACTGCTGCTACCAACCTGGACATTAAAATCCAAAATGGCTGCTGCCCATATTATAGAAAAAAAAAGTGGCCGGAATAAAGTTTATATTTGCACTTAATGTAATTGCACACATTTACATCAATTTATGAAAGACATATACAGAAATATATTGTTATTGATTGCTTACAGAAGTTGGCTGTGTCATTGTCATCTATCTTTACATATAACATTTTATAATAGGCGCAGCTTAAAGAAAATTCAACTTAAAACTCATTAAATGCGGAAAAATGACCCAGATAAACTGACTTAAAACACATTCATGTTAAGTCATCTTAACAGTTTAACTTGAAACCTTCAACTTGTGTTACAATGGGGATCTACCTTCTCCTTTCTAATATAAAGTAGTAAAATGAATCAAATAGTCATAGATTTGTTGTCCAAACTGATATTTATTTAGAAAAAGGTAGTTTTAGAAAAGTTTTAAGTCTAAAAATAATGATACATTTAGTAAAATATATTATTGGTTATCAATAAACAGGAATAAGTATTTAGGTGGGAGTGTACAGTGTAACAGTATTTTTGAACTAGGAAACATGTAAACAATTGGGTTAATATTGTTGCTTCGTTCACTGGTAAAGACACAAGCAGAAACACAGACCATACCTAAGCAGTTTGTCATACAGGCGGCTCCCTCATATTTGCCTGTATGGTTAAGGGATGTTGGTTGGGGGCAGAATGTAACAACACTTCACTGGTAACTTCAACAGGAACAACAATCATATTCTGCACAGGGGACGTTTGATCATGCTGGGCCCCTTTGTAGTCTGTGTTAAAGAGTCTTTGCCCTTCGAGAGCTTGTAAATGATCTTGCTCCATATCATCAGAAATATCTGCATCACTTCCATAGAGAACCCAGATCCTTCGTGCAACCAAGCCCTCTTTTTCAGGTGGATCATCGCCTTCGTCCTTTCTACCGATCCTTTTCAATCTGTTCATGAAAGCAGCGTGATGTATGCAACGCTTAAGAAGATGTTTACGATAAGCTCTTTGAAGGACAACAGCAGCCTGTTGCTCTTCCTTGTGGTGTACGGTTGTGGTAATTGGTGCAAAAGAGTCCTTTGTGGGGTTGCTTAGAATGAACTTAGCCTCAATGCTTTCCCGCATTGCTGCCATCTCAATTGTGTCTCCAAGTACCATCTGTGTAACAGCAATTAAAACATCCAAGCAGTGGATTCTGTCCCCAGTAACAAGGGGCAGATCCATTTTAATCAGACGAAGCCGATTGGGCTTGGCGACTCTGAGAGGCTCCTGCAAACTCTCACAAAAATCGGACAGTTGGCTGTACTCAATAAACATTGTTCCATCTATGTCAAATTTCTCCCAAGTTTCGTTGAACATCTCAAAGTCCTCCTCACAAAGAAGGTCACCACTCTCTTCTTGAGCCACATTAAAGTTTTCCAAGATGATGGCAATGTACATGTTGACCACCACTAAGAATGAAACGGTTATGTAGCTGCAGAAGAACATCATACCCATCCCCGGGTTTCCACAGTTACCCTTTACATCCGTGCCTGGATTCTCAAATTCAGGGTCACAGTCGGGAGGTTCCCTGTTCAGTATCGGAAGTAAAAGCCCATCCCAGCCAGCAGATGTTGTAATCTGAAACAAGCAGATAATGCTTCCACCAAAAGTCTCAAAGTTAAAAATATCATCAATTCCAGCTTCTTTCTTGACATAGGCAAAATTTGACATGCCAAATATGGAGAAAATGAACATAATCAGGAAAAGCAGAAGACCAATGTTAAACAAGGCTGGAAGGGACATCATTAGGGCAAAGAGAAGGGTCCGGATTCCCTTAGCTCCTTTAATAACGCGGAGTATCCTACCAATCCTGGCTAGTCTGATCACTCTGAAGAGGGTTGGTGAAACAAAGTACTTCTCAATTATGTCTGAGAGCATTGTACCTGAAATAAAAGAACAAGCAGTATGTAATATGCTGGCACTGAATAATGTTTTAAGTAAAAACAATTGTACCCACCAACAATTGACAAGATGACCACAATGAAATCAAAAACATTCCACCCATTGGTGAAGAAGTACTGCCGCAATGCAATGAGCTTCAACATACACTCTCCAGTGAAGACAACGATGAAGGCCACGTTTAACTTAAAGAGAACATTTTCTTTCTCTGGGCTTTGGTCATCTGTTTCTACCATCATGGTTACCATATTGAGGCAAATTAGAAGCATAACAAAGATATCAAAAAACTGCTGGCTGATGAAATCAAACACCATCCCCTGGATTGGATTCTGGAAATCAGAGGGAGACAGAATGGTCAGTGGGTTTGTCCAAACCATCAGTCACTGATGAGAATGTTGTTCTAATCTAGCATTTTAGGAAAAAAATTTTTTAAGAAGAGCTTTTATTAACTCAAAGAAGCAAAACTACCATCTACTAACTTGAAGTGTACACCTAAAACTATTGAGTTGCTGAAGGGAATACTTATCATGTATAACTCTACAGCATATTTAAAATGTATTTGTTTATTTCCATATTCTATATAACTCAGACGGGAAAAACATAGATGAGAATAGGTTTTATATTTTAACATTAAATGTACATCAAGCAACAGTTCATAGGGAAAGAATTGTCCAGAAAAGGCTGTAATTGGATCTCTATTACCAAATTCATCCAATGTCTGCCATCAATCTACTTCTTCTGCTTATCTTTAAACAAAGTCAGTACAAAGCAAATGCCGAAATACCCTGACATCTTTATCATATGCACAAACAAAAAATTTTCTTTCCCCCTTCTATGCTTAGATCTTTTGCAAATGGACAATGTCCCCCATATTTTGTATTATTATCTGCCTGTTTAAATCTTCCTCCTCGCACTCCAATGTTCTCCCCTAGTTAGTAAAATCTTGATTATAAGTGGCACTACCCTTGGACGAGGAATTGGCTTCTGTGGCTTCTTGGAACCAAGTTTCTTCATGGCCTCGTAGTATTTTTTCTGTTCATCAGTCATAAAAATGTCTTTGTCTCCAAAGTGCAGACATAAGACACAACAAGAGTTAATTATGAGTTTAAATGACCAATTAGCTGATCCTTTCAAGAAAACCATAAAATATGTTTGCATTGTTGCAAGCTATTTTCATGAGATGAATACTTATCTTTTTCTTTTGTTGGTTAAAATTGTCAATAATGACACCAATGAAGAGGTTTAGTGTGAAGAAGGAACCAAAAATGATGAAGATGACAAAATATATGTACATGTAAAGGTTGATTTCGTAAGAGGGTTGCTCTTCAACCTAAATTTAAAAAGAAATAAAAAAATGTTGGCCTGAAATAGAAACATTTGGAAGAGTAATGTTTTAAACGTAACAGCTTAGCAAGACCTTAAAAGCATTCATTTGTTGAAGTTTTAAAGATTTCGACTTCTTACATAAATTGACTAGATTTAAAGAAGTCTTCATGAAATATGTAATGTAACATAACAAGATGCAGATCTGCATTTCACATTTAAATGTAAAAGTAAAGATAAATACCTCTCGTGAGTCAACAGCAGCATACATTATGTCCATCCAACCTTTAAAAGTTGCCTGCATAATAAAGAATATTATCAACATTTTCTTTCAAGAGAAATACTAGATCTAAGTATATTTACAAAAAACAGAATGCTTACAATTTGCAGAAGAGAGAGATAGCCTTTCCCAACATTGTCATAATTGATTTTAACGTTAATCCAGCGAGCCTCCTTTGTGGCTTCTTCAAGTGTCAAGCACTCGCTTCGATTGTTGACCTCAGTTATAGGGAAAAGCTCCTCTGTGGTGGTGTTGATGCAACGGTAGAACTTCCCCGCAAATAAATTCACTCCCATGATGCTGAAGATTAGCCAGAAAATCAGGCAAACCAGCAGGACGTTGAAAATGGATGGAATCGCTCCAACAAGAGCATTCACCACCACCTGCCCAAAAGAAAGGAGCTTACTTAAATTATCTAGAAATGTAGAAAATTAATACAAAAATTTTTTGAGTCAAGAATCCTTTTCTGTGTTGTTTCAATCTAAATTTAAATGACTTACTTCAGACATCCATGTTGTCATCAACAACCAAACAGGCGTTGCCAATCAGTTAGTACAGCAGTGCAGTCAACATAAAGTTATTGTTAGACATGCAAATCCCTAAAATGGCAATATTTAGACTACAAACAAAATGTACATACCCTCATGCCTTCAAATCTTGACAGTGCTCGAAGAGGCCTCAGTGCTCTGAGGGTTCTCAGGGACTTGATCGGACCAAGATCAG
This sequence comes from Orestias chungarensis, assembly GCA_032876305.1. Classification (NCBI taxonomy): domain Eukaryota; kingdom Metazoa; phylum Chordata; class Actinopteri; order Cyprinodontiformes; family Cyprinodontidae; genus Orestias; species Orestias chungarensis. Next base: position 5,464,078 of record JAVLVB010000001.1, on the reverse strand, counting down.
AGTAGCCCATCCAGTTTGCAACTAAACTAATCAAGGAAATCTGCCAGAGAATAACAATATTTCCTATTCAGGGGTTAGCCTACACTTTAACTGTTCATAAACATGTCCGTCTGTGCTTTTGTCACAATCTGTCCAGGCTGGCTTTGAAAAATCATAATTACACTTACATCCACGATGAAAAAGTCTAACCAACACCAAGCATTGGTAAAGTAGGTCTTGTAGCCATAGGCAACCCATTTCAGGAGCATCTCGATGACAAAAATGTAGGTGAAAACTTTATCTGCAAACTCAAGAATTATTTTGATGGTCCGTCGCCTTTCTATGTATATGTCTTCAAAGGCCTGCCAAACAAAAAAATAACAATAAATCATTATCTTAATGTTTACGACAAAACTCTGAATAAGTTGGAGGGTTGAATGCCCTCACCAGAGCCCCACTGCTGAGGAGAATCATGAAGATGATGAAGGTTTCAAACCAGTCATGCTCCACTATAGTGAAGCAAGTTTTTCTAAGATTCCACCATTTTTTGCCTTTGCCATTGCTTATATCCACTGTCAAACATGGCCATTTGCTCACACAGTCTAAGAAAAAGGAGAAGGTATACAATCCAAATGGTTTTACTTAAATGGATGCACTGGGGTACTTTTAAAGAAAAATAACTACTGTGATCATTTTAAAAATATTTTATGAGTGTTTTTTCATACTGTTAGTAAAGCAGGCCTCTGGCTCCAAAGGTTCTGGTTCCTCTTCTTCTTCCTTTTCAAGTTCAGGCTCAGGAGGCTGATAATCAGCTGTGCTGCAGACTGAGGAATCACCATCATCATGCTATTTTGTTGTAAAAAGTAAAGCATGAAATTAGTATTTGTTGTGGGCTTCTGCTTAAAACAGAGTAGAATTACTCACGTTGATTTTCTCTGAGACATTACTTTCATCTTCTAGGTTTTTCTGGAAAAGGTCATACAGAAAGCTAAGAATAATAATAATCAAGAAAGAAGGAGAGTTGTGGCAGTAAGCAAATTCAAACTCCAAAACAAGAATTAATGCATTAGTTTAATCATTAGTTATACTTTGGGGTAATTTTTATGTTAACGAGACTGTAAAATATTCGGGATTTGCATCACCAGTACACCATGTGTTGCTGGTGGACTGGTAGCCAATTTATTTTTTCGTTTAACTGAGCGTGCAACAGAATTTAGCAAGAGACCTAGTTAGCTAATTTCGAATTAGACTGATCTTCACTTTCTTTACCATGTTTTGATTATCATCTCTTTCCAGTGTGCTCTCAGAAATATCTGTATCTTCTTTATATTCTTCATCATCCTCATCATCTTCACTCAAATTGTCATAATCTGATTCTCCTTCTGCGATTGGGACGTTCAGACTGAGCTCTCCATCCATCATGAATCCAGCGGGTTGGCTTTTCACTGGGCTATCTGATATTCTATCTGCTAGTTTAGAACTCAGACAGGCAACCAAATGGTTCATTTCAATTTCTTCGGTTTTAGGCTTTTTATTGTCCACCATGTCCTTATCGGGCTCCTTGGGCTTTTTACCAAGTATTTGCTGTATTTGTTGTATGAGAAATGATTTTAACCAATCAATGCCTCGTGTTATCCTTCCAATTGCAATCTGCAGATTGTTCATCTCGCCATCATCATCCCCAGCTGAGAGGTTGTCTCCACTGAATGAGCTGAGTAGCAGGGCCAAAAAAAGGTTCAATACCTGAGCAAAAAGAACAATGGAGGAAATGAGTAAAATGCTAATTTTTTTTCACACATGCAAATAGCAAAAAAAAATTATGAGACTTGGAGACAGACAATTAATTTCCAGCTGCTATTGAAATCAATTTGTCATGACTCAAAACAAGTAGGAATGTTAAATATGCAGAATTTTATCAATGAGGAATCTGTTCTTAGTAAGACAAATGTCTGACAACATAATACGTGTCATAAAACTAACTATCCCTAGACTCCAACTCAATTTCTTACTACCAGTTTGCCAGATTTGGTGGGTTATCATGGTTAGATGTCCGGTTGATGTCTCTAATTCAGGAGCAGGAGCTATGAATAAGTTAAGGTGTCTGGTGACTATGATGAGCAGAAAGTAGCATGGGTTATTGGTGCCAGGAATTAGTTTTTTAAAGGCTAGAGGTTACTGGGTAGACAAATGATAGAAATGCAATAGGTATCTAGAATACAATCTCCTAATAAACAACATGTTGATTCTTGCATAAGATGAAGATGAAACCGTTGATCAAAAAGGTAAAAAACATTAAAGCAAGGGTCCATCCTACATATTATAATAAGCAGTTAGGAATCCTGGTGGTGTAATGGTTATTGTGAGCATTGCTGCTAACCGTGTTTATCCTTTAATAATTGCAGTGTACTTTAATAATATTCTAATGACTACATCCAGGAGGAAAGGCAGCACTTATGTTTAATTGGTGCCATAAGAATAAGGCACTTCTTAAAGCCAGTGGCAGTCAAAGCCAACAGGATATAATAAGTTAAAAAAATAAGTGTAGGAAAAAATGCTACAAGCTGATAATAAATTCCCACAAAATCTCTTGATTGTATTCATTTATTATTTGATTTTGTTGAACCAAGAGATGCTTTCTTAAAACTGATATAAGTATGTCTCCTCACATCCTTCTGCAATGGATTAACTCTGCCCTTATTCCTGCTTATGGGGAACATGATTTATCTCTGAATCAGTTACTATCAACTCTGCTATCAAATTACTTTTGCTTTGCACCCGATAAGTCCCTTTGCCACCTGAGCTTTGCTTGATCAGCTGTCTGTTTTTCAACCCTAAGCAGTAGCATGCTTACTTGAATCAGCTCTTAGCACTTAGCACTAAAGTCAATGCTTCTGTTTGCATGATTCAAGTGATTTTTGCATCGTTATAGGGTAGAATTTACGTGATGTAGTTGACTCAATACTTCAGTTAGGACTTCATGATGAGTCATTTCCTTTTCTATTTCTATAAATAATCTGACAGGAAATTGTTTTGTGCTCCTGCAATTAAATATGATCCTGAAATTATGTCTACCAGTGATCCTTGTTCACCAAGGCAAAAATAAAAGTTCAGGTTCATTGTTTTTATGATACAGACATCACAATAAATCCTAAATAATTATGAAGGACTTTTAACAAAAAAGTAAGTTTAAATCTATGCTAATGTGCCTATAAGCTATAAACTTGTATAATTTCACTAAAAAAATGGCCACCTCAATAAACATAAATGTTTTATGCTTATAAAATGTAACAATTCACCAAGGAAACACATAGAGGTCCCCTCAATTATATGGTAATACATAAAAAAATAATAATAATAAAAAATAAAATTATATATATATATATATATATATATATATATATATATATATATATATATATATATATATATATATATATATATTATATGTCCTATTGAAAGGCTAAGACATTTTTATATTTCGCAAGCAAATTGGCAAATTGGTTACTGTAGTACTTACCTTAATACATGTTTTGCAGCTTCAAAAATTATCATTCCACTCTTAAATCTGGGACATAAAACAGAAATCTGTTCTCAACATTTAAACTTACCACTAGATTTCCAATGACCATGACCATCATAAAGACAATTAAGCACATTGCAGGTCCAGCCACCTCCATGCAGTTCCACATGGTTTCGATCCACTCTCCACACAGAATACGGAAAACAATCAGGAAGGAGTGGAAGAAGTCATTCATGTGCCAGCGAGGCAGCTCACAGTCGGCTGAGATCTTGCACACACAGTCCTTGTAGCTCTTTCCAAAAAGCTGCATGCCCACTACTGCAAAAATGAAGACGATGATGGCCAGCACCAAGGTCAGGTTTCCCAAAGCTCCCACTGAGTTACCTATGATCTTAATAAGCATGTTGAGTGTGGGCCAAGACTTTGCCAGTTTGAAGACACGCAGCTATCGCCATCACAAAAGAGAGATAAAGACTTTCAGGCAAGTAATAGTTTTAATTTTGAGATGTGCTGAGTAGTTATGAGCAGTCAGTGTCTTATCCACAGCAAACAGCAGCATAGGGGGAAGGTTCGCATAGAAAAATCAAGTTAAGGTTAAACCAAATCTAGCTAAATAACACTAACAATGTGATTGCTAAAATATTCAAAAGGTAATAAAATAAGTGAATCATTTTCCTTCGTATAGCTAACAGATATTCCTTTACTACCTCAGCATAAGGAATGGTCCCTTAGTTTTTGTAACAGATCCAAAAGATGAATCTTATGTTTCTTAAACAAAAGTCTATTTTAGAGGCAACATCTTAGGCAGGTCGAGCTACTGTTTGTTTTAAAAGAGATTTGATCATCTTTGGTTGTATCAGTTTAAACTTAATCTAATTGAACCGCAAGATGTATCTGACCAAAATAAAAGGTTTTTAATCTCATAGTGCCGATTAAGTCCCACATTAATTGTAGACAAATTATCCTGTTGGTTCTAAACTCAATGGCATGCAGACAAAACTGGATTACTAGTGATTTGTTTTTACTGTAACATTTACTAAACTTAGATTCGCTCTGTTGCTTTTTTTTAATAATAGTGCAACTTTTAACTTTATAATTAATACCTCTGTGAAGTTTTTTTTTGAGTTAAATGATTGATTTTTTTTTTATTCACTCTTGAATGGACATTGTAATAACTGAACTGTAGCAGCAGGCTACTGACTACTCATAGCTACTCCACACAATTTCAAAAAACTAAATCTCAGGAAATATGTCTTCTGATCGCAACTTTTTCTTACCAAACGGAATGATCTTAGGACTGACAGACCCTGAACATTTGCCAGACCCAACTCTACCAGGCTGAGAGTAACAATAATACTGTCAAAAATGTTCCAGCCAACTTGGAAGTAGTAGTAGGGATCCATGGCAACAAGCTTGAAAAACATTTCAGCTGTGAAAATCCCAGTGAAAACCTGAAAACCCATAAATAAATAAAGCTTAAAAGATCTGAGAAATTGGTGCATTTTCCTGCAAGATTAAATGTGCAAAAGTCATACCAGGTTTCCTACTGAGAGCATGTAGTCAAACTCTGGGGTCATGGGATAGTGCTCCATTGCCATGAAAAGTGTGTTGAGCACAATGCATATTGTAATAGCAAGGTCAGCAAAGGGATCCATGACCACGAAATGCACCCAATTTTTAAAAATAATCCAGCTGGTGCAGCAATCCCACTTTAGGACCTTGTCTGCAAATTTGTACCAGCAAGGTGGGCAGGGTCTCTGGACCTCCTCCAACTCTAGACAAACAAACAAACAATGAAACAAAATTTACTATAGTTAGACTCAAATTAAAATGATTAGCATGCTTGTCTCCATTTATCTTTAAGAACTTCCTTTGTGCGGCAACTACATTTAATCCATTCCTATTTTATTTTGTTCACTAGGCTAAGATCCCCCAAGCTTAACACCACGAGGAAATGACACCAAATGTTGACAGGGATTTACATAGGATTAAACAAGATGTGCCTCGTCATGGAAAGCAAATCACAATGCCACTGTTCTCTGCTTGGTGTTAACAACTGTTTACAAATCTAAGTTAATTTACAGTTTTCCTGTGCTACTACTAGTGTGTGTCTGGTGATCTAAGGATGTTAAGTCAAATATAAAAAAGATACTGTTGTCCTTAATCAGTCCTTGTTAATAGAATAAATTGTTTATAAATTTCAAACTGCATTGGCAATTGTTGCAAATGTCTGCAACTGTTATTTTGTGGGTCAGATTCTGTGAGGTTGGAGATCTCCGATTACAAAACTGAATGTTGTAATTTACTAAAGAAACATCAAATATACAATTAAAACTCTTACAAACATTTTAGCATTGTACCTTCCAAAGCATGTGCAGAAAGCACAGTCACAGCACTAGCAGATCTTTGTGTCAAGCCAGGTTCCTTCAGATGAAGTGTGCTGTGCACAGAGCCCAGCGACTTCTCTTTAACTTCATAATCTACAGCAGACTATAGAATATGTTTAGAAATTCTTTGAATTATGTAAAACAAACAATTATCAAACAGACCACAGCTTCTCTACAGCAGTCCACTCATCCCGAACCAACCTCATCCATAGTAGGTGCTCGAATCATCAATTGAGGAACAACTCTTCCATTGCAGTCATTCACAGTTTTAGTCTGTTTGAGAACATGTCTATCATCTGCTGTCTCTGCCAATGTGGGTTGACTTAGAGAGTGCCTACTGGTCAGGGTGGCTTGGCTTCCGTGAAATTTTACCTGGTACATAAAACATATATATTTTATGTATATACTTATCAATTCTATAAAGGGAACAAGATCTGTGGTTACATGTTAACATAAACAAAAAGACCTAACATTTCTTACCATTTTCTTAGTTTAAAGTTTATTATGTTTCCTAAGAGTTGAACACTTTTTTCTAAGCCTCCTGTTTAATTTCAGCAACTCATCATCTTAAATATCTTTGTTAGTCAGATTAGATGTCTTCAGTCAGATTACATGTCTTCCCGTGGTCCTCTTGTAAAGTTTTATTATATGGTTTTTTAGAATTTTTAATTTTACATTTTTTAGTAAAAGGGTTTATTTCGTTTCGAATAGGACTTGTTGTGGTTACCTGCTCTTGATTTTTTAGTTGTTCTAAAAGCCGCTGGAATTCTTCCTCTTTTTCAATGGCCTCTAGCTGAGATGCTTGATTCTGTTCATAATAAGCCATGGCCACCACAGCCAAGATGAGGTTGATGAGGTAGAAGGAGCCAAGAAAGATAACCACAACAAAGAACATCATGTAAGTCCTTCCAGCTGCCCGCAAAGTCTATTTATAGGAAGAAAAAAGAAGGACTTTAACTAACTGTCTTGCTTAAAATATAGTTAAACAGACAATTTACGAAGAAACAGAGAAGAAATTAAGTTCCAACCAGTTGAAAAAGATTCTCCCAGAAGTCCTGAGTCATCAGCCTGAACAGAGCAAGGAATGCCCATCCAAAAGAGTCATAACTGGTGTAACCAAAGTTGGGATTTCTTCCAGCCTTCATACACGTGAATCCTTCTGGGCAATTTCTATCAACAGGGGGGGAAAGTTATCTTACACTATAGGCACCTTTCTTAAAGTACATCTGTCTTTGAGTAATTTTAATCAAAGTTTGACATTGGTTTACAGAATTTGCATATTTGTCAAAACAAAACACAAGCAGCTAAAATTCATTAATATTTTTTTGGTAAAACATACCCAGCATCAGAGCTGTTTCCACAAATTAGAGCATCTAGGCTGCCTTCTATAAAATACTGATTTTCTGTACGCAAAGAAAAAAAATGAAATCAGATTTCCCATGAAGAAGCATTACCAGGAAATATTGACAGGAACAAATGCAGAAATACCTGGGTTTTCAATATATTCAGTAAAATCAAAACTATTGTTGAAGTACACTGACACATTTAAACCCATGGTGGTGTTGAAGTATGTTGTGCCATTAAGACTAGAGGTAGTGTTGAAAACTTCAAACACGGTTTCATTCGTCAGAATGGGCCACCGAACACATTTGTGACGCAGGTTTCCCATGAAGAGCTGGAGGCCAATGAGGGCAAAAACTGCCAGAGCAAAGACAGTCAGGATCATGACATCCACCATTTTCTTCACTGACTGGATCAAAGCGCCCACAATCGTCTTTAGACCTAAAAAAAAAATTACTGGAAATTATTCAGCTACAATAAAACAAGTGAAAGTAATTCTATATATTATTAATTCAAGCACATTTAAAACTATCTCACAGACAAACACAAATTTCAAATGAAATAAAGCAAAGTTACCGGGAATAACAGTAATTGTTTTTAGGGCTCGAAGTACACGAAAGGTCCTGAGGGCTGACACATTACCAAGGTCAACAAACTCAGTAATATATCTAGAAAAGAACCAAAAGAACAAAAATTAAACAAACAAGTGAAAAAAGAAGCAAACCGAGTTTTACTCATCCCTCTATTTCATTAGGTTCGTTATTTGAAGGAAAAATTCAATAAAAAGCAACAGACATCAATACTTTTACTTCCTGGATGAGTTGTTAATGATCTCTAGTACTAGTCTTAGTCAGCTGAACTATCCAGGCAATGTTTGCCACTTTTTCTCTGATTATGTACAGTTGCTGATTTTAGCAACATGAACTGTTATTGCGGGTGAATTCCTCCCAGAAACAGGTTATTTACTCTGGATACTGTTTTAGGACTGACAGGTTTACTACATCTTTCCCCATTTAAATATTCATATACTGCACAGTAGAACCTCATGGTAAGCTACAAGGGATGGAAAGAAAACACTTTTTATATCTGAAGAACTTCAGAAAGCCTTGAGTCCCATTCTTACCACCAGTTGAAAAGACTCCAGGAATAAAACTACTTTCATTTAAACTAGTTTCGGATACTTACGCCATGCTGATCACCATGAAATCCAGCCAGTTCCATGGATCTCGAAGGAATGTAAAAGAACCAACACAGAAACCTCTTGACAACACTTTGACTGTTGCCTCAAAGGTATAAATTCCTGTAAAAACATACCTGAAAAAGAGGATCTTTTAAAAATTATAAAAAGGAGCTGCACACAAATGATCACACACAGAGACATAGTAAAAAACAATGTACTTACTCAACAGTTTTACTCCATGCTGGTGGGTTACTCATCGCCATGAATACACAGTTTGACAGAATTGTAATCATGATGAACATGCTAAATAATTTAAGTCAGGATTAAAGAAAAAAGCATAAAAATTGGTTGATTTTATTTGTTAAATTGGGTAAAGTGTGAAAAATACAACTGTTAAACAAAAAAAGGATATGAATGTATTAGAATCTTGATGGCGCCTCGCCTGATCACACTAAAGGGGCTGAGAATGTAACAAGATGGCTCAGCGTTGAACCTGTAGATCACGTTTCCATTGCTGATCACCACAAATGTCTGAAAAACATTCAGATTCCTTCTTAAAAACGTATCCATGTGAAAATAACATCTCAGCAAACCATGAGTGATGACATACTTAACTATTACAGTAAAATTCAACTGCAGCATCTGCATACCAATGCTGTCATAAATGTTGTGTGAAGGAAGCTGTATGCAGCTGTAATTATAAAAATGTATGTTGAGTAATATATCCTGTCACATTTAATGTCATGTTATGCAGTGACAGAGCTGAGCTTATCAGACACTACAAGTTGGCAATTGCTGTGTGGTTCCGCTGAGATGAATTTAGACTGACATTTTGGGCTTTGTAGAAAGAGTCAAAGTCCTCCAGAGGTGTGTTGAGCAGCTCTGGAGGAGGGTCTCCATAGATTAGGGGTAGACTCTTTCCAGCTTCCAGGTCAGGATGTGGCCCCACTGGTTCTCCCTCGTCATGGCCTTCTGCTTTTGAAGATTTTTTTGTTTCCTCCGCGAGCCTCTTGATTTCCGCCAGTGACTCCTGGGTGAACGGTCGGAAGACCTTAATGCCTGGGGGAGGGAGCAGGTTTGCCATCTTTGCATCGCGAAGAGAAATAACCACACTGGGTATTCCCTAGATAGAGCTGGACAAAAAGATAGAAAGTAAATACAACATCAAATTGCTTTCTGTCCTATGTTTGGAGTTTGATCAGTACTAAACTGATGGTGCCTTAGTAATTACTTAGCCTATCTTCTTTAGTTAAACCCAGATTTAAAATTAATGATTGCGTAATTGTCAGAGACAGTATGGTGAAAGCAATTTTATCCCTGATTTTCGCACAATAATGTTATTTACTTTACATTGCACCCTTCACATTTATTGGCACCAATGCTGAAGGTGAGTAAAACCATTACAGCAAATACATGTTCTAAAGAAATCTAATATTACTTCATCTTTTTTTTAATTTTTTTTTTATCATTGATACCTCCAGTATGACTTGAGTTGGTGTTGTCATTATAATTTGATGGCTTTATGGGTGTTAACATGATGTTAGAAACGGCATTATTTCTCTATGTCAGGATCTGTATTTTTTTGTTTTGTTCAGTTCTTTATAGTAGTCTTGTTTTATTATTTATATTGTTAGTTATTGTTTACTTTAGGTTACATTCTAGTTTGGTTTAGTCTTTGTTTTTGTTTTGTGTTCTCTAGATATTTCCTCCGTTCTCTCTTTCTCCTTGTGTGTGTGTGTGTGTTCCCTCATCTGTTTTCTCCTCATCATTCACATCTGTTCTCAATCATCTAATCATCTTCTCCACCAATCCAACCCCGGTTCCTCAATACTTAAGCCTCATTCACTCACTGAATCACCGCTGGATTGCCTGTTCCCCTCCCACCTCTCAGCTCCATCTCATGCCGTTTCCTTGTAAGCCTTTTTCCCTGCTTGTTGGTTCTCTGTGCTGATTCTCACTTCATCGTTCTCCTCCCATCCCCCGTCTCAGTCAATTCCTTAGTGTATAGTTTTCCTGTAGCTTCAGGTTTTTCTCGCGCCCCTCGTTATCATTGTTTATTAGTTTGTTCTTTATTGTCTTTTATTTTCTCCGCCCGCGTTTATCCACAGGTTGTGTTTATCCATTCTTTGTTATGTTCATAATTCTAGTTCCGCGTTTATCCTTGGTTTGTTTAATTTTCGTCCGCGTTACTTTCGGCCTCAGTTCATGTTCTGTTCGTTTACATCCCTTCAATAAATCCTTTTTCACGCAATTCCACCTCTGCTCGAGTCATATTTGCCCGGTCTGATACTCTAGACCATTCACCATAAGCTGTAAAGTCTGGATGACATTCCAGTTGTATAATTGAGATGTTTGATAACTTAACTGATGTATGTCCCATTTAAACTCCCTCAACCCAAAACCTACATTATGATTTTCTTATTGAGTCACTTAAATGTGGACCCGCTTGTATGCTTTTTAACATTGGCCTATAGCGTAAAGCAAGGGATATTGAGTTTAGTCTGAAAAACAATGCCCAGACTGTCTTTGTGAGAATATTCTGATAGGGACCAGAACTAACTGATCCATCAACGGTGGCTAAGTATCCAGATCAGCAAATAGCAAAAGAGTCACACTCTATCTCATAACAACTTAGTTTCTTTTTGTTACTCTTTTTACAACAATAAAAACTGTTCAATGATCCTAAACATTTTAGTTTATGATCATTTACTTTCTTTGCATGATGATCAGAGCTTTCACTAACAGTTAAGGATTACACAATAATAGTTAAGGATACACAATAATCTGTAGTATTTATCCATAAAATTAATACCAGTATGTGGTACTGTTAAGTCTCAAAGGGGTTTGCAACTCTTCGCCTGGAGAGCAGAGTTGCCCTTACTCTGAATAGTTAAGAGTAAATGAAAATTTGCTAATAATCAATCGAAAATCTACAAACAAACAATACAACAATTAACAATGACACAAATCAGTCAAAATAATGGGACAGACCAATGTCTGGCTGATTGCTGGTATAAATGCAATGAAACATTTCCTTAAACAGTGTCACTAGAACACAAAATCATGCATCCTGTGCAGAGACGCACACACTCACAGAGATACGGTGGCTACACAGCTGCTACAGGCAATCAGGACAGAGCATCGTGTTACAAAAGCCCGATGAGTCTGCTCATTCCTCCCCTGCTCTGGGTCTCACATCCCTCTGATAAACAGGACAGCGTGCCAGCTTAGCTTACTAACTCTTTTCTGCTTCCTTCTATGTTACACGAACCCAGAACACATCAAACCTTTATCCCCACTTGGGCTCAAAGACAGTTCTCAGACCTACTACCAACCCCCATATCTGATACTTAAAGCCATTTTTCAAGAAAAAAAAACTATATATACCCCAACCCAATCTTTCATTAAAGCTGGTTGATAGTAACATAGCCCACATCTGATAAAGAGCCCCATATTTCCTCCAAAACAAAATTACTTCCTTAATGTACTCAAAAATATTTTAAAACAGAGGCCAGTGTGCCTAAAACCACCCTGCTCTATCTTTATCTGATCATTTTCCTCCCTGCACTGTTCACATCATTACCTTTCAAAACTCAAACTTCAAATTTTGGGATCTGTGGGCCCCACTGCTCTACACAGTGAGGCAACCTTAAAATACACATCATAAGAGTAGATGTGTTTCTCATTGGCCTTATGGGGAACATTTCCTGATTACAATACATCAAGATCTAACGGCTGAAGCCATCAAATGACCATTTTTAAAAATCCCAAAACTGAAAGCTTGCCAGTGTCACTGATCCAACATGAGCTCACCTTCATTTTGAAAAGGTGGTGGAAAATAATGTTCAATAAACATCGTAATTGTTTACTTTCTAAAAGACTACCACTACAAAAAGTGTTATAAAGCAAGGACGTTGCTACTGTTAATTACCTTTATAAAAGTATGAGTTTCAGTAAACAGAAAACTAACATTAGTCTGCTTTTTAATGACTTATTGATATTTATGCTTATAACATTATTTTGCTGCACCAATTATTTGTGCATTGAGAAGACTTACAGGAAGAGGTTATCTCCAGCTTTAGATCATTGTTACTGCAGCATTTAGCCGGATGACTAATCCTAATGTCAGGGGATTGTACAAACTCTCACATACTCACCTCTTCTACAGATTGTGACATTAGCCACCAGCAGCTGGTCAGACACATCGCGGCCCCTTACAAGTCTCCCATAGAAACTAAACACTTCTCTCATGTTACGACAGCAAAGCCGCTTCCGTTGCCTTAGACAGATTAAATATATCCTTAAGCTTTATAGATTTGCGCATATTAAACTAAGTGGTCTGCACTTAGTTTTCATGTGACATTTACATTTTCTTGTGGCATGATTTGGGAGTGCTGAGGTCCCAGAGCTGAGTCAGCTTGGTTTGGTGTGTAAAATGGCTTTAATAAACAGAGCTTAGGGTAACAGGAGTGGACCAAAATAACAGGGTTTGTCCAAGAGAGGATGTGATATGGAATAACTGAAGCAAATCACATATATATAGTGGGAAGACTGAATACTGAATGGAACCCAATTCAGAACATAAACAGGTGACGAAAAAGGTTGGTGGTACATAAAACCAAGGTACTGAGGGAAAGTAATGAATAAACCATGAATCACAGAAAAGAGATAAATAAAATAAAAACACAGAAAATCAACAAACAGTTACACTAAAATGTGTAAACCTCAAATCTAAGTCCAGCAGATCGATCTAACTTTGCTTCAAACAGTTTCATGCTGTGTGTAAAAAAACCTTGAGCTTCTGACCCAAGAGATTAAAGCGGCAGAGGCTTACAATCAGACAAGGTCCTGAACCCACATTTGGAAACCACAAATGAACCCTGGTATTAGATGCACAGATCCAGTTTTAGCTGTTTCAAAGTGATTTCCTGTTTTGGAAATAACTTATTGATTGCTAATTAAGCTGCTACTAATCTTCTTCTACTACAGTAGACTACACAATGAACACAACATGATAAATGTGTATTCTAACTTTTTGTTTTTAATTTAGTCATTATACAAACATTAATTTTATTGAATTTTATAGATATGTATTATGATACATCAACACAAAGTATAATTTTTGTGAAGCAGAAATAAAATTATGCATTTTTTTTGTTTACTCTAATACCCCTAAATTAAGTCTAGTTGTACCAAATGTCTTGTGGAGTCACATAAATATACTTCATCAGTGTGTACTTTATTTTCATGCATCTTAAGCACAATAATTTGTGTCATGTGAAAGCACCACAAGACAAAGAAATGCAATCCAAACATTCCTTGCACACACAGATTTTGTGATGATGATGTATATTGAGCAGCTTTATTATAGAGCAACCTTTTCTTCAGAAGGAGGACGGAAGCAAGGCAAGAGGTCATAGTTATTTGTAGTGTTGCAGGACCTAAATACACAGAAGAAAACCTGTTGTAAGATGCAGAAGCCTCAAAACTGGTGTTTAAGGTTTTCCTTTTTAGCAGGATAAACCATATATACGCTTTTGCATGGAACACTCAAAGTCTAGACCAAAATTCAACTGAAAATCTGTCAAAAAATATGAAATATATATACTCATAAATGTTTTATGTCCCATCTTAGAAATGTACACAGCTATTGAAACTTCAACTGTAAAGTGCGGTATTGTGAACTAAGCAGTAGAACAGAAAAATACATACTATGTTGATAGAAATACAAAAAACATCTACATTAATTATATTGGCACGGCACTATACATCTACACCCAAACTATAAAAATGGAATGATTCCATATTGCATTAGAGTGCAAACTGTTTATAAATTTAGAAAAATATGATATATGCATTATTTTACTTTGTTCATATGTGAGTAAAACCACTTTTTTATATAATTCCTTATTTTGAAAATGTTGTTTGAACTCTTTTTCCCTTTGAAATCACTGAAAGCACAGTGTAAAGCTATAAGAGCATTGAATAAAGACCTTCTGTCTTCCATCTGTCTTTATTCACTCTCAACTTATGTATCCTTATTTTTAGTCTTATATAAAGTACCCTGGCTTTGTGTTTACCTGCAATGTCTGAACTGGTTTATGCAGATGGCCATAGACTGGATCTACTGGAGCACTTTTTTTACATTACATGTCAGTAAGCCAAACTGCGAATCTGTGGAAAACTGAGATACCAGTACGATAGAGAGAAGAAAGAGACTTCAGAAGCCTTCCCTGACAGTAATATATATATCATTTTGCACGTCAGCGAAGACCAATATGACCTGTGACCTTTTGGTTGAGGATATAGACGGGGGTAATGTAGACACGTCTCCGTCACACCAGCCAACCATGGAATGTGAATGCCAATATTCGCCTACGGAAACAAGCCCAACCAGCTTTTTCTATTATCACAACCTAGTGATGGTTTAAATGGATGAGATATAGGTTTCTGGATCTTAGAGTGGGAGTACCTGAAGTCTGACATTCAAAGATAATCTCAAGCGATCGTATTGCAGATCATCTTCTGACCGAACATTTTGTGTCAATAGATACATATGGCCATATGGAGAAAATATACCCACACCTCGACTGCTATGCCGTAGTCTTTTTGAGTATCTCTATCACATCTTTGCACATGTGAGAATTACCTCATTCACACATTCATACACAAAATAGTTAAAGCTTAGAGCAACCGTGAACATTAACTCCGGTGTCTTGCCAAAAATTCCCAGCTGAATGTAGATTACGATTTTCCCTGTCATTCTAGCATGTGAATGCTCTTTGATCTAAACGTCTAAAAAATCTTCTTTAAGCAGTGTCCTCTATTGACCTACATTTATCTTTTCAACTCTGTCATGCTTTGAAGTTTTCTACTGATTAATAGCATCCTAATTGCATGACACTGCCAGTGATCTGCTTCTAGTTTCCAGCCACAAATAACTTTGTATTTGCTTCCCATTTTGGTGAACTTTGGTCCTGCCCAGAGTACTTTTTTCCAGAAGTTTCCTGTGTTTAAAGTTGTATGAATGTATTTGTCAGACAAAATTTTTGGATGTAACATATAAATTGCCACACAACCGCCTACACAGATTTATCTTGTCTAAAACGGATTTATTTGGGATTTGGTAGTGATATGCAGAATATTCTATCCATCTCAGGAACAGTTGTATGGAGCTGTTAGCTCTAAAAACCACAGATAACCAACAGGAAGCAGATAATCTTTAAATAACAGTTTTCAGATTTGAAAAATGTATATGTAAAAAGAAATA
>JAVLVB010000001.1:5430080-5448301 GCA_032876305.1 Orestias chungarensis | reverse complement strand
TTTTTTTTTTTTTTTTTTTTTTTTTTAGGACAAAGCAGAAAACAAATAAACTTAACATAGAAATCAAATCTCATGAACCAACTCACATCAAGACCCTAAAGATGTTCTCCACCTGGGGTGAAATTGGTAGCAGCCCTACTACCGGGCCTCCAGGAGTCCATCCTCTTATATAAGAGTTATAGGTTCTCTGTTGACAAGATCTAAAATGAACACCGGTCACATCCAAAGATCTGCTGTAACTGCCTGCATGGAGGCAGGTTGTCTCAATGCTCCAACATAATACGGGTAATGTGGATCTACAGCAGAGAATTGGTTATTTATGAGCATCCACAGCATCAAGGGATCTTGCCAATTTGCCATGAAGACAGGAGCTAAAAATAAGACTTAGCGTCTGTGGGATAAGACATTAAACGAGGGGGGGTTCCGATTCTTCTAACACTGTGCTTAAAGCAAGCTGTTTATTCACCTGCTGGAAGAGGACAAAAAAACCTTTTCCTGATAATAACATGTAGTAAAATTGTCACTCTCTTCAGCACCAACTTACACAAGCTCAAAAGCACTACTTTGAATATTCCTCTTTCAAGAACACGCTAAACACTTTTACAGGTGTTGAAATAGAAGCACGTTTTTGATTTGTTCAGCCCAATAGTTTTAAATGGACAGAAATAAAGCCGTTATAGGTAAAGCTTTAACATGAGTACTTTCATAAATCAAATTATTACTTTCTTTCAGGAAAGTGTGATTTTATTGGAATGCAAATAAAAGCTCAAACTGAATCAGAAACAACAATCCACACAATATTTTGTTTTCTTTTTAGAAACTGAACTCTCCTAAATGGAAGCAGATAATAGTCAGATAATAATCAGCTGAACTTTTTAAAATAGAACCTCAAATCTGCAACTACGAAAAACCACCAACACACCAACTGCAGTGTAGAGTTTTACCTTACACCAAAAAAAAAAAAAAACACCAAATCCTCAATCCCTGGGAATTATAAAAGTATATCCTTAAACCGTTTGCGAACCTTGTGTCCCCGCTTGTGTGGCAGCCGCCGCGGGACCAGCTGTTCCTGACTCACTCAGAGTCCCGCAGTCAAACTGAAAGACCAGCTCCAGGTGGGTTCGGATCGGAACTTTGACGACGTTCCCGTTCCCACGCAGTTGGTCGCTCTGGATCAGGTTTCCCAGAACGGCGCACGGCGCGCTCACCTGGATGAACGGCTGCAGCTGGAGTTGCGCATCCAGCCTTGGGACCCTGCTGCTTTGGCGCGCTGCTGCTACGCCAGCAGGTTAGACTACCAGTGCTGCAGCTGCCTCCCTTTAATGCAGCCATCCCGGGGTTCTTCTGTTTGATTAACATGCTTCATTTTTCTGTCTAATAACTTAATACCAGAAAGGCTCCTGATACCGGTTTTGGAAATAATCTGTAACCATCATGCAATATTCCTCTCAGTTTTGACATATCTATACAGTCCTATAACATAAGAAAACAATTTTCACATACAGGATAAAGATGAGATAAATGGTTAATTGTGTTTTAAGGACTCTATTTGTTTTAGAATGAACCACTTCACACTTGATAAGTATTTTCTTACTGTGCTTTTGCTTCCCACTGCTAACAATATCCGCCGAAGCGGATACACAAGGCTGTTGCTTTGTCCATGAGGACCATTTCCTGGTGTTTGGCAGATTTTAGCCCTATATAATTCACAACTTTCCGGTGTTTAATTTGATTTAAGGTCTGTTTTTTTCTGGAAATATACTTTTGCATTTGGTTAAAATAGGTAAGTAAATCAGCAATATTTAAAACATATTTAAATGTAGGTATAATACATATGTATGTGGATATATGCGTATATATGTGTATATACATGTATATACGTAAATATAAAAGTTTCAAAAGTAAATACATATTTTTAATAAATCATTTATTAGTGTTTTGTACGATTTTACAATATATCTCTAAGTACAGTTGAGTAAAGACTTTTGCTAAAAAATATATAAATAATTATTTGCTTGATATACAAAAACAGGAAAGAAATTTTTTTAACTTCTAACATTTAGACGGTTGCTGAAACTGTTGCTATCCGCTCTCCCCTTCGCCGACTTCGGCTGGGCTCTCTTCATCACTCACTTTTGGGACCTTGGACGTTAATATTTGACCGCCGTCCTTTTCCAGAAAGAAACCTTGATTCGTTAAGTGCTTTCAGATTTCAAAGTTGAAAAAAACAAAACTAGAAAGGACTAACACAAAAGCATACATGGAAATAAATATACAAAATATCATTGTATTCTAAACACATTCTTAAATTCTGCATCGGAAGTGCTGTAAATTACAGCACAGTACCATGATGGGATGTACAATAGGTCTAGGAATTGATTGGTCCTGTCTGTCCAGCAATCCTGAATTGTGGCAAGTGAAATGTTTTGGGAGGGCTTGCTATAGTTTGGGACTGTTTTTTTATTTTTTTATGTTTTTAGGTCAGACTCAGTCCTTTCGTTCCAGTGAAATAATCTTTTAGAACAAAGCTCTTTAAATGACTGAGGTGTGTTAAATGACAGATACATCTGAAACAGATGTTTCAGATTTTGTAAAAAATGGATATCCTTGGCATGCTTTAGACAGTCCTAAACCTTTTGAAAAACATTCCTATTGGAGTTAAAGCAGCAGCGAGTGAATTGCGGTGTATTTAGTTAATAACAATCCTGTGTAACGTTCATCCAAAGCTATGAATAAGAGGGTACAGTAAATGGCCCTTTACATCTAATTTTGGTCCTAATCACAGCCTTACATTGGTGCTGTCCTCCAGAGCCTGCATGATTACTGCCACCACCAAGTTTACGAGAACAAACTGGACCGTGACGACGAAGCTGGTGAAATAGATGGGAGAAACCCAGTACAAATAGCTGGAACAGTTCTTCTCGCCGGGTTGGCACTCCCTCATTGTATCCTGCAAGCCACAGAGGCAGATTTTCTTCATTTCGTTAGGTTAGAAATGTCAGAATCCAATTAATATACAACAATTGGATGAACTAAATTATTTATAGTACTCACTGTTAGCTCCTTAAAGGCAGTCATATTAAATTCAAATTTAATTTTGTACATCATTTTATAGATATATTATTGATTTAAGCATTTATTTTATTTATTTCATATTTATTGTGTATAAGCACAGCGAGAAGTAATCAAACATCCTAACATATGATTGGACAGCCTGAAAAGCACATAAAGTTCTGACCCATATCCTTTAGCAGTGTTGGTCACAACTGATGGTTTGGATGAACAAATCAATAAAATCCATGTTGTGCTGCAGCAGAGTACCATGAAATAGTTAATAAAATAAGAAGTGAACCATAAATAAAAATGTAAAAATCTCTTCATTAAAATGTTTATTAAATCCTTTAATTCATTTTTAATCTAAATCATTAGGTAAAAATAATATAATATAATATAATTATAATATAATTATAATATAATTATAAATATAATATAATATAATATAATATTCCATGTAACTAAATGTTGCGGTCTGTTTGATGAGCACCGATTAGTTGAGAGCATTATATGGACATCAAATAAATGGTTTAAATAATAAATATTAATAGATAATTCTAATAAATAAATGCAACAAATTGTTAATAAATTATTTTCAGATGTTATTATTTGATAAGCCAGTGTGTATTTGTACCTTCAGGATGCCACTCCAGTTGTCTCCAGTGCTCACTTTGTACAGAGTCAACAGGGCCACCATGAAGTTTTTGAAATCGCTGTGACGATGCAGACCGACACATTGGATTTCCTGAGAGCATTCTTTTCAATATAGAAGAAAAAAAAAAACTTGGTGAAAGTCTAACGACAGTCTGCAGGCCACAGATGAGAGACAACACAAAATCTGTCCTTGTCCTGTTAGAGCTTAATGCTGTTTAGCTCCAACAAAGGCCCAAACATGCTGCAGGGATCAGGCGAACCACACTAGGCTGATTTAAATCTTTTTTTTTACCTCAAATCATGCTAAACCGACTCCAGTTTTCTGTATTTGATTGCAGAAAGAAACAGAAGTTGTCGTCTTTAAACCAGAGCCGGTGGCAATCTAATTGCTTGGACACTTACAGTAGTCTGGGTGGCATTGAATTTGCCCCCGGTAACTATGAAAACTGAATCTGTTTGCCTTGTAAATGTCCAAGAGGTGACAAATAATAGCAGTTTTACATTACCAGCCTGCTGCAGCCCTGTGTGTTTTGTTTTTTGTATGTGAGCAGTGGGACTAACCTAACTTGCCAAACAACTCCACCCCAAGCGCAGCGTAGATGAAGAAGAAAAACATGAACAGCAGACCGATGTTTCCAACCTGAAACCAAAGAGCAGGTGAAGACGAGAAACACTCAGAGCGTTGGACCAGGAAATTTAAAAAAACATTTCTCCCTTATTAGACAATAAAATAGTTTAGTTCAATTTCTTCATAATTGTATTCGAGAAGTGGTGACCTAACAAAATTTGAATGTATTCTATTACAGGTTTCTACAATGCAGGGACAATACACACAGATATAATATACTACAGATATCTCAAAATATACTGACTTTGCCAAATCTATCCCTTCTTTACTAAGAATCCCATGCATTTTTGAAAGCTGCACTTTAGAAAATGTCAAATGAAATAATTATCCATTACGTATTAAACACTCCAACACTTACATAATTTTCAAGGATTCAAGGATTCAAGGATTCAAGGATAATGTCTCAAAATGTTTTAGAGAAACTCATCTATGGATTTATCTTTAGTACCATTGAAATCTGCAACTGTATCTTCACATGTCTGCATCCCCAGAACCAAATTCCAAATGCTGAGAACCAGAGTTTAATTTCTTTTTGCTCCTCTAATCAAGAACAAACTCCCAAAAAACTACAAATCAGTGTCTTTAAGTAATATGTTGTTTTTGATTAAAATTTATTAAGACTAAAATCTATTTCAGTTTTCATTAAAAAATAATGAATAGATTGCAAAAGATTGAGCAGTGAACATCTTTTACCTGCGACAGAGTGCTGATGATAGTTTTGAGCAGAACCTTGATCTTTGTGGTTTTGAGAACTATACAGAAACACAGGAGAAGCAGCCCATACACAAACACTCGTCTCATCTCCCTGATGTAAGAGATTTCACCTCAGTATGTGTGTGTTTTTGTACCTTGCGCAAGCCTGAGAATTCTCACCACACGGAAGATGTTGGGATTGAAGGGGATCTGGTGAGAGAATTTCAGCCACGTCAGCACCATGCTGATGACGGAAACCAAGACGATGAAAACGTCCAGCACGTTCCATCTGAACATATAAAAAAAGAGAAGATTAAGCACCACCAGGACGTGAACAAACCAAAATAGCGGCAGGCGAAGGTATCATACCCAACTTTCATGAACCTCACACAGCCAAACGCAATGAACTTCAGCACAACTTCAAGGACCAGCAGGAAGGTGAGGATGTAGAAGACCCACTCTAAAATGTTTGTTACATACTGAACACAAGCACTACTTTTTAAATATCCTATCAAGGGCTGATCTTTTCGTCCAATTTAGACCTGTGTTGTTTGTTACCTTAGGCTGTTCGTAGTGTTCGGCGCCCATCATCAGCACACTGAGGAGGATTAAGACTGTCATGGAGTACTCCAGAAGTTCGCTGGTGCAGATAGTGTGGATTTTCAAACGTATACTGGAGTAGCGAAAAAAATACTCCTGCTCTTGGTTTTCTGAAACACATGTTAGCGGACACATGTGGGAAGACATGGCCTTGCAAATGTATTCACACCCCTTGACCGTCTTCACATTTCGTCATGTTACAGTTGCAGAGTGCAATTTAAAAGCGGAAAGGGAAATCCAAGAAGCAAGAAGCAAAGAAAAGTAAGTCTTATGACAAACGTTACTTTTTGTGGTGTTCTTTTAAAAATGTGTTCCTTTCCCGTCACTTCTCTATGTGGCTGACTTGTGGAGTGCACAAGATTTGCTGACCTGTCAGATCATTTTCCTTCTTGAGCGGTGGGCCTCTGCTGCTCCTCCACAATTACAATGAGCATCTTACCTGCTACTCTGATTACAATGTTCTTTGCCCACCTTGAAGCTTGTCCTTGTAGGTTTTTATTTGTGCCTTTCCTGAGATTGCACTAAACACCATTTTCCTCCATTGTCGTAGGAACTGCTTCACATTCCTCCTGACCTGTCTGCAGGTTATCTGTCTTCATTATGCTGTTAGTTTACTAACATTCAAAAATAAACCTTGCAAGTCTTCAGAGAACAACGGTACTCAATGTGAGAATAAACAACACACAAAGAAACTCTGCGGTAACTTGTGAAGGCTGCTTTTGCACTAAAGGTGTGTTTAGTGGTGAGTGAATGTCCTAAAAAATAGTAATAGATTGTAGCTGTAACATCACAAAATGTGAAAAGGTTCAAACGGTACAAATGCATTTTCCTAAATAAAATAAAAGTATGGACAAAAAAAGTGCAATGCTTTGCAGTGTTTGAGCCACCTTGATTGATAGATCTTCCTGTAAAAGAAACATCATCTTCAGCTGGCAGAGATGTTTGCTTTCATTGTTGATGAGGCGGCCGGTTACAAGTCTTACTTGTGTGCACATCTTTCCCAACTTTCTGAGCTGTTTTCTGCTCGCGCTGGCATTTGTAAAATGTTTCCACCATGACGCCGATGAACATGTCCAGCAGAATGAAGCTCATCAGTATGAAAGAGATGAAGTACAGCAGCATCCAGATATTGTAGTTAGGCACAGGCTGAGGGAACACACAACAAAATGTATCAACCAGTCCGAACAGGTATCCAAACAATTACCCATAATGGTTTTTCTGGGGTAATGTTGAGCCACTTCTACAGTTACTATAGTTTCCACTATCCTCTGGAAGGAGGAACTTGGCATACCTCACTGTAAGCTATTTTGACAAGCTTTAGCTGGAATTAGAAGCGAATCCAAATACCTGTTGGTCGACTCCTACTGTATCCAGTCCATCATACATGAGGTTCACCCAACCGTCCTTGGAGTACATCACAAACACGGATATCAGGGCCTAAATGGGACACATAAAACAGTCTAGTCAGCACTGTTTGTTTGTTTTTTATTAACTGAGGATCACCCTACATGTTCCTCCACATGGGAGGTGACTACGTCAGAGTGGTTTGAGTATTTGTCTTGCAAGGTTGCCGGTTCAACCCCTAATGCACATAAGCCCAATTTGCCGACTGATGTATGTATTGACAATTGAAGTGGCTTCGGTGCTTTAAGTGGTCAATAAAAATACAAAAGTGCAATATAACTTATGACTTATGACTGACTACATTTGCATGTGACTTTGGGGAGCAATCTGTTACACTTTTTGTTACATCCTTCCTCTGCAAACAAAAACCTTTGTGTTTTTCATTATGTCCATATTTTTTATATTATATACTTAATAGTTTGTGACATTATCCTAGCAAATGCCAACATAATTTATCAGAGTTTATATGGAAGATGAGAACAAAGTTGAACTAAATATTAAAGTGAAAGAAAAATGATTCTTATTCTGCATAGTTAATTGGGTTCAGAAACAGTTCTGATCTGGACCAAATATTATTTTTTTGACTTTAAAACTTAATCAGGTTTAAAGGCTTTGACAGGAAATCCAACCAACATGAACAATATGTCACAGCTTTGTTAAAATACTTTTAAAAAAAGGAATCTATTATTTAACAATCAATATCATTGACTTTTAAATAGGGCTGAAGGTAAACAATTCCCACCTGAATCAGGTTGTCAAAGTTGTACTCCTTTCGAACCCACTCATAATTGACTGAGAGACAGTCAGACTTGTTGACGATCATAGTCAAGTTCTCGCCCACACAGTAGAAGAACTGTCCTTTGAACAGCTGCGATTGGAGGAAAAGAAAGAAATTGAGTTTTTCGAAAAACTATTTTTATGCTTTGAATCTGTTTAACTTTTTATCACGTTACAACACCGTTTAATGTGTTTGATGAGAATTTAAAAAGATAGACCAAAACAAAAGTAGGGTTTTATTATAAACAATAAGGAAATTAATACATGGTATTCAAAGGTATTCATAAATACGACAGCAAAAATAAAGGCAAGCATTTTTATTCTTGTCCATTGAGTTAATACATTACAACTGTTTTTAGGAATTGTCTTCATCAGTTTGAGACATCCAAAGACATTCATTTTTGGACATTCGTTTTTGCAAAAAAGCTCACCCAAGGCTTGCCAGAAATTTTTACCTTCTTGATAGAAGGTGAATGAATTTATTTCCCAGTCTCTAGCAGATTTTTTTTTATTCCATGATTAGAACGTAAAAACTGCTTCCATGACCTAGTTAAAGGAAAGGTTTCCCACAGCATGATGTGGGAGGCTGTGGATCTCTGCAGCATTAAGTGCATTAAGTTAACATGACCCTTATTGCTGCTTCTCTAAAGGATGTGATTAACAACTGGTCAGATCCGGTGGGTGATCTGACCAGACGGCGTATTGTGTAAATTTGCCGTTCACTTGTTGTTGGATGAAACTGTATTCTGTAAAATGGTCAAAGGTTGGCAGGTCATTTTATAGCCTAACTCTGTTTTAACACATATAGGATGCAGCTGTGTTCCTTGGTCTTTGAGATGCTGTTTGTTCATTCATTTTCTCTAACAAACGTCTAAGGCTTCAACAAAACAGTCAGATACTGTGATTAAACAGGCAGACCTTTTTTCCCAACTGGGTCATAATTTGGTTGGTTGCCACGGAATCTGTTAAGCGGTATCGGTGTATACAGTACATTCCCCAGTACAAATTAATTTCACCCTATTAACATCACTACCCTTTTACTGTCTATTAGAGTTTATGTTTCTAACTTAAAATTGAAAAACAACAACACATTATTACAAAGTCACAATTTGTACATTTTTAAGTACAGTTGTGTGTGTGTGTCCTCAAAACAACCTTCACTCCAAGGAGGCTGTAAAAAAAGAAGAAAATGCCACAGATGAAAATAATGTTCCCCATTGGTTTCACAGACGCAATCAGAGCCTCCACAGCCAGCCTAAGTTTGGGGGTTCGTTCAATCATCCTGGATCACACAAAAACAAACATCTGCATTCACATTAACAAAACAATCGTAGTGGGATGATGTCCACGCAAATGTTTCACCTCAGGGGGCGGAGGGTGCGTAACAGACGAAATATTTTCAGGATTGCCAGAGAGCTCATTTTTCCAGAAGTTCCCAACAGGATTAGGACGTCCACTACGGATGAGATCACCAAAGCGCCGTCCAAAACATTCCACATACTTCTGCAGTAGCTCCCCTCCCCGAAGACAAATCCCAGTGCAGTGATCTGATTTAAAAAAAAATTATAGAAATAAAGAAAGGATCCAATGTGTTTAAAATACATTAATTTGTTCAAAATCTCACAGCAGTTCAGAATCAGATAATATTTACCTTGAGAAGCATTTCCAGGAAAAATATTGCAGAGAACATGTAATTTGTCAGATCCAAGAACCGTCGTTCCTGCAGAACACATGTGCGTCACATAACACAACTTCTATAACGCGGCTGATTTCTTTACATTACCCTGTCAGTGGGTCAGAGTGTGTTAAGATTGTGAAATGCAGGTCGCCTTATCAGGCTATGGCACTTGTGGGTGTGTGTTAAATTTATTCTCACGCTGCCCGAAGGCTGGATTTCAGGCCTCTCCATAGCAATAGTGATGCAATTCATCATTATGCAGACTTGAATAGCCGTCTCAAAATGCCGGTGAGAGACAAGAGCTTTGCAAAATCTATGCCACCTGAGAACACACAAGCAGCTATAAAACATTTGGAGATGGTTTAACATGTGATTATATTTCCTGAACATATCAATCACATTGCCTTATCTAAACGAGTTGCGGGAAAGTTCTCAATGCATATTTAGCTGTAGTTTTATCTAATATAATTGAACTTGAAACAGCTGTGAAGCAAAATAACTGAAGTTCTGTCAGATTGAGTGGAGAACAAGCCTTTTTAAGTCAAGCTTTTAATTATTACTTTGATTTTAGTCTGTGTGTGCCTCATGAATATACTTTTGGTTAAATGTTGCATTTTAAGGATTGTTTTCTTGTTTGACTCCTTCTCTGCTCATGTCAGTTTGTTTTCTCACTACTGTTTGTCCAGAAGATGGAAACGAATTAAAAGTTTCAATGCTAACAAGCAGTGAAAGCCACATTTATATTGTTAATATATAGCTGGAGGGAGAACAAGATGAACTGAGAACATATTCACCAGGGCAAAGCCACAGCTAAGCTACATCAAATAACATTTCCGCATTCAAAAAGTTTCATCCCTCCATCTAATGAATCCAGGACTGATTGCACTGAATGGGCTTCTGTATCTTAGTGTTTGTGCATCCGAGACTTGCCAGTTCTCCGGAGAAAACACATAAAACGACCAATCTTCATGTTTTTTGTGAAAACGCTGGACCTTCTTCATCCAGTCCACAGATGGCTGTTGGAGAAGGCAGACACACGTCAGAACTTTCCTAACTGCATAAAATAAAATAACTGGAAAGTTTTCAAGCAGTTACACTTAAATGTCTTTAAATGTCTTTATTCTCTAGAGGCGTCTCCAGAAACTCATGGAAATTTTTGAAGGCAGTAAACATGCAGGACTCCAGTCACTGAGTGATATTAGACACCACTGGTTTAAGGAGTGTGCATACTTTTAAAATTCATGTTCTTGTATAAATAGAGGAAAAATATGAATTAAATACAAATTGAAAAAAACACATAATATTAAATTATATGTTGTTTTAAGAAATTGAGCATCTTCCCCAACTTTCAGATTAAAAAAATAAATGTTCTCAATGTGCTCCAACAGCAGCACTAAAAACAGACCAGGTTTGTCTGTGCTACCTCATCTTCTTCAAACTGAACAGACTGAATCTGGCCGTTGTCAGACTCAGAGTTGGATGGATCTTGGTCCAGACTTGCAGTAATCTGATAAAAAAAATATGTGTGATAATATTAATGCTTGGGAAATGGGGTATTTTAGATTTGAATTCTGAAGTAAAGCCATAATTTTATTGTTTCAAAACCTTATAAAAGCATTTATACCAACTGAACTTTCCTTTAATTGGTTACAAAACAATCACAAGCTTTAAAGTTTTCTTGGAAAAAGACCAATACAGAGTAGTAAATAAGTACAAAGAAAAAAAATACAATTTTATTATCTTTTTACTAATTAAGTCTGAGAAGTGAAGCATGCATTTGTATTCAGCTGTCTTTAGTCTAACATCATTATGTTATTAACAAATACAATCAACTAGTTTGGAATCTACTCTTTAAATGAATGCTGTTGTTCTGTGAAGATCTTAGGGGTTTTGCCATAGGGGAAAGTTTGTGAACAAACTGCATGATGAAAGAACACAGTCAACATTTCAGGGACAAAGTAGTGGAGAGGTTTAAAGCAGGGTCAGGAGGACAAATATGCATAAATTCTAAATTTAGTCAAGAAAATGTAATTAATTAGTTAAAAAAAATATTAGAAACAGAATAAGAGCTAATGGTCGATAGCTCAAGAGTAAGGATTTATAAACAGGAAACTATTAGTTGCACATCCAACAAGTCTGTTCCTTATGGAAGTCCAGCAAAGTGAAAGCTGTTTACCACAAATTAATTAAGGTACACATCAAATATCTGGTATTAGGTGTTCTGTTTAGATCAGACCACAGTTAAAACATTTATGGGTGATTGCAAAAAAAGGTCTGTAAAAAAATAAAAGTAAATAAAAGTAGAACAACAACCCTAAATATGGACCCAGAGTTACAATGGTTGGTTTCGATCAGAGTTGCTCATGTCTTCTAATCAAGTGCTACGATCTTGCAGCTTTTAGAGGCATTCGTTCTACACCACTTCAGCTGGTAAAATTAGCTACTGGGCATGTTATACAGGCCTAAAGAGCCACTCATTTGATTCAGGTTTGATAGAGAAGGTAGTAGCCCTTAGATTGATGAAAGCGCATTCATGAGCTGCAATGGCCAAGTCAAAAATCCAGACTGTGGCAAAACTTGAAAATTACGGTTTCAAGACACAAAGATGGTGCAAAGAGCGGTTTTACAATGTAATGTCAGTAGGCTACATAAAAGTTTAAACAACACTATTCATTTATTTCTATGTAAAACACGTTGTGTGAAAACCTTTAAGAGGCACTGTAAACTGATAGGTGTGGCTTGGTTTAAGGTGGCGGTAAGAGAGAAACTTACACCAGTGTTTAACTTGGCAGAAACAGATCTTTCTTCTTCTTCTGGCTTTTAGATGAAAGAAAACCAAATAAAGATTTTTATTTGCTATTGTGACTTTCTAAAAAGTGGGGTTCTATAAAAGGAAAAAAAACAACAACACAGTGACAAGTTTTCACCTGATTCTGGAAGCTTTCCACAACAATGCCCACCAGGATGTTGAGGATCACATTCTTTCCCAGTATAATGATAGCCACAAAGTAAACAGCAGCCCATGCAGAAGTGGATGCCATGGCATTATAAAGAACAAAGTTCCAGTCTTCTTGAGTTAAAACCTGCATGAATATTATAACATTAATAAATGATCAAATAAACTATTACCAAGATGGCACTACTTATTCCTCTACAGTCTGACCTGGAACACAGTGACCATGGCCCAGAGGAGTGAGTCAAAGTTTTTTCTTTCATCAATCACATCCACGGTTCTCATGTTGAGCTTCACATTAGAGGTCTGAATTTTGCAGCCAAAAATGTGCATTCCCAAAATGCTACAGGCAAACACCAGATTCAAATGGATGTTACTAATCTATTATCTGCTAGATTTGGGATTCTGCGTGAGTATGTACCTGAAGAGGAAAATCATAAGGAATAAGAGCCAGCAGAGCATGGCGGCCTCCTTGATGGTCCTCTTCAGCACCATCAGCTGTCTCTGGAGGTAGGGCAGAAAGTGCAGGAGTCTCCCAAACCGCAGAGCTCGAAACGCACGAATAATCGACAGCCTGCTGTCAGAGTTTGCTCCAAGTTCCCACAAACTGAAAGGGACAAGAATTTCACTTTGCTTTACTGTCAACATCTAATAACAAACTTAGAAACAACGAAACATTAAAATTTTTAATCCCATATGTTTATACGAGTCTGAGTCAAGTCAGACATCCACCTGCATGAGATCATACCTGATGATGACAATTGCAAAGTCAAAGATGTTGCTCCAGTCTTGAAAATAAATTAATCCCAAGGCCAGCAGTTTTAGGATCATCTCCACGACAAACAGAGCCGTGAAGATCAAGTTACAGATCTGCAACACGTTCGTCATCATAAGAGGCTGCAGGATGTTGAGATAGATATTAAAAGGCATGGATAGTGACTTTGAAACTGAACTAACGAAAAGTAAGATCTCTAACAGGTAAACAAGAATCAAGAATCATTTTATTTATATAGCGCCAATTTACAACAGATGTCGTCTCAAGGCACAAAAAAATCAATTAAAATCAAAGATACATCATAAACAAATACATTTGAAAAAGTTTCCAATCTAAGGAACCCCAGCAGATTGCATCGAGTCATTGACTTGCAGCATTCACTCCCCTGGAATCAGCAGACGAAAACCATGGCTTGTGTTGTCGTTGACTTTACAGCAGTCCCTCATACTGAGCATGCATGTAGCGACAGAGGAGAGGAAAAACTCCCCTTTAACAGGAAGAAACCTCCAGCAGAACAAGGCTCAGTACAAGCAGCCATCTGCCATGACCGACTGGGGGTTTGAAAAGACAGAAAACTAAATTAGATGCACAGGATACTGAAAAAAAGAGTTTATAGCAGAATTTGTAGAGCGTCACTGGAAGCATCTCAGCCCATGTTCTCATCCAAGAAGCTATCTCAGCTAACAGAACGCCAGACCAGGTGTGGTTACTATGGAGAGAAGAACACTAAGAGAAAACAAAAGGTTAACAAAGTTGAAAACACGGGAACTAAGCAGATTGGACAAAGGAAGAATGTAGCAGTGAGAGAAGTGGTCAGATTGTCCTCCATCAGTCTAAGCCTATAGCAGCATAACTATAGAAAACTTAAATAACCTAACCCTATAGAGTGAGACATGAAGAAGGTAGAGCAAATGAGAACTGTCAGTCAAGACTGAGTTCCTCCCCCAACCGGATTAGGCTGTCTTCTCTACCTCTTCCTAACTATAAACAGGAAGGTTTTAAGCCTAGATTTGAAACTAGACAGGGCTTCTGCCTCACGAACTAAAGCTGGAAGCTGGTTCCACAGGAAAGGAGCCTGATAACGAAAATATCTGCCTCCCATCGGCTTTTAGAGCTTCTAGGAACCACCAGTAAACCTGCAGTCTGAGAGCGAAGTTCTCTGTCAGGGACATAAGGAGTAATCAGATCTCTGATATACGATGGAGCTTGAGGACATAGTGAGGACTTTATATGTCAAAAGAAGAATCTTAAAATCTATTCTACGCTTGAAAGGGACCCAATGAAGGGAAGCTAAAATTGGGGAGATATGATCTCTCTTTTTAAGTTTCATCAGAACTCTTGCTGCAGCATTTTAGACCAACTGTAGACTTTTAATAGCATTTTGTGAACTTCCTGCTAATAAAGAGTTACAATAGTCTTGACGTAACAAATGCATGGACTAGTTTTTCAGCATCTGTCCTACAGAGAATATTTGTAATTTTTGCTATATTCCTAAGGTGAAAGAAGGAAATCTTACAGACCTGCTTTATATGGGACTTGAAAGACATTTCCTGATCAAAAATACAGTTCTTTACATTGTCACCAGACGCCATCCTGATGCTATTCAGGTCAAGTAGCTGACTAAGCATTTTTTTTTTTTTAGAGGATCTGGTCCAAAGATAACCTCTGTCTTTTCAGAGTTCAAGAGCAGAACGTTTAAAGTCATCCACATTTTTATGTTATCTAGACATGCCTGTAATCTACCAAACTGACTGGATTCATCAGGATTTATAGATAAATACATTTGTGTATCATCAGCATAACAGTGGAAATTAACACCATGCTGTCTGATGATTTTACCAATAGGGAGCATGTATATAGTAAATAGAATTGGGCCAAGTACATACCCCTGTGGTACTCCACAAGTGACCTTACAATGCGTAAAAGATTTGTCATTTAGATGAACAATCTGGGATCTATCAGACAAATACGATTTAAACCAGCCTAGTGCTGTTCCCTTGATCCCCACAGTGTGTTCGAGCCTTTCTATGAGGATATTGTGATTGACTGTGTCAAAAGCAGCACTGAGATCTAACAGAACTAGAATAGACACGAGTCAATTGTCTGAGCCCATGAGAATATCATTTGTGACTATAAGGAGAGCTGTCTCAGTTCTATGATGAGCTCTGAAACCTGACTGAAATTCTTCAATAGGTCATTATTCCTCAAATGCTCTCTCAGTTGATTAGCAACAATTTTTTCAAAGATTTTAGATTGAAAAAGGAAGATAAGAGATGGGTCTGTAATTTATTAAGTCTTCTTGATCAAGAGAAGGTTTATTAAGTAGGGGTTTTATTACAGCTACCTTAAGAGCCTCTGGTTAATAACAATTCATTAATGACAAATTAATCATATCCAAAATGGGGGTAATAATAATAGGAAATACTTCTTTAAACAATTTTATTGGGATTGGATTCAACATACATGGCGAAGGCTTAGATGAAGAAAATATTTTTCAAAGCTCAGAAGGCTCAAATGGAACAAAAAACTTCAAACACATTCAGTGCCTCATTGCTTACTGAGGTAGTAGTTATGTTTGGTAGGATGCCATCAATTTTAGTTTTAATAGATTCAATTTTATTAATAACGAATTCCATAGTGTGATTACAGCTAAGAGTTGGAAGAATGGATGATATAAAAGTTGTACTAATGTTGTAAGCAATCAACAGCATCAATCTGTGTAGGGCATGAAATCAATTTGTTGCCCTCCACTGCGTTTCTCTGAAATACTGAAGAAATTATAGGGGGAAGGGATTCTTTAAAGGCTGTAACAGTATTGTCTGATAGACACCTACTATAAAGACATTTTCTTTCAGATTTTAAGTACTCAGGGAAAAATAACTCAAAAGTTATCAAAAAGTTGTCAGAAAGGAGAGGGTTATGAGGCAGCACTATAACTTTTTCACACTCAATGGCATAAGTCAGCACAAGGTCTAAAGTGTGACCAAGAGTGGGTAGGTGTTTGGATTTTTTGAGTGAAGCCAATTGAGTCTAAAATGGCAGTAAAGGGGGGCGCTGGTGGCGTAGGGGATAGCGCAACTCACACATGGAGGCCCTGAGTCCCCGACCCGGCCGTCGCGGGCTCGACCCCCGGAGCCCCCCCCCGCCAACCCACCCACAAACAAGGGACACCAGAGACCACAAAAGTAAGAAAAAATAGAAAAAATAAAAATAAAAAAATAAAATGGCAGTAAAGGCTACATTTAGGCTCATTTTTGGTGTCAACATGAATGTTAAAATCTCCCACTATAATGATTTTATCAGTGTTTAACACTAGTTCAGATTAAAAATCTTAGATCCGATCAATAAATTTAGAGTAAGGACCTGGCGGACGATACAAAATAACAAACAGAAGTGGTTTAACTCTTTTAGAAGTTGGATGAGGAAGGCTAAGGGTTAAATGTTCAAAAGAACTATAACTATTAGTCGCCATGGGATCAATTCATAAATCTGATTGAAAAATGCTTCCTACTCCTCCACCTCTCTCAGTACTTTTAGGAATGTGAAAGTTTGACTAATTAGAGGAAGTTGATTCGTTGATACTAACATAATCCTCTTGCTGCAACCAGGTTTCTGTGAGACAAAGCAAATCAATTTGATTATCAAGAATTAAATCATTAAGGACTTTGAAGAGAGAGATTTGAATTTCAATAAGCCACATTTAATAGATATAAATAGAGAGGAGTTCTAAACTACGACTCTGCTTCCTGGGCAGGACCCTGGTTTGTCAGTAATTTGGGGAGTTAATAAATTTGGCCATATTTCTAGAAAGAAGAGCTGGTCCGTCCAAAGTGGAATGGATGCCGTCTCTCCGGATCAGACCAGGTTTTCCCCAAAAGGTTTTTATAATATCAATGTAATCCACACCGTGTTCTGGACACCATCTAGATGACCAGCGGTTCAATGACAACATGCGACTAAACATGCCGTCGCTGGTCAACATTTTTGACTCAGAATTACAGTTCAGAGGTAAAATGTCTGTGCTAAACATTTCAAAATATTAAAAACATTTCAAAATATTAACTAATGCTAAGATTCTACCTGGTTATGGTGCTCCACAGCCATGGTGAAGATGTTGAGGAAAATAGCAACTGTGATCACCCAGTTAAAGATTTCTCCTGTTACCAGCCTCCCAAGCTTCCTCTGTAAAGGCAGCCAGCACCAAGCCTGGAAGATAGAAGAGTCAGAGAGGCTGGTGGTGGATAAAAAATCGTGTTGGTCCATTGGTGCAACTCACCATTACTGATGTTTCGCTTCTCCTGTTATAACTGGGATTCCACTTGTTACGCAGACTAATGGTTAAAAAGAGAAATAAAACCAACATGAGTTATTTAAGTGGGATAATTAAAGTATTTTTTATTTTATTTGATTAATTGATACAAATAATTGTCAGTTTGGTCTTTTCAGATTTATGTAACTAGTTTCTGACCTGTTTTGGAGTCGAACATGCCAGATTTCCATTATATTCCAAAGCCGGTGGAGGTTCAAAGTACCAGGGAGCAGATCTCCAGTAACCCTTGTTATTGCCTCTGAGTAGTGGGTAGCGATAACAACTGCACATGTATTCATTATGACAAAAGAGCCAAGCTGAATAAAGGCATTAAGAAAAAACAAATCATTAGGTTGTAGCTTGTATGAGATAATATCTGGGCAGTTTAATTCTAGCAATAAAAAAGTAAGATTAAGTTTATAAGGCTAAGGTAATGTTAACGGATGTAAGCTCAGCAATTTCATTGAGTCATTGACTTTGAAACAGTTGTCATCTTGAGCAAGCACATGGTGACAGTGGAAAAGAACAATTCCCTTTTAACCAGAAGAAACCTTCAGCAAAACTAGTCTAGGTTTTAGCAGCCATCTCTTTTGGCTGTAATAAAAAAACTAAATTTGGGCTACTTGTGGGAAAGTTAACATTTCTGAGGACCACAAGATTAAAAAAAGGTGAAATATAAAAAACTTTCCAGCATTG
>JAVLVB010000001.1:5416194-5429980 GCA_032876305.1 Orestias chungarensis | reverse complement strand
TTTTTTTTTTTTTTTTTTTTTTTTTTTTTTTTTATACAAACCTTCAACAAATTCAATGATTTCTAACTATAACCTTAAGAGAGACACTTACTAGTGTGAGGATAATGAAATAAATAAAACTCCAGAAAGAGTGTGAGTCCATCACATAGTACATTATGTCTGTCCAGCCTTCCAGAGTGACAGCCTGAAGGGAAACAGAGACACATTAGATATATTTTCAACAAAAATCCTTAAATTGAATTTGATACAATTAATTTGAACTTTTTTTCAATCAATTGTCACTAATGGAAGCAAATTTTTCCAAGAAAGACATTGCTTCCATTAGTAAGAAGTTTATTTTATAGCTTTGGTAATGAATAAATGAATTATGTTTATTCAAGTTTATTTATTACATTGTTGTAACTTGACTGTATAATACATTTATGAATAAACAGATTAATTTACATGAACTTGATTCAATAGCTTATTACCAGATGAATAAATGGACATTTGCTGATTAATTTACAAACCTTGTTTGTCTACAGTTTGGTTAACTCCGAAATTTTAAAAAACAAAATTTTTAACTTGCCATAGTTATTTTTTTCTGATTAGGTGTGTAATCTCCACCCTAAATCACGTAAAGTATCACCTGCAGATCAACACTATTAAATTCAGGTGATTTTGACATTTTCAAGGTCAGATGCATATAAGAAGCAGCAGCAAGGCAAAAGAAATGCCTCTACAGACATTTGTGAAAGAATGTGTTGATTTTTGGAGCTGAGTCAACTCCATCAGGAACAATGATAGGATGCCATATAATCCTAAACTACAGAGGTCATTGAATTTGTGTATTTTATAGTAATTCAGAATACCAAGACAAAAAGCAAGGTCAATAAATACATGGATGATTGAATTTAGTTTAGATGAGGTTTGCAGTCTAACATCCTTACTGTGAGGAAACTTTTTTCTTCCAACATTAGTGCCTATCCCCAGAATTGCTCTTCTGAAACAATGATCAAAATCTCATTAAACTAAATCCTTGCCAGGAGTGCTGAAGCTGTTAAGCAACCTATGATTTATGAATGGGATGTCGTTCAGGCAAACAAGTTCATACTTTGAAAATATACTATATATGGGCAGAGGGACAGAGTGACAAATACAGGAAAAGCCCAGGTTTGACTCCAAAAGGTCAATAGTTGGTAACTTCATAGTAACATACCTGGAAAATAGCAATCCAGGCGTAGCCAATATTATCAAAATTGATAGAGCCAATGTTGGGATTTTCTCCACTGGAACGACAGAGATTATAGTAGATGTTCCAGTTAACGCAGCCACTAACATTGGTACCAGAGTTTGGATCCCCTTGGGGAGCGGACAGCAAACAGGTGTGGTTGTCTTCCTGAAGAGGAGGAATGTCCCAGCAGTGTCGCATTCCGGTCTTCTCGAGAGAACAGATGAACGGGATTCTCTCCCCAGGCATGGACGTGTAGTACGGACTCAGGGTTACGTTGTACAGCCTAGATTAACAAAAGCACAAAAGGATTGTCCTTTTCAAGTGGAGTTTCAAAAAAAATTTTAAATGACAAAATAAATGTAAATAATTGACTACATTAACATAATAACTATGTCATTTTCCATTGTATAATGCATTGGGTTCTGTGTGGCGAAGAGACCTGAAGGAATCTAAAACACCACGAGACCATATATTTTGTTCCACAAGAAACAAATAATTTATTGATGCACATTTTAAATAACATGTTACTAATCTATCTTTGAAATAACATTTTGATTTGTAAATAGTCTTTTTAGTTGCAACTTTTTTTACATTTTTTCTTATTTTATTTTTATTTTATTTTATTATTACTTAATTGTTAGCCTTTTTGGCCCTGTGTACATTCCTCGTTTAGCTCTACATTTATTTCCTTGGTCTTAGGAAATGTGGGAGAAATGTAAAAGGTCCTAAACTGGTGAGTTATTTCACTGAGTATTTTTTTGCAAAGTAACTGAAGGAAGACATTTTGGAAGATGTCTTACTCCTGGATGCCATCTGCCAGGTAGCAGCGATGGCGCAGGTCCCCCTGCCACAGTTGGACCCCCACAATGCCAAAGATGTAAATGACAAGCACGTAGAGGATGAGGACGTTTCCGAGCATTGGCAGGATCCCAAGTAGTAACGACACCAGGCTGCGCATCTCTGCACAGGTGAAAAAACTCAGGTAAGCCCCAGGTTTTATGTTTCACTGGCAGACATATTTCATGTGAAAATTTTTGATTAAATATGTCTGCCAATTATTTTAGACTTTAATTGTTGAAGTTATTGGTGTTCTCTGATGGATGGATGGATGGATGGATGGATGGATGGATGGATGGATGGATGGATGGATGGATGGATGGATGGATGGATGGATGGACGGATGGATGGATGGATGGAGGGAGGGACTTGGGTAAATGTCCAGAGTTACCATCCACTCTGCTGAACAGTCGCATCGGGGAGACTGCATAGCAGATTTTCATATCAACCCCACAAGCTCTAAGCACAGCGTCCAGGACTCTGAGGAGAAAATGGCATACACAAAAAAAATCTTAGTATGCAGCGTTTTGGTGTTCCATCAACAAGACTCTACATTGTATTAACTTCATGTCAGACAAGTTTGAGACTGGAGGATTAGAATGTTACTAACTCTGCAAAGAGAATGAACGTGTCAAACTTATTCCAGTTCTGTCGTATGTACTCCTTGATGCCCAGGGCGGTCACTTTGATGATCAGCTCCACCAAGAAGTAGAATAACAGAATGTAGGAAAAAACCTGGTTGGAAAAGAGTAAAATGTGTGCTTTACAGACAGGCAGTGACTACAGTTCAAGTGGATGCGTTCAGATTCAACTCTAACCTCTTGGGCCAGATTTTCCACTTTGCAAGGCTGGAAACCACCTTGCATTACACAGTCGATCAAGATCATCAGGAGGGACATTGTGTTTAACCAAGTGCGAGAAGTAAAGGACAAAACCTACATAACTAATTCAACTACAACCTTTGCACACTGAACTTTTGAGATATGGATAGTCTGAAACATGAAGGGTAGTGTTGGAAAGGTTCAAAGTAAGAAGGGTTCTTGGTTTTATCAAATGTAACATCTGTTATTTGTTATTACAAGAGGATATGGACCAAAGACCAACTTGATGCAGAATTGTCGTAAAAGTGAGGTTGCTCTCAAGTTGGCCAAGGTCTGGAGGGGCGGTGTTGCTCCTGGTCCTGGTCCTTCTCCTGATCCTGCTGGGCTGATAGTTACTTCATGCTGGCCATTACTTTGGCTGATGGCTTCAGTCATGATGGCGCACACCAGCTGATCCAGCTAATCCATATGAATCAATAAATATAAAGATAGAAGGACAAATATGCATTGCGTGGTAGAATATGCATGAATTACCCGTTTAATTTTGACATCACAACCTATAAGTTTGCATAAATAAATGTACCTAATATTCTAGAATTGGGTGGTAGGACATTGGAGTAGCTCTTATTTAATTTCTGTTTGGGGTAAATAAAGTATTTTTGTTTATATTTGATTTGATTGAATCTCAACACACACAAGAGACAATAACCGATTGTGTTGGTTACGCAGTCAATGAAAGTTATAACAAAATCAAATACTTTAGTTTCTGCAAGAATTTAAAAACAAATAAATAATAGAAATCAAGGTAATCTTGTCTGCACAGTATTTGATGACTTTATCTCCATAATTATGTTTTTAGAAACAATATTTAGGATATAAATCAAGGCAAAATTATAAAGTGCTGTGCCAACAATAATAATAAAAAAATAAAATAAAGAAAAACACGACATCCTGTATAATACTGGGAGTTTTCGTGCATATTTGAATAGTTTGTTGAAGACGTTTTTAATTATCTTTACACTCACCAGCAAAAAACAGATAAATCTTTGGTCACACACTCACTAAGTACCTGAATACAAATCAAATATTTCACAGTTACTGGAAGTACCTAAAAACAAAAGAAATCAAGCCAGTTAGGTCTGTTGTTGTCATTGTAATCTCCATGGCAGCATATGTCATATTTTTTATTGTTTTATTTTATTTTTTTAATATAATTTTAACATGAAACAAATAGGCCATGGCTCCTATAACATTGGCCTTTAAAATTATCTTTAAGATATAAATCCGAGCTAAATTAGAGATTTGTGCTTACTGAAAATAACAGCACATCCTGTAAGTCTATGAGTTTTCTAACATATTTGGTTTAATTCTATAACAGCAAAATTAAAAAAATTAAACCAAACATTTAAACTTGAAAAAAATGTTTTAAACCTTAAATATACAGTCATAATTCTTTTTAGAAATGCCTTATACTGCCAAGAGTAAACAAACTAATCAAGTTGATTGTATCCTGGGTTAGTATTGGACAGAATATGCATAAATAACCTGCTTGTTTTTAAAATCACAGCTTATAATTTAGTTGTAGCTGGATTACAGAAATATTTTCTAATGACAAACTGTTGTTAATTATCTTTACACTCACCAGAAGAAAGGAGATTCATTTTTTGTCACGCAGTCACTTAATAACTGAATACAACTCAAATATTTCACCGTTACTGGTTAACAGATACATTTCCAAATAAATTTTAAAAACAAACAAGAGAAATTGAGGCAGTTAGGTCTGTTGTTGTCATGGTGATCTCCGAGTCATCACATGTTTTAAAACGTTTGTTATTTTTTAAATAATAGTTTACCACAGACAACAAACAGGCATTGTTTTCTATATTCTCCTATATCTTCAGGATATAAATTTAATCTAAAATACACCAGAATTTTGTTTACCGCAAAAAATAACAGGACATAATGTGTAACCTGTGTATTTTCTTTTTGAAAAATTAGGTAAGTTTTAACAGTACTGCGAAATTACACCAA
Organism: Orestias chungarensis; assembly: GCA_032876305.1. NCBI lineage: Eukaryota > Metazoa > Chordata > Actinopteri > Cyprinodontiformes > Cyprinodontidae > Orestias > Orestias chungarensis. The sequence continues at coordinate 5,425,078 of JAVLVB010000001.1, read as the reverse complement.
ATATAAACAAACTAATAAAACTGCTTTTCACTAAATACAATTTTAACATTTTCAATCAAATATTATTATTGATACATTAAACACCGAGGTATTTAACTGGCAAATACACAGGTAAACATTAAATAGCAAAGACATGTCAGTCATTTCGTTCAAAGCATTTTCATTACCAGTACTGAAGTGAAAGTGAACAACATGGCAAGAAATAAAGTTTTAAGAAAATCTACCTATTCACAAAGACGACCGTAAAATTGTCTGAGTCTGGTATATATTGTAAAGAGGTCCAAAAAGCATTTAAACCAGTTCTCTTTCTCTTTGCCCTCTTTTTCATCTCATCCATTATGTGTCGCTGTAATTGAGCTATTATTTGAGATATGTGATGTTTTTTTCTAGAAGTGTATTGCACAAGGTGGCACACTGTTGGAGTAGCTCTTATATCTGTTATTACATATTTTTTTCTTTTTTTAAAGTCATTCATTCCTCTGTTTTTGAAAGAAAAAGAAGATTTTCGATCAGATATCCTCTCTAGTTTTTTATATATGTATGTGTAAAAACAAAGGGAGATAAACTATAGACATTTTGGTCAAATTTGTTTAAAAATATCAAAGACAAAAAAACATTTAAATATGTATCAAGACTGGACAGTTAATATTTTTTGTTGTCGTTTTTGGAGTATTAATAAGATCTGTATTCTTATACTATAGAGTGCATTAACACAATAACCATGCTATTTTTCACTGTAACATCCACTGGCTTCTGTTTAGCGACCTGAAGGAAACTAAACGGTTCGTTTTGGGCCCAGCACCAAACAGCCGGCCCTGATATGTGTTGTAAATATTAAAACAGAAGCTTGGTTATGGCATCAGCATCCAATGGCATCAGCATCCCAAACAAATTGGAAAAACGAGTCCAAATTTCCAATAGGTCCTTTTAAATATACAGTTTAAATGAAATATTTTTTAAAGACGATTTTATACGGATATACTCATCAAGATGGGAGAAAGTAATTATTCGCATATATACTCTTAAAGTGTTTCTTTGCAAACTGCTTTCACAGTTGTGCTTGTCGAAACACTGGGGGGAAAAAAAGGCAGGAACAAGATTTTTACAATTTAAACCTTTTTACTTTTCCAACCAATTTTTTTGTCATATATTCTTGTTTTTATTATTATTAATGCTGTTATTATTATTTTGTTGGTCTGATCTTTCCCCAATGAACCTCTCAACAACAACAGCTGGTTATAAGCTGTGACAAAAATGTGTTGTCGGAACTATTTGAACGAAAATTGGGGGGAGTGTAAAACATGGGGCACCGTTACCCTGGAGACACAACGCCACGTTCTAAGCGTAGAGGTAAAGGTTCGCCGTCTTATACTTTGTAAAGAAATAAAAGTTAAAAAACCTTGTTGTTCACCTAAACAAATTAAAAATGCGTTTATTATAGCTACAATGTCAAGCGAAGCGTTTTAATACGAAGACCTGGTGCTCCTGTTTTATTTAGACGTTTTAAAGACTTCCCGGGGTCCTTCTCGTGTCTGTTTTGTGTTGGTGTCTAGATTAAAAGTATGGACTCGGAGTACATAAAGCGACATCTGGGACAGGTTCTGGCGGAAGGACTGGCGGAAGTGGCGGAGCAGCGACCTGTTAACCCCATCCAGTATTTGGCTCACTGGCTCTTCAAACACACGTCAAATGTTGAGCATGAGAAAGCGGTAAGCAGCTGTTTCAATTAATGACCAGCAGAGGGCGACATACACATGCTTTGATTGCTTTGTTTTTAAAATGTACTTTAGTTTATACTCGACCCCAATAGGGACAAATGTGTATAGAAAATGGATGGATGGACTTTAGTTTATGCAAGTCTGTTTTGTAATAAAAAAAATGACTAAAAAATTAACGACCAGAATTTTTGCCCATCCGTGAATTACAAATTAAAGTTACATTTACTCGCATCTTTTTTAACACATTATAGAATATCACAATTACAAATTTCAACTGATTTTAAAAGGATTTCATGTGACAAACTAAAGTATGGGGAAAATCATCTTTAATTTGCGGTCTGGACTAAAAATGATCTCTAAACTAAACCTCTCAATTTAATGTGAAGCTTTTTTACATACATTTCAAATTCAACTCTCATCAAAATTCCCATACCATTATCCTCCCCCTATTAAGTCACACAATAGGAATGATATTTTAAGGGTGATGTAGAGTCTGATTTTCATTGTCACACACTGTGTCTTGTTTTAAGGATGAAGACATTTTGATTGTTATCTTACCAAAGTACCTACATCCTGCTGCTTCCACTGTTGACAGTATATGGCAACATTTAAACAACACTTTTGGCTTTATTTAACAATGGCCTTTTCTTCTATAAGAGACCAGATATTGGGAGAGACTGATTTTCATTTTTCTGTTTCTCTTTATTTTGTCTTGACCTTCACAATTCTGTTTGTTCATTTCACCAACACATTGCCAAGGCCTTTACAGAACAGAAGTCTTACAGCATTTTGAAAGTTGGAAAGATGCCTGCTGAAAGCTGTGCTGTAGGTATCAGTGTAAGCATACATGCATTTTCTTGTTTCTTATTTTTATTTTAGTTTTTTACACCAATTCATAATTATACTTTACTTACTGTGTCTTACCTAAACTGAATTAGGATTTTAGGATGGTTACCGTGTACAGTTGTTATCTTCAGTTTGTAGAGGTGTTCTAAAATTTTAAACCACTTACCACTTTACTTTCAACGTCCCAGATTATAATCAGAAGGTATTAATTATTGATACTTTTTCAACTTTCTGAAACACTTCCTTAATTTTTCTATTTGGTTTTGATTACCTTAACAGCATAAATGTTATGAAAACAGCATAAACAGATCACAACACAAAGTGATTGTTTTACTGCCAGGACTGTGTGTCACTCAGCCTAAACTACTATCGTTGCTGCCACATTAAAGCTCTGATCTTTAACTGGGTTTGAAAGCTGTTGGCAGTCTAAGCTCTTCAGACTAAAAGGTATGTCAAATTCTCAACCACCTTTTACCTAGATGATAACGAGCCGGCTAACTCACCCTGTAGAAAAATTGTGGCATTAAGAAATAAATAAGCAATAAGATAAGAAAATCTCTCACATCCGTACATGGTTACCAGCAACATCAAAGCATACATATATGAAGATCTCTCTCTTTTTTCTTTTTTTTTTTTAAAGAAAAAACAAGGGCTTGCTCTTTTGGAGCAGCAGCAGGCTTCAGGTAGCGAAGAGAAAGAGCTTGAGAAGCAGCGGCAAGAGGAGGAAGAGTGGAAAACCAGTAAAGACCCGAAAGGACCTCAGATTGTATGATTTTCACTAGATTTGTAAAGATTTTGTCTGCAAAGTTGTTTTTTCATCTCCAGAAAAATATTTCTAAAACATATTTTCTTGTTTAATAATTAATTGAAGCATAGTAACATCTCTTGAAAAGGATAACTGTCTACTTCTTAACAGGGGACTGAGAAACACACAGAAACTGATGAACCCATTGGAACCTCAACACAGCCTCCTGGGGATGAGAAACTTGTAAACGAAAAGAAACCAAGCTCTTCTGAACCAGAAAGCCTAGAACCAACTTCTGACATCCAGGAAAATGAAGATGGACAGAAGGTGAATGAAATTAGATGTCAAAATGTTGTGTTGCCGCAAGCCGTGGCTCTTGAAGCCCAGTCGTTGAATGTGTTGACTTCAGGAACAGGACAAAGCAGAAGTGGAACTACATGGCTTAAATGTTGGTGACGATACGAACAGCAACCAAGCACAAGTGGCAGAAGGTGATCAAGATCTAGAAAAGGTGATCTTATGACTAACTATTATCACTTACAATGCCTTAAAAAAGTTTACATGGATTTTAGGGAACCTGTAACACCTGATGTTAACAGGGATGAAGTTAAGTCTGCACAAGGCACAATAAAGGAACACCAATTTCTAATGTACAGTCAGAGCTGCAATCAAATAATTACGATCCGGTTCTATTCTTGTGTGTAGGAATTTCAAACCTGTGAACTGAAAGTGTATGTTCACAGATGCTCTCTGTTTATTTTGACCGAGCTTTAATTTAAAGTGTTGATCGAGAGGAATAACTACAAATCCAGGAAACTTTGCCGCAGTGCAAAATCTGTTTTAATCTGTTTAACAGGTTATTGGTCAATCTGAGACGGACAAAAATCTGGAACCAGATCGGACTGATCAATTACAATCAACTCCCAGACAAGTTGGCATTGATTAAAACTCCCAACATTACAGAGAATCCACAAAACAATCTATATCCTGATACCTTAGACTGGATGAGATTTGCATGTTGGTGATTGCAGCTCAGAGGATGTTTTTGGACTGAGGAGAAGGAGCAAAGATCAAGTGCATGAAAAATGCATGGCCTAGCGGACAAAGGGAGAGAAAGTTTAGAAGAGAGACGAGGAAAGAGATGCTTCAAAGAAAACAAAGACAGGAATCAGACGGAGATGAGGGAGGATGACAGGAGTATTTCTTTGTTACCTTTGGTTACATTTTATTTGCATCCTTCACTTTAAGGTTGAAGAAGAAGACAAAAATAAATCTGACAACTCCGTCCAAGTTGAAGCAACCCCCGCTTTGCAGAACAACAAGCTCAGAACAGAGAAAACGTTTCCAAATGAAGAGCAAGAAGAAGCCCTGACAGACAGGAGACAACAGGAGACACAAGGAGCCACTTCTCTCCCTCAGAACCAGGAAAAGGTGTATTTTTTATTTATTTACTGTCATTAAGAAGTTTAAGAAAGATCAATCTGCTTGGAAACCAAAAACAGGATGCAGGGTGCAGAGTAACACATAAAAGGCTTCGATTAGAAAACATGATGTGATCTAGTGCGGTACTGTTAGATGTAAAGAGACTACTCCACAGATTCTGAATGGAGTTAAAGTCGGGGTTTTTTGCTTCCCAGTAATACGATAGTCATGAAAGCAGGGGCTGCTACTTTAGCATTGTGTTCTCACTGCTCTCTGTTGGGTTTTCTTCTCTGCAGCACAGCAGTGACACAGAGTGGCTCAGGATGGTCTCTAATGATGGTCTCTAGTGGTCAGGGCAGTGTTGTTGGTAGACCAGAGGAAGGCATCTAAACTCTATTAGATTTGTACTGTTTACTTTTTAAGAGCAGAATAAGGGGTGGATTTAATTGCTGCTGTCCAGGAACGTCTCCTTAGGAAGTTTAGGTAGCCAGACTTCCTCATCCTGCATCCTGTCCTCATTGGTGTTGAGACTGACCACTGTATTGTCAGTGCTGTAGATAGTCTACCCAGAAAAACAAAAGGCATGTCCCAGAAAAGGACGGTGGAGCTTAATTGAAGATGCCATCACAAAACTTTGTCCTGCTTTTAATAATGATTAGTGTATTCATGCATTTCATCTATGAATAACCAGTGGAAGGACCATGATCTGTTTCTACAGGTGACTGATCAGTCCAGCGGGCATGAAGATGCAGAACAAACTGACCAACCACAATCAACCTCCAGACAGGATGACTCTGATTTAAAATACAACAATACAGAGAAACTGCTGATCCAACCAAATAATGAGACATTTGACTGTCCAAATTCAGAGGTGATGCAGATAAAATGCTATTTTTATATTGGTTATCGCAGCTCACAGCATTCATTCAAGTTGAGGAGAAAGGCAAAGATGAGCCAGTGCATGACAAAAATTTGAGCAGGTGGACAGAGTGAGTTAAAGTCTAGAAGACAGGCAAGGAAAGAGAGATGCTAACAAGAGAACGGAGACAAGAATCCGACTGAATTTAACTTCTTTTTTATGTTTAACTTAAAGGTTGATGAACAAGAGAAGGATAAATCTGAAGACTCTATCCAAGTGGAGACAACCTCCGTTCTGGGGAACAAGGAGCTCAATACAGAGAAAACATTTCCAAATCAAAAACAAGAAGAAGCCATGACGGATGCCCAACAGGAGACACAAGAGCCAAGTTCTCTTGCTCTTCTGGACCAGGACAAGGTGCCTTTAATCGAAATGTGTTACTAATACTTTTTACTTTCTGCTGCACAGAGAAGTCTGAGAAAGATTAATCTGCTTGGAAACCAGAAATCCTAGAAAGCCACAGGACAGACTTCTTGAATGCTTAACCACAACAGCACTGATGGTTTTGGCTACAAGTCAGAGAGAGTAATGTAGGGGTCAGAGGCTTAAAATGAGAAAGACTTATTGTATTTGCCAATTGTAAATGTATGAAGGTTAGAGAAATTTAGAAGAAAGATGTCAGAAGAGATGCTTTAAAAACTCATTTAATTAAATAGTTTTACGTAGTTTTTATCTGTCAATTTAAGGTTGACGAACAGGATAAAAATGAACCCCAGGGCTTTGTCCAAGTGGAGACGACCTCTACTCTGCAGAATAAGGACTTTTGAACAGAGAAGACACTATTAGTCAATAAACAAGAGCAAGTTAGACAGACACCCAACAGGAGACACAAGAACCCGGTTCTCTTCCTCTTCAGAACCAGAACTAGGTGCCTCACTAATAAATGCATCCTTCTTTTTTGTTCTTTGTTGCAGTGAGAAGTTTTAAGAAGCTAAAATATAGAGAAAGCTACAGCAGGCAGTTATTTAATGCTTAACAAGAACCTTCTTCTTATGTCAGCAGGCCCACAGTCATAAGAGTTGACATGGTTGAAATGCTTAGGAAAAAAGAAAGATATCTAATTTATCTACTTTTAGATTTCTTTTTGTTTTGTTTTTGCTTTTTGTCAGCCTAAAATGTCTCTGACCGGTAATCAGCCACAATCAAACTGAGTAAATCAAAATTGTGTTTTTAAATTATTTAATGTGCTGAGGGACAGAGATTAGGCAAGCTATGCTACATTATATATCGAATCTTTCCAAAGCCTTAATCACAGTCAATCATGATTAGATCATGGTTGCCTGTGAGTGTATCCTCTCACCCCCATCTATCATAATGAAACAATCAGGTTTGCCCAGGTTATCTATGACTCGGAAAAAAAAGTTCTTTGATTATCTGAAACAGTTACGGGTCATAATAGGGCAAAAAACAGCAAACCTGTTTTGCAAAAATGACTAAGAGTATGAAATGTCCATAATCTAACTTCAAATTATATAATACTTAGGACGACCGTGCTGATGAGTTGAACGATGGTAAAGCTGAAGAACCTACCCAACCAGAGGCAGCCGAGGATACACAAAGCAAAGAACTCGTACAGGCGCAGAGATTTCCTAATCAAGAGACAGAAGACAGTAGTGAAAACGGACAAGAGAAACAAAAATCAAGCTCCCCTACTCTGCAAGACCAGAAAAAGGTGCCCAATTTTGTCTTATTTATTTTAAAATGTAAACGGTTTTCAACTTTTTGTTTACCTGTATTTTTGCAAAAATGATAACGGTATGAATAAATAATGTTTAATATTTCTGGACGTATTATCTTAGGAGACAGAGGGACAGGACACAGCTGAAAGTGACTCCTCACCAGAATAAACACTGGGAGACAAGCAACGGAGCCTGAAGATTCTCCCAAAGACTGGATCTATCCTACTTTAATGATTTATAAACTGTTAAACTGTTTTAAAGAAGTTCCTCCAAACTACTAAATCACACACACAACAAAAAAACACATTTTAACCTTAAATAAACATTGTTACCTAAATTGCTTCAATTCAGTCTGTCTGTATCTTTTAAGTTTGATAGAAGTAGATCAAGAAAGTCAAGATCATCCGACATCTGTTAGGTATTTTAGATGGGTCTAAACAATGTAATAATCTTACAGTGAACATAGTTGTGCATTGATTGTGTTTGTGCAAATATAATTTATTGATTTATTGATGAAAAAATTATGATCAAATTTGGATTGTTCTCATATTTTTTCAAATGTATACGTTTTAAAACCTTTCACTAGAAACCTTAAGAAGACTTGCTTGTGTTTTGCCACAAGCTATGTAAGAGTCCAGCAAACCTGGTGAAGGTAATTACATAGGACCAAAAGTTAATACACACTATATTTATCTTTTTTTAGCTTTTCAAAGGAGTTATTGTTAAGTTTTGATTTTTGGTATTTGTTTTATCATCACCTAATAAGGTTGAACAGGGGAAAAAATCAGGATGGAAAAAGTTATTAGCTTTCATACTGTTTTCCCCAAACAATGCCTAAAAGATAAAATTAACTCTAATCGTCTCTTTGTAAGATTTGTCTCATGATATTTTAAGCACTCATAAATTTCATGAATTTGCTTGAATTACCATGAAAAATGTTCATCTAATGGTGGTAAGATAAAGATAAATCTCACATCTGGCAAAATATCATTTTAATGATTCCCTAAGAACTTTTGGATAATAATCTCTGGACTGATAGGACAAATAAGGAAATGATTGAAAACTGTGTAAACGTATTAGAGCAATTCAGAAAGAGAGCATTATTAGTCAGACACGGTAATGGCAGTATCATGGTATGGAGCTACTGTGCTGCTTCAGGAACTACCCAACAATATGGAATGAGGAACTCCGGGCTCTGAATGCACCAAAAAAACAAACGAAATAAAGGTAAATAATAATAAAAGCCTGCATTCTAAGTGGAGATTTGTGTTGTTGTTTTTTTTCCCCAAGTGGTTTAATTAAAACAATCCAGTACAGGGGGGAAAAAACTGAATTCTTGAAGCACAAAAAGAACAGGGTCTGATACACTGAAGTGACAAAAACACACTAATATTATTTATTTTAAATTTAAATAGACATCAGATGTGCTGTCAGGTTCTGATGTTATGTGTGTGTGTGTGTGTGTGTGTGTGTGTGTGTGTGTGTGTGTGTGTGTGTGTGTGTGTGTGTGTGTGTGTGTGTGTGTGTGTGTGTGTGTGTGTGTGTGTGTGTGTGT
>JAVLVB010000001.1:5375143-5406497 GCA_032876305.1 Orestias chungarensis | reverse complement strand
ACCCCCCCCCCCCCCGCTTTAATGAATTCACACATTGTTTGGCCAGTTTGCCCCAGAGAGGGGGAAAAATGATTATTTGGAACGCTCTTCTGACCAGATCCAGCTAGTTTATAATATTAGCATGGATTATGGAAACACAGGGCTTAGTGTGTTTTATAAATCTGTATGACTGACAGAAAGCTCTATGACTTTATTTCAGAGGAGGTTTTATGGGCCACGTGAGCGTAGGATGGGGCTTCTGGCGTTCATACGTTTAGGAGTCTGGTGGAGCGGAGTGAGGGCCTTCAGAAAGGGCTTCATTGGAAACGTTTTAGGAGAAGGCTTTGTCCTTGGTGGAGTATTCGTCATTGGACGAGGGCAGCAGGTAAATGTTAATCTGATCAAGAGTTGACATGAAATGTGTTGTATAAATCTGATCTGTAAAACTTTTTTCTTTTTGGCTGTTCTGCAGGGAATATTACTAGAGCACCGAGAGAAGGAGTTTGGGGATAAAGTCAACATTTCAGAAGTCCTCAAAGCAGCCAAAAAAATACCACTGTGAAGCTAGAAAGCTGGCTTTGTTTTTTTCTTTTCTTTTTTTAGATTTGTCAATGGTTAGCGTTTGTCTCTTGACTTGAGGATGCATTGTATATAACTGTTCATGAAGCTTGAAGTGTGTTCATGATGGTCTGTTTTCCAAATGCGACAGAAGCAGACCTGATGTTTTAACACAAAGTTTCCTGTACGACTGTTGTAATGCATGGCATCCCTGGGACCAGAGATTGACCCTCAAGAGCAATAAAGCACACCTTTATCCTCTGCTTTGTGTCTCTGTTCTTGTTTAAAGGTGAGCAGATCCATGATCCCCTGGTGGGGAGGTTTGCTTTCCAAGCCAAGATTACTGTTAAAACCTGGTTGTGTAATTTATCAAAATCCAGATTTCCACACTAATCTTTAGGAAGCTATTTTTAAACGGAACCATGTTTTGGAAATCACTGTGTTAAGTTTTAAATCATTGCTTGTTTTATAGAACTTCCAAACACCTAGATTTTTTTTGGGGGGGGGAAAAATTAATTGAATCGGCTTTCTTTTCTCTTTATCTGTTTAGCCATTTTTAGGTATTTTCTGTTCATGAAGTCACACACCTCAAATTTTTTATGCATAAACTTTTATGCACTTTTTTCAGGATATTATGTGAAACTTATATTAGAATGTAATGCCAAGGCTTTCAAAGGTAAAAACAGTGCTTCCTTTTTAGATCTACTGCAGTATGTCTGTACCAGCTTGCACATCTAGATGTTTTAAGATGCCTCAATTTGAATTTGGTGTCTGAACAAATATATTTTTAGGTGTACCCTGTTAGAGGTTTTCATCAACAGTTATTTTGTATTTCCTACTTTTTTTTTTTTTTTTTTTTTAAAGGAGGAAAAAAATAAGTCAACATGAAATGGCAGATAAATCTCTAAAACGTCAAAGGAGTAGCGCTACTCTAGTGTGTACTCAAGACAAAGTAAAAAGTGGTCTTTAAAAAAAAAAAAAAAATGTGATTAAGTATTTGGTAAACTGCAATTTTATGTTCTATCCAACATAATGTGTGAACTAATGCGATCACACTTTTATTTTTATTTTTTTTCCAGAAACCTTTTGTAAAACAACTTTGTGCTGTCACTGTAGTTGTGGTCTATGCTGTTTTCTGGATGGTTTCTCATTAATTTGTGACCATGAAAATATAGCACTTGTATTTTTTTTTATACTATTGTATATCAGAATTCTTGTAAAAGAGGACATATTTAACAACTTTTTTTTTTTTTTTTTTTTTGTAAGAATGAATTTTGACTATATTTACTTTGTTTCCTTTAATGCAAATGGGAGTCAATCGTCACTCCAAGTCATCCAATCACTCTTGGACTCCCATAATTCACCACATGGTGGCGTTTCCTCAAAAAGGTGGTTTCAGGTGCCTGGAGGCATTCGGCACAATATGGACTCGGGTGGGCAAACTGTTCACGGTATTGTGTTTTTTCCTCCGACCATTGCGGAATGATTTGAAGGCTATAAAGTACGATTAAAACTAAGAACAGCAGAGAAGTTCACCTCTATCGCTTTCATTCTGGGATGTTTGATAGGCCAAGTCTTCCTCCCTGATGGATTTTTGTAGTTTTTGTTTTTTTTATGCACACAATCTATACGGTTCCAAAGCTAACCTTTTCCTATGATTGTTTTCTTGTTCCTGAAAATAAACAAGGTTTACGGGGATTGTGGTGGATTTTCATTGGCGCATGCGCAGTTTTGATCTGCGCTGTCCACGGTTCTGGAGCTCCAGTGGATCCCCAAAGTGACGACATGTGGACAGACTGTTGCCTTAAGTTTAGTGACACGTAACCATGGAGACGACATGTGACTTCCTGGCAGCAGTGGATCAAGCCTGCCTTAGATAACCTTGATGAAATCCTATTTCTTAACTGACCTGTTGCCGTTTAACATCCTTCTGTGACTCAGAGTTTTGTGATGCAACAGCAGGACTGATGGCGTTTTAGGTAAATGATTACTTTGGCTTTTGTTTTTGTTTGTTGAGCTCTTCAGACATGTGAGAGAGAAGCAGTCTAAAGAAGAATGGACCAGAATGGGACTAGAAAATCTATTAAAACACCCCCACAATCATCCATACTAGTATTTCAATGGATCAGTGTTATTATAAAGCTGAGTGAAACTTAATATGATACAGCTTAGTTACATACAGTTATACATTTTAACTGTTGATTTTGTTTGGTCTATTTTGACAATAATGGCTTACAGATGAAGAAAAGTCCAACATAGGTTTTTTATAATAAATTGAATTCTAATCTATCAGAAATATTTTTAAAGACAGATAATAAATACCGTTGACTCTATAGGAATTCCTCTGACAGTCCTTTAAACATTTCACTTTTGAAGTGTAAGCAGCAGAAGGCTGTTGCTATAAAACGTGGTTGTTCAGAGCTAAAGGATATTAGTGGAAGGTTTAGTGGAAGGAACATTTTCTAAGAAGTGCACAATCTCTATTTGCATTTCATCTGCAAATCTAGATTTGAGAGTTTATTGAGCAAAGCAGAATCCAAGTGGTTTGAAGCACAGTGGGAAGCCTCCACAGTCACTGATGATTTTGGGTAACTATGTGATGAATATAAAGTGTCTACTTTATGTACTTGTGAAGTATAATAACACGCCTTTTACCTGGCCCACATTTCTGTGTTGAAAATATTTCAGATGGTCTTATATGATGTACTAATGTTCGGAGAAAGTGAATTTTATTGTATTTATTTAAGTATTTGTACATGTGCTTTTGTTTTAAGCTCTAGTATCTCTAATTGACTTTCATGCGACTCCCTCACCTGGCACTGACCGGCTGGTGGTGTGTGCGTGAAAGGAGACCCCATCAACCCGCATGGCTTTCTCAGCGGATCCGTCCCGTAGGGAAAAGGCGGCAGCGGCGCAGGGTTCACACACAGCAACGCGCAACCTCTTACGAAAGAAGGAACAGCGTCACCGCAGAATCCGATCCTCGTCTCCCATGGGTCGGGTCATCCTCATCAACTCTCCAGTGGATGGTAGGAAGCAGCCGCAAATCACACTGAGCTCTAGAGGAAGTGCTTCCTAATTCATAACGTCCTTTTGCATCACAACCAATGCCTTTTGTTAACCTCAGGTTTAAAATTGGTTGTTGCAAAACTCTTTTCCTGAATCATATAAACCTCCTTTTGGCTTTACAGTTGTACGATTCTCTTTCCATTTAACATGACTGTTTGCTCTATAGATGCAAATAGTTGAAGGCCAGATTAGCTAAGATTACAGGTTTTGCATTTATGTGTCACAATCAATCTGATAACCTGTAGGCGGAGACGAAAGTGAGGACCTCCACACGGTCACAGTGGATAAGAGTGTGGATGGGAAGCTCGGATTTAGTGTGCGAGGAGGCTCCGAGCACGGCCTCAGCATCTTCGTCAGTAAAGTAGAGGACGACAGCACGGCACGTAAGTCCTGGTCTTTTAATGGTGACCAGTGCAGTTGTGTTCTGGCAGTAACTGGAGTCTTTTTCTCTTCCGTTTTTTATGTGTAGAGGAGGCAGGCCTCCAGGTCGGAGATAAGCTGGTTGAGGTGAATGGTGTCAGCCTGGAGAATATCACCATGAGCAGCGCAGTGAAAGTCCTGACAGGCAACAACAGGCTGAGGATGGTGGTGAGGCGAGTGGGGAAGGTTCCCGGCATCCGCTATTCTAAGGAGAAAACAACCTGGTGAACTGTCATGTCTTTTAAAAAATGTTTCGTTTCCCTGATTTCCTACGTGTGGCTTTAAAATGACTCGGCTGCAACCTTAACTTCACAGGGTGGACCTGATACACAGGCGGATGGTGGTGGAGGAGAGCGGAAGAACGCCGTCAGAAGCCAGCTCTGACGGCGCTCTGCAGAGGATCGTACACATTTATACCACCTCCGATGACTACTGTCTCGGCTTCAACATTCGAGGGGGAAAGGAGTTTGGTCTGGGCATCTATGTCTCCAAGTACGTATCACATTAACTGAAAGAAGATGCTAGGAAATAAAATATTAAGAAATATTTCATGGTAAAAGAAAATAAAATCTCTGTATAGAAGCCTGCCATTAATTTATGGAGCATATTTAAAGGAAATATGTGTTTTGTTTATATTTCAATAAGTTTAACTTGTATTGAGTCATTAAACAACGATTGAAATCCCAATTTGGGGGGATTATAGTTTAGATGGCCTGCTTGAGTTTTTGTACATGCACTGACCCTGCAAAACTGGAAATGCTCAAATCTCAAACAAGCAGTTTTGCTTTTTTTTACTCAGACGTTTCTTGAATAATTAAGTAATTGTTTTAGCCTTTCCCCCCCCCCTCATGTGTTATTTTCTCAGACTGGATCCAGGTGGTCTGGCCGAGCAAAACGGGATTAAGATCGGGGACCAGATCCTGGCTGCCAATGGAGTGAGCTTTCAGGACATCAGCCACAGCAGTTCCGTGGAGGTGCTGAAAAGCCATACACACATCATGCTCACTATTAAGGTGACAACTGGTCTTTTATTTTTAGTTATCATTTATGCCTTATTTCTACATACAAGGTTCAGTTGGGCTGCATCTCGTACTTCGTAGAAATTATAGTAAAAGCCTCTTAGGTGACTCACGGTCTGTCTGTCACAAATCATGCTGGATGAGAAAATGTTGCTAGGGTTTTGAAAAAAACTGCAATTTAGATAGAGGTCTATCCCATTGGAATGACAAATAGACACTGATGCTAGTAAAGGTTTTAAAATTGAATACAGTTATTGGCAAATCAGCACCTAACAAAATCAGTGAATCTAATAGGTGTATTTCACACTAGTCAGGAACGTCCAGTAAAAACTGACTGTAGCCAATTGATAACAGGAGGCTTTTGAGCATCTGTAGAAAAACAATGCACTCAATTGCAATGTCTCTCAGAAAAGATGCTTTTATTGTTATTGCAATACAACAAAATGACTAGCAATCCAACAGTTCTTACACATACAATAAGTAAAACATAGAAGCAGTAATGGCATAAAAGTAGACAATAAACACAAAACTTAAATATAAAGAGTAAAGACTAAAATATAATTATTGAAAAGGAGAGCACATATTATTTACATCAGTAAATGGGGTATCCCACATGAGAATATTACAAACAATATATTTTATTTATATATATTTTATTTATTGTACATTTTTTTATTATACATTTTTTTATTATACATTTTTAGGTTTATATGACTGCACTACTGTTTTTCAGAGCTAAATATATTAGATCTGAACAACAATAGTGCAGTCATATAAACCTAAATACGGTCAAAGTAGAATGAAACATTTTCCATTCCATTTTCGATGGAATCCAGTGTTTAATGCTGTTGCTCAGTTCATTTGTGCAAATCAGTTGTTAGCATTGTCCATGGAAACCTTTAGCACCAGGTAAAAAGCTGTAGAGGTTGGTTTGTTTTCCCTTCTGACTCTTTAACAGAAACCACCCTCACACTTTTGTTAACCCAAAGCCCTACTTACCTGTGGGCATTAACTTTCTGACCTGCTGCCTGCCTCTCCTCTTTAATTCACTCACAGGCAAACAGGTTTTACCTCTTCGACGTTGACGTCCCAGCCGGCCCGTGGCCAAGGCCGACAGCTGGCATGCGGTCACTATATTCCTTCCTCACTTTGCTTGTAGGAGGTTGGGTTTCGCTCGATGAAAATAAAAAGCCTGTCTGAGTGCATTATTCAGTAACCGGGCAGGATCAAGTGCTGAAAAAAGCTGGGAGCCTGTGTTTAGTGTAACTTTTGTTGCTTTGGTCTGTGGAAACTAACTCTCGCGGTTAGAAAGCATCCCAGCTACCAAAGATTACTAGAAAGTTGGGAAGAAAGTCATATTATTTGTGAAGTTTTAATATTGCTCTTTATCAATCAAATCAATTTCCATAAAAGTTTTTGAGTTTTTAAGTAATTATCTCTGGTCATCTTCACAGGAAGCAGGAAGATATCCTGCCTATAAAGAGATGGTGGCAGAATACAGGTGGTTGAATAAATGTATGTATTTTTAATTATTCTGTCTAATGTAATGGCAACCAAGATCTATTTTGTAGTGCTGTGTGCATTGTTGAGTAAAAAGGTTCGTCATTGTTTGGAACTGCAGACTTTGACTAACAACTTGATTTGTAGAGAGGAATAAAAGCAAATAGGTGCAAAAAAATAATCTTAGCTAAGATTATCCAAAATGATTTGAAATCAAACGAAAAACTGCTCATCAAATAGATGGAAGAATAACCCAAAAATGAAAGAAATTTGAAAAATATTTAACCTCCGTGGCGATTGAAGGGGGTTTACAGTGGATATTAATGGCTAAATGAGGGTTGTGTAAAGTCAAGCTGTTAGAAAGAAGGCTCCACAAAGTTGTATCGTTTTAAGAAAACAATTTCTAATGAGATCAGAATGGAATTAGAATTTAACACCTAAATCTAATATGTCTGCCATGGTGGCTCATGGATCACAATATCGTATATATTTTTCATCTGGTATCGCGCTCATTTGGTAAATACCAAGGATCATGGCTCAGTTTGAATACACCAAGAACAAATGTCAATTTTTTATGTGCGTTCAACAAAACAGTGACAGCTAACACCCCAACTGGAGCTTAAGCCAGTGGGTGGTATCCATACAATTTTACAGATATTCAGTTGAAAGGATCAACAATTTTCTATATTATACAAAAGAAACAAGTATAAAAACCCTTTTTCTCACGTCACTGCAATTACAATTGTAGCATATGTTGCTTTGAGTTTTGATTTGGAACAGAAAGTGTCCCCAGTGAACTTCAGTGTGGAAACAAAAAGCTTTTATTTTTGATATATTTGAAACATACTTGCGTTAAAACACATTATAAAGGTTTAAATTTATTTTTTTTGTTACATACTATTTGCTCAGTCACATCAATTATATTTTGTGTTCAGTGGCCAATGGAGCTCAACCCTCTTCCTCCCAGGCTTCAGACTCCAATTCTTACACTTCCTCTCTGTCCTCTGGGACCCCGGTCAGCTCTCTGAGTGGCCTGTCTCAGGTCATGTTCCCCCCCAGCCTGCCGTTTGGTTCAGACATGGTGGACGTTTGCATCTCCACGGAGGACTTAAGGTCAGACCTGCCTTCGTTATGATAAAATGATTACCAAGATAATGACAAAATCTAACATTTCTCTTGCTATTAGCTTCTTTTTCTGTTTGACACATTCACATAAAAATGTAAAATGTTTGCCATGCACTCATATTCAATCGCCTTACTCAGACACTCCTAATAAAATCAACCATACTCACTTTGTCCTCAGTAAAACCTTATCAATTATCTGGGATTTAATTTCTCTTAGACAGGTCTGTCAGCCTGGCAGCTGGAGAGAATCTACTATTACTGTTCATAATTACCTGGGTGTATCAGTGGGACTTTATTTTGATACTTTGATCATGTTTACAGCTTAATTTAAAGAGAGATTCTAATTGATATGACTCAGTCTCTCTTGGTTGTTAACCAACAAATGGTAACAGGAAGCCATCAGTAGATCTTGATGATGGATAAGGTGAATATCATCTCTGTGAATGTCAAAACACTTGTGAACTCTCTTTGTACACAATGTGGCAGAAACCTGATTATAATTCAACACCTGGGCTGCAGAGGCAGCAGGTGGATGTCACCATTAGTTTCCGACGAACACTGCCAATCTACAATGTTCTTTCCTCCCACTTCGCTTTAAATCTCTAAATCTTACCAGTCAAGAAGCTAAGGAGATAGATATTAAAGTCAGAGTTATCATCCTGTAGCTACATGTCCACAGAAAAAACATAATTCTGAATTCCCAATTCTCTCAGTCCTTGTTGGGACCTGCAGTTAATCCTGGTTGTTTTCAACTCATCTGGGAATTTTGTCTTCAGTTGAGAAAAAAACTAAAGAGTTTTGATGAAACATTTTTTTTATCTATTCTTTTTTCTGGTAGCGTAAGGTTGGGGAAAAAAGTTATCATTATATTTTTAACGCCCTAGGAAAATAATTCAGGTCCCTACGGGGTGACATTTAAACATTTAAAATGGCAAATTATTGGGATGGATTATTTCAGTTCTAAGTCAAGGCTAGTTGTTCCCATCTATTGATTTAATTGGCACAAAAAAGTGTTTCGTAAAAGGCTATTTTATAGTTACTCATAAACTGAATATTTGTATACAAGTTTATTTGATGTTTCCTTTAAGGAAGGCATGTTTATTTGTACAGCAGGGTTTAAAAAAAAAGTAATTTAAAGTACTAAACGGACAGAAAAAGTAAGAGATCTCTGCATGTAAAAATACTTTTTACTTGCAGAGATTCTTGTAGAGACTACTAGGTAGTAGATAAAACATCATGATTATGCATTCCTTTATCCCCTAGGGGTGAGTCTGGACTAACAGAGACCGCCATCCAGACAGATTTTTCCTCTCAGAGAACAGACACAGACACAACTCGCAGCCTGGGACCAACCACGCTGCTCAAAGACACAGCAATTCGCGGAGAGGAGAGCAGGAGATGGAAGGAGTCTCCAAAAACCGCCGTGCTCCTGGCGCTTAGCAGACCATGTCGACCAATCAGGAGGTCGCAGAGCCAAGTCACTGTAGCAGGTTGGTCTGCATTAAGAAAGGTTTAAATGTTCCTACACAGATGCCTAAACCAAAATGTCTAAGGTTCAAAGGTTTGTCCATTTTTTTGTCATATTACAACCACAAACTTTGATATTTCCAATGCATTTTATGTCATCAGCAAGTACTAAGTAGTGCATACATACTTTTAACAATGAAAAATCTCAAAAGTGTGGCATATATTTGCATTTATCCATCACCGTCGGCTTTGTCAGGGATGTTCAGACACTATCAAACACTCCACTCATCTTATCACACAGATATTTCATTATCATGTATTTAAGATTTGATTGGAATGATTTTCTTGCAAAGTAAATTAGCACTATATGAATAAACTGAATTGAACTATTGCCAGTCTTTCATAGTTTGTATCGTTCAGCTTCGTAGCTGTTTGGACTTAGTTGAATAGTTTTGATTTCTGTCTTTTAAAAAACTTATATCATTTTTTTTCCACCCTACAATAATTCACTTAGAAATATTTGTTTTATCACGTACTCACAATAAAATACAGTTTTTGTGTGCATGACTAATGTGAATTAATATTTTTAAGGCGCTGCAACAAAACTTTCTGTGTGTGCTCCATCACAGAGATCAATCAGAAGAAAAACAAGAAGAAGCAGAAAGAGAAGAAAGCAGAGAAGAGCACGCTGCAGCGCTCAAAGACAATCGTTAACCTGCTATTTAGAGGAGGACGCAAGCGGGATGCTTCCAGTGGGCGGTCCAAATCGCCATATAGAGAAGGCAAAGGTAGCTTCGCTTTCATTTAAAACCTTTTTTTATGTTAACAAGAAAGCTTCATCTCTTCATCTATAACGTTGAAGGTAAAGCTGATTTTAAAGTGTATTTATTGTTTCAAGTCTCATGGAGGATTTATGAGGCTCTGCTTACAGTCAAAAATACAGAAAATCCATTCATGACAGGGAAACTAATTTTAATTTTTGCTATGCTTTGTTTCTTCAGAGAAACAAAATGTCAGTGCGATGACAAACCCTGAGATGCTGGGCGTGGTGGAGGACATGGCTCGAAGGCTGCTGACCGAGGAGGAGGTGTCCTCTGTGATGACGGCATGCCAAAAGGTGGGAATGCAATGAAAATTGTGCGTAGAAAATCAGTTAGATGAGTAATGCTACAGTTTTAATCCACGGCAAGTAAATTTGCTCCAAACTCCTCAATGAGTTTTGCTTCACAATCCTTTCAAAACTGGAGGTTTTCCTCCTTCTCTTGCATCATTTTCTGTCATATTTTCCCCTTCCCTATAACTTTTATTTGATTTTCTTGAATATAGCGCTCTGTCTACAGCATGCTTCTCGCTTTAGTAGCTTGTTGTAACTTGTTGATGTTATTCCTATTTACAGATTAGCAGTGAACTCCTTACTGTTACAGCATCCTCCTCAAAAACATACTAAACAACTCATTTTTGTTCACCCAGTATGTAGCAGAGAGGTCAGTGGAGAACTTGATACGCCACCTGCTGGTTGTACTGGATCGACCTGAAAAGCTGCTGCTTCTGAGGGAAATTAGGTAATGTAGAGGAACCGGTAACATGGTAGTGGTTTTATTGATAGCCTTGTGGCTTCGTGGTTGTTAATTACAATATATTATTTTGTCTATTTGGATTGAATTGGTTTAAAAAAGGCTCTGAAACAAAATAACAATCAAGATTTATTAACCCTTAAGTCCAGAAACGTTTCTACTACCATGATACCAGTGATAGATTCTGGCAAGATAAATGCATGTTAATTAAGGTTTTCCAAAAATAATAATCTTGATCATTATCATCGACAATATTTAAAGACAATATAAAAAAAAATTAAGCCACTGACTAGTTGTTTTTTTCTGTGTTTGCTGTACAGACTTGTGCTTTCTCCATCTGATTTGAGTGATTTCAACAACATGGTGACCTGTGTTGAAGCTGAAGCCTACGATATCCTCAAATATCGGTCAGGTGTGTATTAGTCAGAACATGCACTACAACACTGTTTCGACGCTTCAGACCACGATTGCAGTTTTAAATGAAAAAAATGAAATGAAAAAAATCCCAACTCACATGTATTTATTTCCTTTTAATCCTAATTTAAATAACTAATTAAATGCTATACAAAAATACTGTATACTAGTTCGTGGAAATTTATTTAACATTAATTGCACAAAAATCATTGATGCATGTTCGATGCATGTTCCTGGAATCACTATTGCCAACAAAAATTTTAAATATTAGCAGTCTATTATTGTCATTATACTTACTGGCATTGCAGTGACGACAGGCTATGTTGCACAACTCTAGTTTCAAAACAATACCCGAAACTTGGGACATCTTTTCAGTCCACCACTGAAGAAAAAAAAAAAGAATATGGCAAAAGCAAGCTTATAAAAGTGGGGCCTGACTTATTGGGCAAAAAGTCCGCTATTCGGAGAAGCAGAAATCAAGAAGAAATCGATTGGTGAGAGAAAAGTCCTATTTGAAGTTTACTAAAAGCAATGCAGGGAACATGATGAGGACGGTGCTTCACTTTACCAGAGATGGGAAAAGCAGTAGCAGGAGCTGAAAAATTACCCTAAAATACACAGACTAAGCCACAAAGAAATGCTTATGTAATTGTCCTTAGAAATAAACATACCATGTCGTAATCTGAAAGGCTTTCTAAAGATTGTTTCTCCTCTTTGCGTTGTAGTCCGAACTCCTCCTCTTCGCTCCCCCATTTCTGGTCGAGCTCCCAAACGGCGCCTCATCACACCTATCCCAGGTCAGTACCGATATCTTATTATTATTTATTCTCCTTTTAAGCTCATTGTTCGTAGAGCTACTTTGAGGAACATTAAAACATTAAGATAAAATAATTTTTCAATAGATACATTTGTGATCAAAAATCATATTTTCAGTGTCTTATATTGGGACATTTTCTCTCTTTTAGAACAACTATTTTGGCTTTTACATAGCTTAGTCATTTTAGGCTTATTTAACCAACACTTCATTTAAATAAACATAAAAAATAAATAAAGCTAATTAGACATATTACTTATTATTTTGCCAAATTTACTTAAAAATAAAACAAACACCAGAAAAGTGAGCAGATTTTTTGATATGTACTTATAATATTCGTTCAGTATTATCCTACTTTATTTTAAATTTCTTATCTGGAAAACTAAAAATCTCATGCTCTCTATAGATTATAGAGGCGGCTTTGAGCTCCACAGTGCCGAGGAGGTAGAAAAGGAGAGCCACCTGCTGGAGGAGCTGGAGAAGCTCAGCCTGACTAGCTCGCAGGGATCCAGGGGGAGAACGAATGGCTCTAACTCTTTCTCACCTCTTCTGGACATACCTGTGGATGGATATAAGCCAGAGCCCAGACACCACAGATCCCACTCTGCTGGACCCTTGCTCCCCAACTGGCTACTGGCCCATAGCAGTGACTCCCCCACTCCTCTCTGTACAGACATCAGCACCATTCGATCGGTGCATTTTGATGAGGCTTCACTGCACCCATCTTCAGACAAGGTGGAGACAAATTGTGAGAGGGGGAGGACTTTTGTTAGAAATGCTCACTCCCAGGGCAGGAAGGAGGAAACTGCAGAGAGGAGGAAGAATGGCTTGTTCACCCTGCAGAGTGCAAACCGCAGGGTTCGACCCTTGTTGACACAGGTGTTTGGTACGAGTCAGGAGCGACAGATGAACGGCTACCGGACATCCTCAGAGACCAGGCTCAACGCCGGTGCAGAGTCTGTCCGGGAGCATCTACTGAAGACCGTCAGCATCTCCAAAACCAAACAGTCGTTGGGTAAACAACTTTTAATTCGTCTTAGTTTCTTCCCTTTACATATTTTTCAGCTTTGTATGACTGGAGTATCAACTCATTGCCCATTTGAACATTTATATTAGAGCGTAAACATGTATGGATGCTGATTAATTTGGATTTGACTTTGTCAGCAGTAAAAGAAATGGCTCCGCTTTATATACCAAATGTGGAAACTTCCCAGCTGATATCAAGCAAGTTCCAGTCTGTGCTTCTCCCCTGTTCCATGAGACCTTAGCATTTGCTTGTGCTGTGTTTTTATTGCATGTTTTCTGTCTACTTAGCTTTTCAATATGCCAGAAGACAGCATTCTATTTTTTACATTAAATTAAACTTCTCTTAGTAACATAAATAAAATATCTATCTATCCATCCATCCATCCATCCATCCAATTAATTGCGGGTTTTCATCAGCTAAAAGCCATGATTGCGCGGTTCAAAAGCTTGCTTTGTATTTAATTAATATAACAGATTTCCTTTTTAATATTCACACTTGTAAAATGATCGTTATTTTAGTATGTAATTTATTAACATGTACAAACATTTTGCGAAGTGCATTTTGGATTTTGTTGTCTATGCTCGTTAACGTGAAGCGGTTGCAGTAAAAACACATGATTATGCCTACTAACCTATGCAGGCATCAGCATTTCTGGGGGGATCGAGTCAAAGGTTCAGCCAACGGTGAAGATCGAGAAGATCTTTCCTGGAGGAGCTGCCTCGATGTGTGAGGTTCTCAAGGTAACCTGACAAGAACCCAACCATCTGAAACTATCACTATGAAGATGCTGTCTAAAGTGTAACTGAATATAAGTTACACTTTGCACTTAAAATTTGCCTTTTCCAATTATCTACTTGCTTTGTGAATGTTTAAGTGGCATACCTGGTTGCTAAGCTACTGAATATAAACCAAGTAGTCTTGTTAGTACGGATGAAAAATAAAATGATCTATCAAAATTACATTATTGTGATTGCACAACTTTACTTAATGCTACATATTTGAAGTCTCATTCAATGAATTTACAGCCTCATACCACAACCTAAGGACCACAAAAGTTAAAATGCAGTCTTTAATGTAAGTTCATTAGATAACATTTAAATTAAAAGCCTTCTGGTGCTGCGTTGGTTTTTGTAAACATTCTTATGCATGTCACTCAATAGCCACTTTAATAGGCATATTCTTATAATTGAATTTGAACTAGCCTTTTTTATTAGATTTTTATCGATACACATTGTGCACATACTGCAGATTTGCCAGGTCAAATGGTCTTCACAGCAACAGTTTTCCAGACTGCCATTGTCATTTTATTAGTCTGGGTGAATTTCAGCTTGGGATCCTTTTCCCCTGGTTAAGTCTGGTGTTTTCAGACTTCTTCATAATTCAACACGTGCTACATCCAGAGAGGCCATTTCAAACACTTTGGGTATAACCAAGTGATTACTTTAGCATCGGTTTCCTTTCTATTGTCTGAAAGCATGTCTGTTTATTCTCCTCTGATGAATATGTGATGTGTTATTTCCGCTGCTCTCCATGAACCAGAGATTTGAGTGTGACAACCTCAGTAGATCAGAAGTTTCTGCCTGTCTGGCAACAAAAAATATTCCCTCTATCACATTTATATTATAAATGAGTTGAGCCACATGAAGATTGGTATACCTAGTAAAGTATGGTAAACTAAATGCATGGCTCTCTGAACTAAAAAAACACTCACTTTGTTCCAGGCTGGATTCGAGTTGGTGTCAGTGGATGGATTTTCCCTCGAGGGAGTGACCCACCAGCATGCTGTCAACGCTATACGCAAAGCCTTCAGCAACAAGGCCAAAGACCCAATGGTGTTTGTGCTTAAGGTTCCCAAAAACCCTTAAAGAGAAAAGTCTGGGCTCCTTTTTGTAGAAACAATGCAAAACCCCAGTGACTCGGTCAGGTATGTAATTTCAACATGTTCAAGACTGCAACACATGGTTGGTTGGACGACAAAAACAACCTTGATGATCATAGGAATTCAGGATATAAATCCATAAACTTTTTTTTTTCTGATTTTGCAAAGGGCAAAAAAACGTTAAGCAACAGTGCTCCTGTTGCTTTGAAGAGTCCGTTTTCAAAAGCAGTTACGGAGAAATCATCCCTTTTGTAATGTCTAAACTTTGTAATATGTGTGCCTTTTTAAATGTTCATGAGTTTTAGCCTTTTCAACATGCAGGGGGCAGACATGAGTTATGTAAAAACACTGAACATGCTACTGGAATGTCAACAAAAGTAGATCCTACTGACAAGTCTTCAGATCATTTCAAGTAAATAATTACTTTTTTTTTAAAGTTTAACCCAATGTAGAAGTAAAATAAAACCCAATGAGACATTAAAACTTGATTTAAATCATTTTAATTAAAACCACATCGGCTTTGTTCACGAAATTTACAGCATGAAAATATACATTTAATGCCTTTATACAAATATTGAAGGTTATAAAAAAATCTTTACTGAGGAACCAAAATAAAAGTTTACACAAACTCTTAAACCAAGCTTTGCATCTGTTGGTGCAAAATATACACATTGGACTTTGCTTTGGCCTATTCACAGTGGTTATGTTTTTATTTATAGAGACAGACGGGGCGCCTGGGGGAGACAGATATGAGATATAAACCTTATTTGCAGCAGATCTGAGAAAACAAGCCAGAAAAAAAGATGTCTGTTTCTGCTTTACTGGAACTAAAGACCATTGGAAACAACTAGTCTAAAAAGATCCTTCAGTGCAAGAGCTCTCTGTTTTCAAGGATTTAGTAAAGAAATACAAAACCTCACAGCAGAATGTCTCCTTAAAAACTTTCTGATTAAAAGCTACGGCGACCATTAATGTAGTTTTGTGCTGTAATGTGCTCCACTTTACTCTTGATGGAAGAAAGTAAGACGTTTGAATCACCAAACACTCCTAGATTATGTTTTCTCACACTTCATTCCTCTTCAACTTTTTACATTGTCGTGTTCCAACCACAAACTTTAATCTATTTTTCATACACAATTACTGATACCCCTACATAAATCCAGAGCAAACAACTGCCCTCAGATGTCACCTTACTTTAATTATAGAGTCCACCTGTATGTATTACAAACCCAGCATAAATCCAGCTGGTCTGTAAAGGCTTCCGAGGCTTAATAGAGAACATTCGCCAACAAACAGAAACACGGCAGATAGATCGGGGAGAAGATTTAAAGCAGGGTGATGTTCTAAAACGGGCAACTTAGTTTAAAAAGCATATGTGGCCTTTATGGAGAAAGTTTCCTATAAAGAAGATGTAGGATACATAGAAAACACAAGAAAGAAGCTTAAGGTGCACTTTTTTTGCCAACATGCACTAACACCACCCAGGTTACAACATCCCACCAGTGAAACATGATGGCAGTATCATGTTGCACAATGTTGAACAATACATGAGAAAAACGTGACATATAGCCTGTTGGAGGTTAGAAAAGATTTGAGACTTGGAATGGAGACTTAACTTGTAACAGGATCCTAAACATACAGCCAGAGGTGAAACCAGACCTAAATTTGACTAGGGAGTCTTTGGCAAGTATTTAACATGGATGTTTGCAGAAGCTTTTCCAACCAAAATGAATAAGGATGAGCTACTAACAAAAAACCCTTTAAGGGCTTGCAGCTGTAATTGCTCCAAGTGGTGAAAACCATCCTCCCTTTTCCTTCTACTTTTGTCATCCATACAAAAAGCCAATACTCCATTGCAAGACATGGAAACGTCAACACTTTGGCAAAATACTTTACATGTTGATCACTTTTAATTCCACTTCCTGACTTGTTACCTCACAATAACAGCTGCACATCTTGTGGTCACTATACAATCTCCCCATTTATAAGAAACATGCATTGAAACCTGCAGCCAATCATGTAAATCACAAAGAGTTGGTGTTATTTGGAGATTGTCATTAATCCTGTGAAAGAACCAAAACATTTAAGCATCGCTCGGTAAGAACAGTTAAAGAATGACGTTAAAGTAGAAGAAGAAAGCTGGTTTGTCTTTAATGGAAGGTCAGTTTTACATTTTGAAGGGATTTTTTAAAATAAAATATCTGAGATTCTCTATTCATTTGCAGTTACAGGGAAAGTAGAGTTTTAGGAGTTTTATGGTTATCCACAATTCAGTTTATATAAAAATTAATTTCTGCTGTGAGTAAAAAAAAAAAAGAACTGATTATCAACATTATCCAGATAATATCCATGACATTAACACCCATCTGACTGAGTAACTCTTACAATGAACACAATGAATGTGCGGTTGACACGCTCACTGTACCAGTGAAACTGTGGACAGTGTGGGCGTGCAACGATAAACCCAGCAGGGATACTATAGGCAGAACCGAGACAGGAGGAGGAGGGTGGTGAAGGTCGAGCGCTGTTACTCACACGAGCGCCTAAATGTGTGAAATAACCAGGACTCTGATGTTTGATCTGCTTAATCGCAGCCTCTAATGGAGGAGCAGGGAGCTTATGTGGTTAATGACATTTAAAGGTTGACAATAGTCACAACTGACATGTGGAGACACTTATCCGGTTGTTATTTACATGAAGAACACACAATGTTGCTTTTGGGAAAGGGCAAGTAAATGTAGTGCAAATAAAACAAAGGGGACATCAGCGTTAGATTTCTGTTGCGGCGATCTCGTCAAAATTGATCTCGTTGCCGCTGCCCTCGTCTTCCTCCCTGCTCTCGAGTTCCAGACTGAGTTCCTGTAGGAGCTGCTCCAGCTCTTTGTTTCTGCGATACATCTGCACGTAGTTCTCCTGCAGCTGCTTCTGGTAGCGGATCACTTTGTCCTTCTCCTCCTGCCATATTCGCCTTTCCTCCTCAAAACCTCCTGCTTGTTGCTCGACCTTCTTGCATTCAAAGGCCAACTCCGATTTCAGCCCTTCCATCTGCACCTTCAGGCTCTGCAGCATCTCGGTGCTGCTCTTCCGCTGGGCCTTCGCCTCGTCGCTTTCGTAGGCGAGCAGGTGCTCCTCGGCTTCCTGGAACACCTGACATTGTCTGTTTCCTGGCCCCTGATTCGCCAGAGTGTCTCTGAGATGAGCCAGCTCTCCCACTAAGCGTCCCACCTTTTCTCTGAGCAGTTCAGCTTCGCTCTTTCGACGCTGGAGCTCATTCTCACACACTTCCAGCTCCATGGTACGTGTGCAGGTCATGCCGTTGGCCTCCTGCAGCAGCACCTGAGTGTTGGTGAGCTCGCCACGAGTGTCTCTGAGCTGACCCCGAAGGGACACGATCTCTCCAACTCGTTGGGCCAACTCACTCTGTACCTCCTTCAGCTGCTGCTTCAGCAGGGAGATCTCACCCGACTTTTGACATACCTTAAAAAAACAAACAAAAGAATGAAATAAACATATGCTAGAAGAGCTTTCCTCATGATTAGTAGAAGTTGTACCTCCTCCCATCACTTTGAGAGTAGTTAGATGCAGTTAACTCATTAAGGACAAATGCTTTATTGTCTGTGATTTACTGTACATTTCTAAGATGTAGAATTTGACAACTGCTTCTGAGCGGTAGGTGAAAGTGGATTTCTAGCACTGAAAGATTTTTTTTGCAGATTTTGTTTATCTGAACTTGTAGATAAATTTACAGGTGCAGAGATTGATATAATAGAATATAAGTATATAAAAAGGTCTGCTGCTACTCATGGAATAAAATTATATTGAATACAATGAGTCTCCATCACTACCGCTGAAATTCTGACTTTGGTAAAGATCTATACCAACTGTGGGCATAAAGAAAATTACCACATATGACAACATATATGTATGAATCTTGTGCTACTATCAGTATTTAAAGATACTATATGTTCTGTAATGTCCAACATTGTACATTTCATACGGAATAGTAATTATTGTGCATAAAACTTATTTTTAAACTTTACAAAAAGGAGTGACATGAGATTTTGCAAAAAATAAATTTTACTTTTCGACAAGCTACATATACGAAAAAATATTGGTCATACATTTATTTTTTAAATATAAAGCTACAAATAACCTACAGAGAAAATTGAACGAAAACTGAAAACTGGTTTTGGGCATAAAATCCTATATAAAAATCCTCTATAAAAATATATTAGTACTTAGAAGGTGTAATAAATTATGACATGTTTTTACCTCACTGAATTAACATTTCAATTTTAGATTCAACCTATTCATATATGTTGTTGCAATCTTCATCAGATGCAGCAGTAAACCTCGTGCAACCTCTGAAATTGATCTGTGCCCCAAAACGCACTCTTCATTCAAAAAATTTTATCGTCTGTTAAATTAAAAGATTCAGTGACAAAAACTTGACCTAGTAACACCTAAAAAAAAATTTTTAATGACATAAAGTTATGATTATTTTTATGATAGCCTATTTACTGTTTACTTAGCTTTCCATGTGGTCCCATTACCGATCTACTTTTATTAAATTTGCCTAAGTCACATCTGCTCACCTCCCACTTGGTCTCCTCCAGTCGAGGCCCCAGCTGGATCTTCTCGTGCTCATAGGAGGTGCAGCGCTCCTCCAGCTGCTCCCTCTCCTTCAGAAGCTGAGAAAAGTCCTCCTGCAGCTTTTTCTTTTCCTGCTGGAGCTGATAAACCTAAATTGCATAAAATACGAAAAATGTGTTCAAATATAACCATAGAACCTCCCGCTCTTACAGCTCATCTTTGTCTTTCCTTTTACGAAGCTAAAGTTTACATTTTTGTAGCTAAAAACTCATTGTCTAAATATTTGTTTGTTTATTTTTTAGTGTATAGTAGCTATCTACTTTCTTTAAAGCCTCCTCCAATTAAAAAAAAGAGATACTTTTGTCAGTTTTTTAATCTGGAGTCTTTATCTGGCTTCCAAAATATGGAAAGAAATTCAACAGGAAATTTTTTTGTATATCTGTCTATTACTTCGTGATAAGTCAAAATTATCGTTGTGTAGTTACCTGCTTTTTTCAGGTATATCTGACTGTGTGCAACTGGCCTTTGAGTCTGTTTTATCATTAAATGATGCAAAAGCTCTCAGATGCATTGAAACCATTTCAGAAACCCTGCGGATCAAATATGATACATATGGCATTGTAAGGTGCTTTGGGATTGGAGAGCATAGTGGCTTCGTGTTTGGGTGATATAATTGCAAATATGGGAGCAGTCCGAGTATGGATTTGTAAATACAGGTGAGCCACCGTGAAAGTCTGCAGGTGTACAGAGAAGGACAAGCAGCTGTGGTGTACAGGGTGAGGTGATGAATGCAAGGAGCAGAGGCGTTCTTACCTGCAGCTGCAGCACCTGTTGAGCACGTTGGGCCTTCTGAGACGCCAACTGCATCCTGGTAGCGCAGCTCTGCCGCAGCTCCTCCAGCTCCAACTCAAAGCGCTTCTGCTTCTCCTCATAAACCTACAAGATCACAAAAGGGTTTCATTTAAATCTGCTTAGGTTTAACAACAGAAGAAGAGTTATGATTCATACAAACCTGACAAATGGCAGCCTCGTTGTCGTCCAGGTTGTCTTTGAGCTGCTGCAGCTCCAGCTCCCTCTCCCTCAGCTTGTCCTCCAGGTCCCTCAGCACGCCTTCGTAACCCTCCACGGGGCCTGGAGAGCGCCCGCTGGATCCGCTGTCAGAGAGTGGCTGCCCCCGGCCACTTATGGACCCAGAGCCTGTGCTTTTACTAGAAGATGAGCGCCCGCTGTCAGAGTTGGTGTGTCCGTGTGTGCCAACTGGTGGGATGCTCTTTATGGGCTCCAGGTGACCCGCAGGGACCACAGGCGATGCAAGGCCGTAGGCGGCGCCGTTGTAAGGCGGCAGGCTAGAGAGGGAGTTGCGGCCCGAGTCAGAGAACGAGCAGGACTGGCTGCTGCCGCTGCTGGCGTTGCGCCCGCCGCTGAAGGAGCTTCGTTTCTCCGAGCAGGATGGCGAGACCTCTCTGTGGGCGGGGCTGAGAAGGTTCGGGTTGGTTTGGCTTTCGGGGATGTTGGCACCGTGGCGAGGCGAGAGATACTGCATGGCAGAGCGACTCTTAGGAATGACGGGCTTGAACGCAGTGGGCCGCAACACTGTTTTCTCCATGTTCTAGTAAAACAGCAAAAGTGTTCAAAGGTGAATGACGGTTAAAAAGATCTTATAACAATAGTTATGCTTTTAACAGCTATACATTTAAAATTTTGGTATAGCATGATACTGCAAACGAACACATGCATCTTTATGTTTCTCACTTTTAATACCTGAATGTAGTTTTTCTAGACGTCACCTTCAGTAAACACTCACCTTCTCTAGTTTTCCTGACACAGGGATCAGTCTCGGAGGAGGTCCCCCCACGTTTCCATTTATACCCGGCCCTTCTTCGGTCTCTTCCAGTTCCCCTTCCAGGCTCGGAGGTCTAACAAGATTGTCGTTCCAATCCCCCACGTACTCCTCGTTTATATAAGTATAATTCCCATTGCGACTCTCCTTCTCCTGCCCTCTACTGGACACTGCCGAGTTCTGTTTCTTCGGAGGATGGATATTCTGCGGCAGCGGGTCTCTCGGCGAGTCTGAGCCCAAACAGGACGCTCCTGGCGTTGGTCGGCGAGTTCTGCCCGCCAGCTCCACAGCGGAGTGGTGGTCGTGGCAGTGATTGGAACGAGTGGAGACAAAGCTGCCGACGGAGCCCATTGGATCCAGAGTGTGTTGTGGCAGGTTAACGGGTGGTGAAGGGCCAGACTGGTGTCGCCGGCGAGCTCCTCCACTGTGGCTGGGGGTGTGGGGCTCAGCGGTTATAGGCAGAGTCTGAACCAGGGCCATGGTGCCGGCTCTGAGAGGTCACTTGCACTAAGAGAAGAAAGAGATAAAAACAAAAACTATAAGAACGGTAGACTGCGGTGTTTAAAACTATTGCTGATACAATCTGTTGTGGTTTTAAATTTGGTATAACATTATAACCACCTGTCCAAAGCATGGACTCAGGCACACCCCTGAGGATACGGAGCAGACTCTGATACCAGAAAATTAGCAGCTGAGCTTTTAAGTGTAATACATATTAAGTGAGTCCATTGATGTGACCCGACTGTTTAGCATCATGACTCAAAAATGCACGGGTGCATCATCGTGTTGCAAGATGCCATTATGAAACAGTGTTTGCATTAGAGATTTGTAAATGGCAGGACCCAAGCTGTCCCAGCAAAACATTATTGTGTAACCCGGTGCCATGCGTTTCCAGGCAAATGATGCACTGGCATTTAGAAAAACCAAAAATGATTCACAAGCTTATTGTTGGCTCCATGTGGAACAAGGTGGGATCCACTGAATAGACTGAAGTATGTCTATCAAAACAATATTAACTTTTCAGTAAACAGAGGCACAGTTGGCTCTGTTTAAACAGAGGCACAGTTGGCTCTGTTTACTGAAAAGTTAATACTGTAATACTTACTTTTATCTCCACTGTTTCTTCATTTGACCCCTTTTTGATTTATGTCCCCAGAAGGGCTGAAGGTACCAATGTGTACCGTGTTCAAACTCAGTCAAAGCAGATTTACTTGCCAGCCAAGTGTGTTTTATCCATTCAGATCAATGTTTTTAAGCTGTCAAATGTCAATTTTAACATATGTCCTCTTTTTATGCAATAAATAAAGTTTAAAAAAAAGAAATCTTTGTAGCATAAACTCATTATACATCCAACCAGGGACGCTGTTTCGTAGTAGTCAACACTGTCTTGACTACTGACAGAAGCAAAAGCAAACATTACGCAGCACACTAGAGCATTAAAACATTCCCCACACAGGGAACCAGGACAAGTCATTCAGTAAATGTAGCCGAGCAGCACAAACATGGCTCTGCAGCCACAAGGCTTCTGATTCAACACGTGGAAAGGCTCTCCCAGTCAGAGATGCAAGACTGTGTACAACATGCTGGCGATTTCTTTGATAGCGTCAAACGTTACCGTCTCCAAACACGCAAGGGAGCAACAAAGTTCACCGCCGTGGATAATCCTCAAACGGTGCAGCGCGGGAGAGAGCAGACAGGTTAAACCTGCCGGAAGACTTCGGCAGCCAAGATTCCGGCGCAAATCCATCCGTAAGCGTTAGTAAGAAATAAAACAGGGGAAAAGTCAGACATGTTTACTGCCTCACTCTCTCACTAACTACTGACATAAAACTGACAGCAGATTTCTTTTTGCTTTAATGGTTGACTGGTGAGCCTCTGGGTTTGGAGAACAATGGCCAACAAGACACATAACGAGCTCATGCTGCATTTAAAAACAATGACTGAGCCTGGAACTTTACAAAACATAAACATTGAGTCAGAATATGAGGATATGCGACACGCGGGCGTGTTTTGTTCAAAGGTTTTACACTATGACAGAAAGATGACAGTGTTTTGCTCTTACTTTAACAGCTCCATGACAAACTGTACGAACAGAGCTGAAGCATCATCAGAAACTAGTATAGACGGTAAATAATTTAAAAGAAAGGCTGACAGCTGGAATGCTGATCTGAACAGAGCAGCTAAACTAAGGCCAGGTAGTTTTCCAACAGGCCGAGTTTACAACACGCCTATAAGGCCATTTCTAGGATTTTTCTGATTCACAACACGCTTTAATCCTGGCTGATCCCCACTTCAACTTTGAATTGTCTGGGACAAATCTAGTTCTAAGGTGTTTATGATGCATGAAGCAAAAATAGCAACAGGATTTAATGATCTCATTGCATTCCTTGCTTGATTAAGAAATTAAAGTATTATTAGCTTGGACATTACTGTGTGGACTATTAGGGTCAAATGCAGCAGAGATTAACCTGTGAAAATCATCTAAATGCATTTGTCCAAAGGACCGCACACAAACTGAAAATTTTAATCCAAAGCTTTCCAAAGCTTGAAGTCAATGTTTTAAGTTCGAATCTATGTTCCTGTTTAATATTATTCCTTATTATTATTTTACTTAGAAAAAATCTTCCCCATATCCATGTTTGAACCTTCTTTTAGCACATTTTCCCCTATTTTACCTAATAATTTGTCTCTCCACTCTATTCTTCTACTCTAACAATTACTTGTGGGTTTTTTTATCTGTGGTGCTGTGGTGTTAGAGCAGTTGCTCAACTATTGATTGATATCGGAAAATTGATGCATGATCGTTTAGGAATTTTCTTAAACCAACGACTCTGTTTTTCCCTAAAAGATGCATTATAATTTCATATATATTTTTTCTTTTTGTTGGGTATAGTTTGTATTAATAAAAAGTACTAAATTTAAATGACCTCATCCAATATTGACTTCTGGTTTTAAATAAGTCAAAATGTTTGTAACACCCAATCACGTTAAACATGTTTGTAATCTTTGGAGCCCCCAAAAGAGCGCTGTTAGAAACGGCTATTTTTGACAAAAAGCAGTAGAGACTGATCTGGATGCTATACAGCTACTCATCTCAATTCTTAATGCAAGGACTGCTTGGATGCCAAATCTGTTAAGAAAAAATATTTCAAGGGATCTGTATTACAACTCTTCTTTCCTGGGAGACTTTGGGTATTTTCATGTAGTTTAAGTGTCCTTTATCCCCACAGCTTATATACGTAGATAATAGTGAATCAGACTGGAAAGCTCTGGAAATTGAAACGGTACACTGCAATAATTGAAATTATTTACATTTTAGAGCACCCAAATACAAGATCTTGAAGTTCCTTTCTAGTCCGTCGCTGTTCACTGAGTGAAACGAATGCGCTCTAATCCCTCACGAAAATATGCAGGGCCTCTCCTGAGGAAAGGGTCTTGTATGTTTTTGAAGCCCCTGTCATGATCATGCAGTCCGGATTTCCCTTTTTGTCGTCATGGAGACGTGAGCCTCAAACATTAAAAGGAGAGAAAGTAAAGCAAGTGGGTCAGAGGGCAGACAGGGAGGCCAAGACCCATAGCATCTTAAGGCTCTCCCAGTGCTCCGCATGAAGCCTAATAAAAAATAAATGGACATTAGCAGGTAATGACTAAAGGATGCCTGCCCTCTATTACAACAGTTGCCTGGTTTAGCAAAAAAATATATTTCCACCCTTTGCTTTGTACAATAACAAAACACTGACATCGTCAGACGCTGGCGACAAAAACACTGTAGGCGATATCTCAGCTTCCCCCAAATTGTCCCTTTCAGCTGATTTTGACTGAGCAGAATGTTTTAGTCTGGGAAAACCCTTTAAAGGTTTTAATGCCTTTCATTTGGTAAGTCACTTCTACAACTAGAGGAATGTGTGCTGCTCCTGCTGAGGAGTGCAAACAATAAACCTGAGATGTTTCCTTATGCATCATAAGGGGTTAAAACATTTATTTAGCCTATTTATATAACGAGTGTCTGGTAAAACTGATCCAACTGAGCAGAACAAGGAATAACACCGTGACCAGGAAGGGAAGACGTTCACCATTATTAGTGTCTAGCTAATGCCTGCTTCACTGGCTAACCAGGACATTTCACAGCTTTAAAATCCACAAAAGAAAGAGGTGTTGATTAAACCATTTTGCCTTAAAAACGATAGCAGGTCCGGATCCATTTGAGCACTAAACCAGATTTCAGATTATTTTAAATTCCCTAATTGTATGTAGACAAATCGGTGCATTGAAAACACATCAAAAATACTTGAAAAATGAGGCGTCATGAAGCGTCGAAACGCTTCATGACGCCTCATTTACCCATCACTACTTGTAAGTAATCTTTTTATTCGCCGTATCCAGGCAAAAATGCTCCTAAACTTTAGAAGTTTTTGTACGCGTTGCTAATGTGTTGGACGCTGCCATTTCTGTGTAGGTAACCGCTCGACGCTATTGTGCACATGACTTACGGCAGATTGTAAATAAGCGAGATGCCTCACTCTGTTGGAAAAACACGTCTGTCGACAATTGTCAACTTCTTCTATTATCGATATTTGTCGACAACGTCGACGAATTGTTGCAGCTCTAGTAGAATATTGAGCCTTTTAGTGTAGTAGCCTTCTTTAAGCCAGCTGACCAGCAGTGCGAAGCAACAGGTGGTGAAGGCGTTGCACTATGTTACTTTTACAGCTAAAGAAAGCTGCGGTTACGAAGTCACTTTCACAGACATCTGATAAGGGATCTTAAACTGTAGGAACAGTTTGATGCTAAATATAAGTGGTTTTTAGCATTTGTAACTTTATCAGAAATCAGTATTTCTTCAGGCCTGTACATATCTATTCTTGACCTAAAAGCAGATTTAGTCGTAAGAAAATAACAAAAATAAAAAGTTTTGTAATCTGTAATTTCTCATCTTATTTCCATAGTGGAAATAGAGCTTAACAAGTGAAACCTTGAAAAGTTTTTGCTGGATTTTAAGTGTCCCGATTGAAAATGTCAGCCCTCAACTGGGGGTTTCACCTTTGGACAGCCTCAAGAGGGAAATCTGTAGAGAGTGAAGAAGCAGAGAGAGCATCTTGCTTTCCTGCTAGGAACTACTGCATGGCTGTAAATCCCCCCTCCTCCACTCACCTACCATCTAAACTTCTGGATCCCACTCTGCCTCCCCCTCCTCTTCTACCTTTTTAGTCGTCTCCCTCTCTTCATAAACTGGAACAGAGGGCATAAGTGTGACAAATCTATTTTAGTTCTAAAGACAACCCAGCTTTCTGCAGCCAGACACCTCACACACCTGACAAAAACTGCAGCCACTATACAAACTTTACCTTTTCCCAATTAAGGCTACTAATGACGCTTATGCTAATGCTAAGTACATGCTGACAGGTTATCAGAACCAAGTTTACAGTTATTTGTAGCATATAAAGTATGAGTGTGGATTTTCACTGCAGGATTCCAAAAAAATAAGTCTTTAAAAGCACATCGAACATCGCCAATTCTTTTAAAATATTAAATAGAGAAAAAGGCCAGATGCCCTTTGTGACGTCAGATGTAGATGAAGTAGCTTGTTTTTCAGAAAGTAAGTTTAAGCTTGAATAAATAGAATTTAGCAAAATAGCTAAAGAAATAGATCAAATGAACACATTATGTTGCTGTAAAAAAGGGAAAAAAACATACCAAACGTAACTATAGGTTAAGAAAAAGCCTAGTTCTTAGTTTTAGTTAAAACAACATATTTAATTGTAATAATTTACTGACAGATGTGACAGAAAATGGACATCTTTACTTTTAAAGGAGCTGAAACCGAATCTTCAAAGACTCAGTAGGAAATGCACCTCGTATTTTATATAAGTAATACATTAGGAAGCCTTTTCCCGCAGCTCTTTTCAAAATGTTAACATGTCACTTTTTTGTATCGACACACATCAACCTGTATAATTTACATTTGTCCACGATACAAGCTAAAAAATTAACCAACCATCATACATTCTGTCTCTCTATCCACAAAAGTAAATAAACGCTGTGTCCCGTTACTTTACAGTCTTAGTTCACAGAGTTTCTTACCCCAGTTAGTTTCTTGCATGACTTTGGCTGTGTGACCAGATCTTCTCAATAACTCAGCTTAGGTCCCAACGTTTCTCACCTCGCTCCCTCACTATGTCCTGTTTCTAAAACCAGCCCTCCCACAAAAAAAGCCTCTAAATCCCTCTCCAAAAAATAAAAGAAACAGCTCATTCTCAACACTAATGCCTCCAAAGTGAATAAGAGCCCAGTCCCCTCCCCTTGCTCAGCTTTCATGTGCTCCCTCCTCCTCTTCCTCACAACACAGGCCCGCCCATCTGTGATACAGATACACCTCCTTTTTCCCTGCACCAGTCCTCTGCCATTTCCTTTGACCAAAGAAAATCCACAAAGCTCTGAACTTCCTTTGTTGGACAAGAGAATGAAGAGAAAGGAGATAAAGAAAAAGCTGTAGAAAAAAAAAGGCCTTGACTTAAAAACTATTCAGCAACTTTTTATTAAAAATATCACAACCAATAAAAATGACGCCACCAAGATGACCCACAACATAAAATAAAGGATCAGTTGTTTTAACCATTTATTTTTCCATTGACCCAATTAGATAATCAGCTAATATAAATTTAAGTGAAAGAGTAATTAAATGCAACTGTGTACTGAATTGCATTTAAACTCAGGTTACTGTTACCATGTGAGTCATTTTCATTTTTACATCATTAATTACCAGTTCATCAGTCTCTGACGAAAACCTCCTTAAGGTGAGCATCCCTTATACCTTAACAGAATCTCACTGAACAAATCTGAAAAACCTCTTTAATTTGCAATCCACCATCGTCTACAATATTCCTAAAAGAGAGGGTGTAGTCTGTATAACTCAGCTGATCAGCTCCAACAACAAGACTGGGGCAAAGTAGGGTAGGAGAAGTAGGTTAGGTCCTGCTACAGACTTGCACAGAAATCTGTCCCTCATTTCCTTCCCTTGCTCCACGAAATGGGTCACACTGGAGGAACAAAGTTTGTCCTTGAGCCTCGATGCCTGAGCTGGAGTTCACAGTCAATTCTGACGCCGATGCCTTAATGGGAGGCCTGCGTAGCACTGAATGTGCCACAAGTAAAGCACTGATGGTGTTCAAGTGAAAGAAATATAAACCCAGAGTTTAATACAAAACAACAAACATCAATAAGCCAGTCCAAGGCCGACGGTGCTGGCACAAAGACACAGGCTGCAAATCACTGAAAATTAACACCACTTCTCTATGGGGCTGGTTAACATGACTCAGCTCCCTTTGAAGGAATGGATTTAAACACGGGAAAAAAAATAATAATAATAACTTAACAGTATGTGGATTCTGTCATTCAGCAGGAAAACCATGTTCAAGTTGCAAAAACACAAATACGTTACACATCTACATTGCAATAATTTTTGTTTTTGTCTCTTTTTCTAGTTTATTTGCCAAAGTCACATAAAACTTCCTGTGTTCAAGGGTAACAATTTTTTTTTATATTAAAGAAGCCTATTATAAGAACTGTAACAATAAAGAACAGAACAAAAAACAAAGTAGACTAATCTAGATATCAGGGAGTACATATCGTCCTCAAAGAAGACATTTTCTCTTTTTTGTTTTTAAGTGCAATTTATTTCTGTGCTTTGCCATGGTGAAAAATGAAATCCCCCCTTATCTGCAGTCTTCAAAGATACTCCAGAGGGTTTAGATTCAGAGTTTCAGTTCCACCTTTTTAAACAACCACAAAAAAAAACTGTTATATTAGGGGAAAATAAGACTAGAAATGTGTCCATCATCAAACCACGACAGATTTTTTAGGAGATTTAAGCGAAGGACATATTTTATTCGCAAAAACAAAACACAAAAAAAAAAACTCTTCAATAGATATACGGAGAAAATGGATTTAAAACAGAGTACTTTTGTAAAGCATCATTACCAGCATCTTAGCATTTCCAGTTTCTATCTATTAATTTTAATTCATTTTGTCATGGTAAATATATATTTTGCAGTAGGTTTATTTTGAACCTTCTCCTAACTGATATGTTTGCACAGTGAGATTTTATAAACCACTTTAACCGCCTTATAACCCATTTTATGTTTGATTTAAATATGTCATATGAGCAGTTGTCTGAAATTAAACTCACAGTATTTCATGTTAAGTGTGAACTGAAGACTAAATGCTGTGACTGAATCGAAAGGTGATTCCACAAAAGGATTTCTTTTATTATCCATTCAGGTGATTACATATTTTTCTTTATATTTTTCCCCATAATAGATTTGTATTTCAAATTACTTATTCAGGTTGTTTTAGGGTGTAATTTATAGGCTTTACAAAAATCTTGGCTTTTTAAAATTGGTGGTTTATATACGTGTATGGTCAGTTCCAGCAAGGATGCTAAGATGCACCAAATTTCTAAGAACAGACCCCAATTCTGTTTTATCTCCATCTCTCCATCACAGGAGTAGATGCCATCTCTCTGGGGTTCGTTAGCCGGCTTCCATCTATATTTTCATAACAAGGGCCCCAATGTAGGAGTAGAAACTGGCAGAAAGTTGGGCCATCCATCAGTGTCCGCCCTGCCTCGGCATTGGGATATCATTCCCATTGGATCCGGCAAGCTAAAACTGGCGCCGACCAGCCAGACCTCTGGACAGCCTGACTTTATAATAATCCACCAAGACACACACAGCATTACCTGAACACCTCAGGACTAAAACAAGAAAGCTGAGCCTGTGTCAGAGTGGTTCATCAGTCTCAGCCCCAAATAAAGAGATTGCAATGAACTGTCGTCGTAAGTCCGCTCATAAATCCAAACACTAGCTGGACTGAGTATGCAGGCACTCGACTTAACCACAGTTCTGATTTACTGTATAATGTGCCAAAGAGATTAGTGTTGTGCCTTGAGCTCTGGACTTAGAGCAATACCCTATCCTTGATTAAGGATAGGGCAGCACACTCTCATGTAGTAGAAATCTGTTAACAGCCACAGAGGGTGAACAAAGCACGTTAAAGCTATGTCAATAAAATGCTGTTTTTAAACCATGTGTTAGGATTTTCACCCCAAAAATTGGCACTCACCTTTTAACGACGACCTGTCTTCAGCTTCTGACAGTCTTAGAGGAGCATTTACACATCTGGTGAGCGTCGTGGAATCTCGAACTGGAGAGAAATTTCATTTTCCCTTTGTTTCAATGTTCTCTCAGGCTGAGGGAAAACAAAACCGTGCATATTATTCAGCAGAAGCAAAGCAGTGAAGTAAGCAGCGCCGTGGAGAGCTGGAAAACCTGAAATGTGACAACTGTGTTTATAGAACTCAGCAAGAATGAGGAAAATCTGAGTCAGAATGGGCAAAAAAAAAAAGCTTCATATGCAGGAAGGTTAACATGAAGGGGAACTCCATGTTCACATGAATAAAGACCAACGCTGAAACTGTAAAGCCCTGTTAACAAAATAAATCGTAAACGCTAATGGCACATTTTTAGTATTTCAAAATCCGCTTTACAGCTTTGTCAGACTTTTTCATAATTTTGTATTGTCTATTTGTATTTGTATTAATATTTCATTTAATTTGAGCTGGAGACAGCTGGAGGAGTAAATTAGCCTAAAGCAACCTAACAGGTACCTCTGGTAGTTATTGAGTCCTTGTAATGTTGCATATATAAACCACATAAAAAATATTTGCTGATTCTTAACTTCATTTTTTTACTTGCTCATAGACATCATACCCATGTACCCAAACTTGGAACAGTAGAAAAAAATATATTGTAGAAAAAAATATTTTAATCAATTAAAAAGATAAATGGTCTTTGCATCAAGACTCCATTCTGATTTATTTATTCAGATATTGCCCACCCAACTAAGAC
Source organism: Orestias chungarensis (assembly GCA_032876305.1). NCBI lineage: Eukaryota > Metazoa > Chordata > Actinopteri > Cyprinodontiformes > Cyprinodontidae > Orestias > Orestias chungarensis. The sequence continues at coordinate 5,375,314 of JAVLVB010000001.1, read as the reverse complement.
CATAGCAGTATGTTAATTGTAATAATACAAAGGTAACAGTTGAACAATAAAAGTGTTTAGTTTAAAATGGAAACTGTCTACAAAATAAGTTGCTGCATAATTAGCATTTTAAATTTACGTTTTTGCACTTTAAATTTACGTTTTTGCACTAATTTCAGACTGTATAACAAA
>JAVLVB010000001.1:5324264-5375043 GCA_032876305.1 Orestias chungarensis | reverse complement strand
TATATATATATATATATATATATATATATATATATATATATATATATATATATATATATATATATATATATATATATATATATATATATATATATATATATATATATATCAAAGGTGTAAAACAAAATGAGGAAGGTAGCATCTGGCTAGTGTGTGTTGGACTTATCAGCAGGATCCGGGGTGTTTGCTGAAACTAACATTTCCAACTGGCAGCGGGGATAGTTGGTAACTTAAGACCATCAGCTTGTCCATCTGTTGCTGACGCACCACAAATGTACGTTAAGAGACAGATGGAAGCGCAGAGAACAGCATGGCTGCCCACATATATAATGTGGTTCAAGCAAAAAAAAGACTTAACAGCAATAGCTTTTTAAATGTTGCCTAACAGGGCCGAGTGGCAGGATAAACTCAGCGCCCTGAAGAGTTTTAAATGTTGACAACTGCTTTACATTGGAGAGACAGGTGTTTTCTCTAAGGGTCACACCCCTCACCTGCTTTTCTGGACAGACTGGGGTAATCCTTATTAAAAGGAAGAGCCTAACAATTGAGAAAGAGAAATGTAATTTAACAAGGTGCTCAAATGGATTTATGCATGTTCTCTTCTCCAGAACCTTTGTTTCTATTTTTAAGTGTCCTCAGCTTAACCCTCCTAACCTGTGGTACTTCAACAAAATGTAAAGTACCACATAAATCTTTTTTTTTTAAATGCACTTTCTCACAGTAGCTAGAAGAGTTTCAACAATTAAGCCCTAAATGAAAAGCTCAAAAGCAAGATCAGGAAAGAGGACAGAAATTGTTTTGCTCATCTAAAGAGGGCAGAGTGAGGGAAATGGGACACAGATTAGAGCTTAATCTGGAGGCAAAAGGTTTACAAGCGCTCTGGCGTGTGCGCTCTATCCAAGAACTGCAAATGGGGGAAAAAAATAGAAAATTCAAAAACATATTGTGGGGACACATGTTTTAGGAGTAAACACTAATTTCTGACATATTGGAGGTGTAAAAATGTGTTTGCTCTGTTAAATATTTCTGTTTTTGCTTTTCTGTCACAGCTAAATTGTTTAGATCAAAGTAGTTCTAATCTTGCGCAAACAAAACCTGAAGAATTTAATTAAAAAAAACAGAAAACAAAAAAGGTAAGAACCTATCCAAAAAGACATAAACGACAAAACTATTGTCCATCTTGTAATAGCAAAAAATCAGATAGCTGTGTTAAACACTATCTTCAAATGAACTTCACTCGTAACTAACAGAAAAAAACCATCTGTGTCCTTGAAATAATCCTACGACAGCTACTGTACATTACAGTAGAGCAGCTAAACCCTTGAGTAAAACACCTATGTGGCAGAAATAGAGACTTTCAGGTGCTTCCATTCACTGGTGTGATTTTTTCTTTAAAATGCTATTCTAGACACACACTTGTTGGGAGAGTCGTGCTGGAATCCACCATCAGTACATCAGAGTGACAACGCTGGAAAGAACCGGAGAAGCAAGTCGCATCATCCAAGTGATTGCTGAGAGAATTTCAAATACGTTTATTTTGATTCGTCACCAGCAATTATTCACCACAATGGAGAGTTACGAGGAGACTGGATTTGTCTGTTGGGTGTTTGGTTGGTTACGTCTCCAAGCCACTGCTCTAACAATTTTTTTACCAACTTGCTCGTAAACACTGGATAAATTGCCACATACTACTTTAACTTACGAACTCAAATTAGAAGCTGGAGACTCGGCAGCCGTGACTTTCATCCTGGGTCGCCAAAGTGTTGTTTATTGTTGCCAAAGTTCGACAGGCCTGTATGCAATCAGTTCTTGGTAATTTGGTTTTGGAACAGTGGTTTCAAAAGTATTTATACCTATAACTTTATCATATTTCGTCACATTACAACCACAACCTTAAAAATAGATTTCATGTGAAAGTATACAATTTGGATAATTTAAAACTATTTTTTTACCAATAAACTAAAAACTGTGTTGTGCAAAAGTATTCATTCCCCTTTTCTCTTGAGTGCAACTGACTTCCATTAGACATCGCCTGATGATCGTTAATGATTAAAGCAAGTCCACATGTGTGTGTAATCTAATCCCAGTACAAATACAGCTGCTCTGTGACGACCACAGAGGTTGGTTAAGAGAATATTGTGTAGAAAACATCATTGTGAAGTCAAAAGAATACAGCAGGCAGGTCTGGTATAAAGTGGCACAACGGGAAACCTACCAAGACGAGGCGTTCGACCTAAACTTAAGAGGCTGAACATAAAGAGCACTGATCAGAGGTGAACCCTAGAGGCCAATGGTGACTCTAGACAAAAACCTCAGTGGGTGCTTCTCCTTAGCAGGGACAGTGAAACCAATTAGAGAAGATGGATGGGGCTAAATACAGGGCAATCTCGGAAAAAAACTTCCTGAAGTCTGTAAAAGACTTACAACCATGGTGGAGATTCACCTTCCAGCATGCAGCAAGTAAACATAAAAGGCACAGCTAAAATTGGATCATTAAAAAAAAATTTTTTGTTGAATAAAATTCCAATGAATTATAGTTGTAATGTGACAAAATATGTAAAAGCTCTAAGGGTGTGAATACTTTTCCGAGCCACCGTATGTCCTCTCAGGGATGAAGACATTACCTATCCAAACATTACCTATCTAAACAGTGCAAACATGTAGTGCTAAGGTTTATTGCTCTTCTAATGTTCAACCAAGTGTCAACGGTTCCAAACTCCACGAGAAAACATGCAACCATCACACCTGAACAAAGGCTAGTTAGAAAACAGGGAAGTAGTGGACCAAAAAAAAAAAACTTTATGCACAAGTCATATTGACCTCGTTCCTTATGTTTACATATGCTAGTTTGTACTTAAGTGTGGCAAAGGACATGATAAAAGTACATCAAGCACACAAAAAAATCCTGCTGCAACGCAAATATTTGTTTGAGAGCGAATAAACTAGGCAGAGCTTGGGAAGGCGGTTCACAGGGAGAAAAAAAACAACATGCCTGAAAGCCCACATGGAAAACATTACATTCCATCTTAAATGGCTTAAAATCCTTGTATTTTCCGCAGACATCCTCATTTAGGATCACTCAAGCCAAACCTCAAACATCCTGTGACATCTCAGACACATACTGAAGAGGAACCTCTCCTCTCTCCAGGGTGAGCGACACTAGCCAGACCATCTTAGCTAGGTCCTAAAACAGAGATTACATTTCTTTTCATAGTTTTTTTTCCAAGCACAAAATATATATATATATATATATATATATATATAAATTATTTTTTTTAAATGATTATTCTCAAGAAAGAAAAAAAACAACTTTAAACCACCTATAAAACAGTCTTTGAAGCAACTTTGATTATTCTGCAAAGCACGCAAGGATAAGGTGATGACGGATCGAACAATAAACCTCTCTCCTCCCATCAGCACGTTTCTTAGTTTGGATCCGCATCCCCACTGCCTACGTATGCTCTTATGTAAAGCGGTGACGCAGCAACCGTGCTTCCCACCACCAACGTAGCTTATGATTCACACCTTCAAACCACCTCCTCACCTTTTACTCATGCGCCTACCAACTGGTCAGCCTCTCCATTCAAAAATAACACACACACACAAAAACTGTAGAGGTGTAGAATCGGTTAGTATTTTATCATCTCTTTTTTTTAGCTTTTAGAAATAGCAGTAAATGTGTTAAATAAAAGTGGAGCTGGATGATGTCATGTGTCCTCTCAGCTGGAGAATAACCAGGCCAGAAATCACACCGACACGGACGAGAAATGTATTTAAAAATATCCGAAACAACCAACCTCAGGGAGGACTCGTCCCACTTATATAATGAAAGTTCGGTTGAGCACCCAGCTCACCCGCTGTTATGAGAAATCTAAATTAAAGAAGGTGGCGGTACAAGCAGACCTGATAAATAGCGATGGTACATTTTTTTAAACTTAAAGCTGTGTAAAAAACAAAAAAGAAAGAAAAAAAGAAAGAAAGCTTACCTAAAGAAGACGGATGTGTCACCAAATATGCAGATAAACCGTGTCAAATTACACAAAGGTTTAAAATGTAAACTTTCAAAAATATTTCTTTAAAATACCCAAGAAACGGCTCGACTGAACAGAACAGACCCAGCATACAACACTCTTCCGCTTACCTGTTGCTGGGCACTGTTTGTCAGCTTGCTTCAAGAAGGCTAGAAAAACAATAGTTCCATTTAACAGTTATTACACTACTGAGAGCCAATAGTCTGTTAAACAGGATGTGACCCGGCAGCTACATATTTTATACAATAAGAATATATATTTGAGTACTGCAAATACATTGAGTGGATGTTAATATTTTTGGCTCGACTTTGTATACAATAAACATAGTAATCATTTGGCTGTATTTTATCAGCAGTGGGAGTTTGTATTCAAAAATACTTTGTGAATAAAATTAATTTGAATAAAATTAATTAACTAATGTTCAACTGTGTTTGTGTTAACATACATGTTGCAATTTTTATCTGACCCATATGTACTCAAAAGAGATTCAATCGTATTAAAATGCACAATGCTTCTGTATCTGATCCAGGTTATTTTAAGCAAACATTATTATAAAGCGGTGAGCCACAACAGTAAATAATAAAGTTGTATAACAACAGGGGAATTACATGAGCTTTGTGGTTTGTAGGCTCTTACTGGGAGAAAACCCCTTGAGATCAATCAATGTTTGTTTTTTTTGTTTGTTTTTTTTATGGTATACTTCAACATCTATATTAAAATGATTATTTTAAAACATCCTTCCACTTTTTAATTACTGATTTGTTGTTTTGTTTGACGTTTCCCATGTTCCTGGCCTTAATGAGAAACATGATGAGCTATGCTGTAGTCTGAGGTTACAGATGGATTACAGAAGGATGCCAAGCGGCTGACACAATTGAGGAGGAAAAGAGAAATGACGCTGATGGGAGTGATTGATGAGCAGAAATGTAAAAGAAAAAAAACAAAAAAACAAGTGAGATTTGCTTTGCACATATGGGCCTCCCTGCAGCAGCTGTGAAAGTCATGATCACGTTAACTACACCTCTAACTATGGTTGCTCATGGGAAAAGATCTTGTTTATGGGTTGTTGTTTTTTTCAACGCACACAATCATCTACGATTAAAAACAGATGATGCAACACAAACTCTGTGTGGAATATCTTCCCGACAAGTCTAACGGATTGGAGTAATCTCACATGTGGGCACTCATCCAAGTGTAACAAAGACTAAATCTTTTTACACACCCACGAACACTGAGCTTATTAACTGCAACCAGCTACAAAGACTTTGTAAAAAAAAATGTTGAGCTTTAAGAAAATAAATTCAAAGATATCTGTGCGAATGAAATGACACAAAAACTAATGTCACCATGCTTAAAATACCACAAAAAAAATCTCCCTGGAACTAAACAATGAGCTTACATCTCCTTAAAAAAAACTGCTCATAATCCTTGAAAATTTTCACATTTAATCACTTCGCAACCTCAAACCTTCTTTTCAACCTATTAAACATATTTTCTTTTCATGGGTTTTTACAGATAAGGCAAGGAAAGGAAGCATTAATAACAAAAGCAGCCAACAGGCTCATGGTAACACTGAAGGAGCTGCAGCAAACATATGACAGCAAAATGTCTTAAATTAAAGTTTCTGCCCTACAGAGAAAACTGTCTGTGGTGGAGAACCTACCTTTTTTTTTACCCAAAATGTCAGTGAAGCTGTAAGAGTTGATAGCAAGACGTAATCTGGGCAGTCAAAGACAACCTGTTTAAAAAGCTTTGCTACTAGATCTGTTGTTCACCTTCCAGCAGGTCCTCAGCGCCTAAATATTACATTCCAAAGACAGACAAACATTGTTTAAATCAAAACCTAATAATGTATTAGGAATGCCAGTAACAGTTTAGACCTGCATCCAAGTGAAAATCTGAAGCAAGTATAGATCTAAGATAGACTGAAGATACTCCATGCAAAATCGTCTTTGTAAAAAAAAAAAATAAACAAATTCAATTAACACCATATTTCATTTTCTACCACTTTAATACTATGTTACACTTTGTTTTGCTCTGTCACATAAAAATAAAAATACACTAAAAAGATTCCTTTTTATTACGTAAAAATAACAAATATGAATACTTTTTCAAGGCATCGCATATTACTTAAATGTGTAATTTAAATTTGTTGGAGCCACCAGCCTACAGTAGGTCTGCGGTAGATAACGATGTCATCTCCCACGAAAGAAACTTTTTTCGGAGAACACTACATCAGAATTAACTTCCTCCAAGGACATTTGTCACGATGACTTCACTGCAGCCATGGCAGCCGGGCGTCTTATCTGAGCTGTTTACAAAAGCGTTAATCTAATCATGACTGCTGCAGCTCCGTTGGACTCATTCACAAAGTGGATGAAGAAAAAGACGCACCGACAAAAAGGTCAAGTCAAAGAGAGAAGGATAGGAAACATTTGGGAATCGTTAAGAAAATGAATGGGGCTACAATGGTGGAGCTGTGATTTAGTAAGTAGGGGTGACATAGGTTCATTTTCATATATTAAACCAAACATTTGAATTCCTCGTTGCTTTGAATTATCTAGCTTTATACGTTTTTTTTTTGTTTTTTTTTATAATAATATGTAGTTCTTTTTAGGTTGTGGTAGAATGTTCTTTCATTAAAAATCATTAGATAAATACAAACCTTTGCATGCTAAACAAAAAACCATAGACTAGACGGGTTTTTTTTTTCTTCCCATATTCAGTTATTTTTACTTATTTATTTAGCATCAATTCACAACAAATCATCTTAAAACGACAGACTACAAGAGAAACAAGCCTGATCAATGATCAATGGTTAGTTCAGCTAGTCACTTAGCATGAATGAGTTTTGATGCGTTATGAGATTTTGGAGTAAGAAAACGAAGCATAGTGGTTACTTAAACTTTCATTTAACAGAGAAAAAACAAACAGAGCAGGTTGCAAAGAATCCTCTGCATCTTGTGACGCAAGAAGGGAAAAAGAAAACCGAAACGTCCCGCTTTTCCCCCAGAGTCAGGATTTGACGTCCACAAAACATCAGTCCCGTTCCACTTTTGAATATCTCAAAATCAATAAACAAATGTTACGCATAGCAACAACGAAAAATTATGCAAACATTGACTCCAGCCATACACCAAGCTTTCCTTTCATTCAAGCAACAACAAATGTGGCATGATGGGTCTTCAAATACATAAACAGGCATGTGAAGAATACGAATTTCAGAGCTTTCTTTTATGTTTTATTAACTTTATAGCACAAAGTGTTTCGGTTAAACATTAACAGTGAAGTTAATATTTGCCTTAACAAGAAGGGAACATATTTAAACAGTATTTAATGCTGGTCAGACAAAGCTTTTATTTTCTTAAAATAAATTTAATCTTTCTCAAAAAGCTGGTCTGTGCAATTTGTGTTTAGTGTCTAAGTTTATCAGATTCCCAAGACACATTAAAAATTAATGTTATTAGAACTTCAGCCACCTCGGTTGACTCGACTCAGAAAAAGAAACACCTTAAAATTATTTAAAATATTAAAACTATTTCAAAACAAAGTCTTTTCATTGCTCTTGATAGCTCTTGAAAGTTATTTTAAAAATCTATTTTTTGTCAAACGTAACTGTTCATATTTTAAGGCTATCTTTATATTAAAAATGTATAAAGCCTTTGTAAAGATATTTTATTAATATAAGCCAAATGGATAAGTGGCTCCTTCTCAACAAAAAGTAAAATAAAAAGATGGAGCACTTCTACTGGAAAAGTCTAAATGTAAACAAGTGTTTTAATTTTACTTTCCATCACCACACCTCTAATTCTTAGTTTCATTAGTGTTTAAGGCCAAATAGCATTTTATTGTTAGAAAACTACTTGTAGAGGGATTTATAATTTATTTTGTACATAAAATACATTGACTGTCTTTTTCTTGTACAGAAAACTTGATTTGAAGGCTGTGTGTTAACTTCAGGTGAACATGTAAAGAAAGCAGGTTTTTCAAACAGCGTAAACACAGAACTGAATCTTACAGGTCGCCCCAGACCATGACTCATTTCAAGTCATCTCCCGTACTTTTGCAGCATCGGTCAGCTTCTATCTGAAGAAGGCATCTGCTTACTGCGCGTCAACTGATACCTGAAGGGGAACGTAGGTGAAATTCCTCCAGCATGTTCAAAACAGACTTTTTTTTTTTTTTACTCCAAATAAACATAGTTTCAGCTTTTACCAGGTTCCATTTTGGCCCTGATACATCACAGGGACAGGGCTAATAAAAATCCATTTGTCTGACTAATAGGTAAAATACCTCCAAAGAATGGCGTTGCCTTTTTTCTGCATAAAAAATTTGTCACAAGGTTTTTTCGGATTGAGATTTAAGAGTTCGGGTTTTAAAATCTGTGCCGAAATGTGCGGGCATAAACGTCTCAATTTTGATGGATAAATGTTTTTGTTTTTTTTATTAATTGTTTGCGATGAATAAATCAGATATGATAATTAGGAAAACTTTTTTTTTTTTTTTGCTACCATACCTTCCAGTTGGATATGGACTGATTACATGGAAAAATGTGTGACATCTACAATGGCTGAATGCATCGCTGATGTCCAGTAAAGCATCCTGGTGACACAGTTGTAGATAGAGATGAACGTGCTGGCACCTGTGAGCATTACAGTAAAAATACTGGTCATAAGAGCAGAAAATTACTGACACCAGCATCTATGGTTCTCTAAATAGTACTTTTAAATCCTTCTGTAGGGACCTGGTTTACTATGTTTTTGAACTCAAAAGTTCCCCTGACTTGGACATCCTCAGTGTAATAAATCAAGACTTAAAGTTTGGCGTTTCAGTTCAGCACATTTTTTCGATTTTGAAGCTGGAACAAATACGTATATGGTGTAAAAATAAAGGGTATAAAAATTGCCTTGAGGAATAAATAACATGTAAGCTCTTAGTCAGGCTTGTTCCACACTTCCTGATTCGGAAAAACAAAAACGAGTCACCGTTACGCTGGAACATATTCCGCAGTGGGAAATTGCTAATTACAGCTAACAGCCATCACCAGCAGAGTAATTTCCACACAATGAAGTACAGCCTAAACAAAGGAAGCCTGTAAACTCTCATACACCACTGCTCTTGATGTGACAGTCCCTCAGGAAAACTAAAAACACAGCCTTCATGTTGTCTGACAGCTCTCTCTGTGTTACCATTGTTAACGTGTCTCCTAAAGTTTTGCTCTCTTTCTTTGTTCAAGAGGAAGGTTTGTGCGGCACAATAGAAGGAATAGAGGAACCTGATGCTCAAGATTCCAATTATTTTAGCCTGAAACAAACAAAAATACAGAAAACAGATCAAACAAAAACCTTTTTAAGATCTTTAACAATTAAAAACATGTTAAACCACTAAACCTACAGAAAACAGAGTATATCTAAAAACAAGAGTTTTAAAACTCTTACCCAGACTGAATAGTTCTTCTATGAGGAGGACAAAAAAGAAAAAAACAACTAGAAATAGTGAATGCAAATAAACATCACAATGAAACCTTCTATCTCATAAAGAAAACAGCACAGGTAAGAAGTTGACCTAATTGTGTGTTTAAGGTCCAGAAATGTAAACCCAACATAGGAGCGTTGAGCTCTACATGCTTGGTTTGTATGTTCATCTCTCCAGCGTTCTCATCTTGTTCCAACTATTTGGCAATAGTTTACAGATGAGGCAGCTGCTTACAAAAATAAACTGGATGCTTTTTTTCCAGCAAATAGGCACTCCTGGGGATTTGTTTTTTTAAATCAAGTAAACATACCACTATTGCTGCTGTTAAACTTGAGCAAGACCAAAACTGGTAAACAGAAGGACCATACTATTACCAAGTTTGCATTTTGGGAAAACACAAGACTTGTGTTTCCTGGATTTCTGTCTCCACACCTCTCATAGTATTAATGTTGTGTATCTGTGTCAAGTAGGGAGCGGCTGCACAAGGACATTACATGGAGAATGCCATTAATTTTAGGAATTCATGTGCTATTGTTGGCCTGAATAATCAAATTCATACTGGCCGACTTCTTCTTTGATAGTGTTTTGAGGTTTCATACAGACAATGCTGATCCTGCTGATAAAAATAAAGATTAGGATCTACAAAATTGTTTATTTTATTCCTCCGTGCCTCTACGGATCTGGAGGTGGAGACATTTCCAGAAGACTCATCGTGTTTACAGACACGGTCCAGTGCGCACACATGCACCACTTCCTGATGGGAGATTTTTCTCAGTCAGATGCTTGTTTCAAAACTTACTTCATCAGATTTTAGGACTTTATGAAATCCTGTTTACGTCCAAATATTTTTTTAACTCTTATATTTTATAAAATACTATACATTCAGTACTATAGTTTTTTTTTTTTTATCAGGAATTGAGATGTAATTAGTAAACAATGCTGTAATGACAAAAACCTATAGTTTTTAAATTGTAGTTTACGTTTGCACTGCGATTTAGCATGGGTTGCAGAGAGTTTACCATTTATGCATATTTATTGAATGACACCACCGACAAGGTGTGTCAGTGACGAAGCAGATATGACCAACCTTAGAGCACATCTGTTGTTCCTTTTGGGATTTTTTTACAGTCATAATGTCTAAGTTCAATCAAGAAAACCAGTCAAATTCTTCTTGATCTTTCCATTAAAGTGGAAACTACCTACAGTGACTTGCAATAAATATTCATACCACCCTAACTAAGGAAGAGATTTATAGCTTGGAAGTGACCATCCTTTAAACACAACAAATGTTCAGAGTCTTGTCTTAATTAGAGAATTGCAAGACAAAGGCAATCAATAAAATAAAGCTATTCGAAGTTTCCCACTAATCAGGTATTGGACACAAAGAAAAATTTGCAAGGAGATGCTCTGTTCAAATGACAGCAAAATTCAACTTAATACAAAACCATCCCTTTTTCCCCTTATCACAAGTTGGTAAAGTAACCAGAGAAAGTATTTAATGAAAAACGCTACAAGTACAGAGTAACCTTTTGATCATAAGATGTGACTGAATATTTTAAAATACTGTCATCCAACAGATAAAGACAGAAAATAACATGAAAACAAAATTACAAATTCAGGCAGAAGAAATATATCCAAATAAATTATTTTTTTAAATAAAAGTAATAATTACAAGGTAGGTGATGTATAGACAGCATGTTAGAATATGTTAAAGTTCTTAATAATGTATAGTGTTCACCGTATTTACTCAAGCCCAACATGACATAGATGGCTCAGCAGATAGAAATTTACATTAGAACAAAGACGGTGAACAAACAGGAAGTCTCAATTTAACAAACTCTTGATTTGGGATACTTTTGTTAAAACATGCCGGTTATTCATTCAGGGAAGTCACTAGCCGTTTATAGAGTAATCATTTTAAACATTTTACTCAAGCAAGAGGAGTTATGAATCACAATATTACTTTATAGAAGTAAAACGTTGAAGAGAAACATTAACAAAAATGTAGTTAAGTAAATATAAGTAGTTACTCTAAACCTTTGCTTATACTTCACATACATACACTTCTTGTCGAGTCTATCACACACAATCCTGATAAAGTACATCAAAGTTTGTGATTCTAAAGTCAAAAAGCGTCCAAGGAGTACAAACACTCTGCATGCACGTTTAACGAGGGCAAAAACAAAACAACACTGCAAGTGATTGGATAGTTATTGAAGCAGAGTCCTGCAATGAAACTGTAATCTGAAATAAGGATAATAAATGGGATTATTCAGCAGCAGCTGCTTTTTCATCTCTGCATACACCAGACCTGTCATTCCTGACTGATCAATAAAAGTGACTTAAAAAGTAAAAAGAACAGTTTCAGATTTTTTGTTCAATAGAGTGTTGCAGGCTTTTAGTTCACATTTGTTTTAAAAACAGCCTTCACTAAACGATTTCCTGTTAATCTAACAAACAGCACCTGTCAACAGGTATGTAACTATTTCACCGTTATTGAACCTGTTGACGTAAACAGAACTTTAATATAGCTATGTTATTGTAGTTTTTTAAACATATAAATAGAAATACTCGATGAAACTCACCACGCGCAGAGTCCCATTGGACGGTTTGCTCCTGCTGTTAAAAACCGTTGGCGACGAAGTTTTTCTTCAACCAAACACCTCAGACACAAATACGGAGCAAAGTCAGGGCGTGTGTTGACAAAACTGCGACTGAAACCTCCTCCCTGCAGCTCCTTGTTGTCTCCTTCCTCCATGTAAAGCGCGTTGGTTGCTTTGGACTGAAGCTGGGAGAGTTTTGGTGAAGCGAAACTAAGCTAGCTGGAGCGACTAGCAGCTACATCCGGTTAACAATAAGATAAAGGTTTACTGGCTTTACCTCGTTTTAAGGATTTACATGAATTTTGTATGTAATTTCTTGATATTATATGTAATAAAACAACAAAATAAATGCTTAATGTTGTAAAAACACCTTTCTCTGTAATTACAGCTCAGAGTCAAATGACTGATATTTATTTTCAGATTTTAAAGTTTGATCCAATTCAAAATATCTGAACCCTAATTAGGTCATTTATTACAAAGAAACAAACAATAAAATACAAAGGTAAAAAAAAGTGGATGTAAATCTGGATGTAAGATCCATGCAATATTAGCTTTTCATCCCAGACTAAAAGCTAAAGTCTGGTCTAAACCCATTCTTTTACAAGTTTGGTGTGTCTACTACATGATCTGAGACTAAATTAACTAGGATTTCTAATGGCTTTCCATTAACAGTAACTTTCCTATGTCATAGTTCAAACTACTCTAGATTTGTCAAGACTATCAACTAACTAATCAGTTTTAGCTGTGGCTCTCGGCAACTTTCCATTGTTAACAAAGGCCTCTGACTCTGACTGTGTGCTGGAAGCTGTTCACTAAACTGACCTTGCTTTAAACTGACCTTGCTTTAAACTGACCTTCCTTTAAACTTGGTCTGTCTTATTTGATCACAATTGCATCCATGGAAGTTTGTGGTTGTAATGTGTTAAAACTGGAAAAACAGACCTTTTATGCAGAAGACATGTGCATTTCCGTTTAATATAACTACAACCAATCTTGTATAAAACCAATCCTTTTTTCTATCTTTAAAGTGTAACTATAAATAGTTAATTAATGAAAGCTGTTTAAAATTGGTGCTATTTTAACAACATTTGGGATTTTACTCTGAACATGTTTGCTAATTTAAAAATAGTACGTTGTTGGATAACATGAGCAAATCTTTGTAAAATGCAATAAATTTTACTGGAAAATTTAAATGCTAATTCTTAATTGCCTTAGCCATATTTTTTTCTTTCTGAATTCTGCGAGCAAAGTAGACACAATTTTGTATGCTTTTATTTTGTAGGGTTAATAACAGCTTCCGATGTTATAGTTTAACAAACGAGTGGATTTCTCTCTGTCTTTCTCTTTCTCACACACATGCATACACACACAGTAGACATTACCCTTTGCCTTAAAAGTTAAACAATTAATGCACATAAACCTCAGACTTAGTTTTAAAAAAATAAACAAGAAACTAAAGGATTTTAATTTGATATCCCATCATTTATTAAACCAGGTCTATAAGGAAAGCATGATTTGTAATAAAAAAAAGGGTTTATGGAGAAGATACCCCAGATTCAAAGTATGTTCCTGAACAACCTGTTCATTGCTCTAAATATGTAAACTAGGCCATATCTTAGTAACCTCAGACAAGCTATCTTGACAGGGTAAAACAAGATGCAAGTGTCACCATTACTTTATTTTAAAATGTCTCAATTCTTGAAATAGCTTATTTTTTGTAAAACTCCCACAATTCCTAATTGTTCTCTGAATGGTATTTTCTACAGACATACATTTATAAGTAATTCCTCTCAGTATTGGACTCTAGCCACTGTTATGAAAAAGTTCTTCCAAATTATATATTCATATTCTTTCTTGTGCAATCTTTATGGACCCTCAACTCACTGCAAGTAAGTTGTTTGGTAGCAAGCTTGTTGTGATTTGTGCTGTGACATCAAGAGGAGGACGTGTTGTCACTGGAGGACCTTTATCCTGTTCCAGCATATTTACATTATCTACTATAAGTGTTTGTTTTAGAACTCCTGCAGTGAAAAACATTTGATTTGTAAGAGTTTGTTCAGTCCTATTTATTTGTTTGTACAACTATCTTTTTGTCTTTAAAATATCACAACTTTTGCATAATTTAAAACTTTTAGATGTCTGCATATTTTTTAAATATTAAATCAAAGGTTATGTTCAGTCACTTTTACCTGATTAGTTTTATGAATGTCTACTTTACTCAAGTAAATTCATATCAATCCATTGCTAAGTCTACTTGAATTCATGTTTTTGCATCAACTGAACGTTGTACCTTCTTCCTGAATGATCTTTACAGAAAAATATTAGGTTGTTAGTGTTATGCATTGAGATAACTTTTATTTCACATGATGGATCGATGATAGATGGATGGATGGATGGATGGATGGATAGGGGGATGGATGGATGGATGGAGACTAAATAATGTTTTGTCACAGCTGCCATTATTTGGCACTGATACCGGCATAATAAAAACATAGAAAGGATTGAAAATGACTACTGTAATTCATGACTTTGTAGGCAAGTCCTTTTTTGACTATTCTAGTTTAGCATGCTCACAACTCATTTGTTTTTAAATATAGTGTAAGATAAACTTAATAAAAACAAATATTGTGGAATATTTTAAATAGAAAAAAGAGACTCTTGGATGAGTAAAAATGCTTGGATTGAAATAGTGAAATGACAAACACTTCTCATTATCATAGCTTAGACTGTTTTGGCGAAAACCACAATTTCATTCAATGAAAATTGTCAATGTTCCGTATTTTATTCGGTGTAATATTTTATCCTCCAGAGTTTTTGAAACTCAAGTTCAATCATGCAGGAATGCAGATGACGACTGTTCGGTTCTTCCCTGACCATGAGAGCAAGTAGTTACAGTAATGGATAATTTTGCGTGGGCTGAACACTGCATGCCTGTAGACTCCCGAAATCTAACCTCTGAGTCTGCTCTTTGCCACTCAAGCATAAGGACATTGTTTTCCTAGTTATTTCCCTACTCCCAGCTGGGCCGGCTTGCATGCATGCTGGAGATGCCTATCACCAAACAAATAATTGCCCCCTCCCCTCGCAATTATGTTGCTCTGGTTGATAAAAACAGGCCCCCTGCCTAGACTGTGTGCTCATTTCACTCAAAAATGTAACACAGACACAAATTGAGAAGGGAAGCTGATAAGTAACGCTGCAGCTCTTGATGAGGCTCCAGGTCTGTAGTATTTGAAAGCCGACTTCCTGAATGTGAAACAGCAGAACTTTCCATTATGATGCATTAGCCCTGTGAAAGAGGGGAAGTCTTGAAAAGACATTTAAGGTTTTCCATAGCCAGCAAAAAAGGCTTTTATGTACATTTATTATGCCCATATGACTTGTTTGGAATTGAGTCAAAGATTGTAATATTTACAACCATGAACTTCTCTCAGCATTATTAGTTCATGATTGTATTTAAATGATATGAAGGGAAATAGAGTATTCTTATACCAGCTGAAGGAAAGACAGATTAGAAACAAGCGATAAATCGGGAAACACAAATCTGTATTATGACTTGGGTTCCGTTAAACGAAAACAGACCTAGAAAGACAGTTGTTAAATGTATGAAAACTGAATTGATAACCTGTAACCCTGGTTTATATTGATCCTGTTTCAAGGTTGGTAGTCAAAGAGAGGAACAATAAAACCTTGTATACACAGCTGTTGTCCTTGTTTTTGCTTTGTCAATTGGCTGTTGAATCAAAAGATCTTTAATAAGGAGCAGCGGTTGTTAATTAGCAAAAAACACAAGAAGCGGTTAAACTACATATTAACTATAGACAGTCAGGCTTCTGTACTGAATGTATGCTCTAAATTCATGTGAAAAAGATTAAAGGATGATTCTGTTCTGTTAAAAATTAGGTGCTACTAGAACTACAAAGACTGTGAGGGATGAGGCTGGATAGGATTAAATAGTCTTGATAATTTAAAGCACTTTCTAATGAGTACAAGTACCTACTGACATTGGAGAAAATGGAGTTTGTGATCAAATCATGATTCTCCTCATGGTCAGTGCTTTGGAAAATGTAAGTAGTTTCCTAGGTTTGAAAAACAAGTATTTCCACCTACATTGGCCAGTTTGTGTTAGATTATCCTTTGGAATCATAATAAAAGTACTTTTGCCTATTTGTATACTAAATCAATAAAATGCAACATTTTGTTTGACCAGCATTTACTACAATACCTTAGGGAAGTGCACAGCTACAAGCGGCTTTTAAAATTCACCAAGTTCGATTAAAACACACAACTGAACACAATGTGACATTTGCCAAACAGAAGTGTTAAAGAAGAGGAACATCCGCAGACAACAAAGTTCAGTTTTCCATCACAGCCCAGCGCCGCTATGGAGTCCAACAGTACATCCATTGTATTGTCTCTGCATATTTTGAGGGCAGAGGCATTTTTACCAAGAACAGCACTGTTTACAAAAATATTACAATACTTCAGAAAAAGAAAAAAAAACAATGCAAATCTAACAAAATGTTAAGCAAAAGCATTTTAAATGGGAGAAGTAATTTCAACCTTTCTATTTTTTATTCGAAACTGTCCAACTTTACCTAACTTTTCTTATTCTTTCCTACGTTTTACTGACTAATACGTGTGGACTACCGGTTGGCTAGTTCAGTATAAATTTCCACCCTAAAAAAGTTTTACAGTCTGTGATAAAAAAAAATAAAAAAAAAGACTCAGTATGTTTATCTTTATGGGTCTGAAAGTTCAAGGGTCAAATTAGATGTAATAATTTAATAGCACATAAAAGAAACATTTGGCCAGATGTTTTCCAGATGTGTAATACTAAGGTTAGGTGCAGCAATGGTTTAAATATCCTTTCTGTACCCAGGATGATGTTCTAGCACATTGCATTGAAAACAAAATGATATCCCTTCAACCTTTTTAAATAACAGCCACAAACAGTGTTTTATTTTACTAAGATTATAATCTTATGAACCAAACTAAAAAGTGCAAGAGATTGATATGAAAGGAAATTGTAGTTTCCCATGTTTAAATAAATAAAAGGAAATGTAATCTGATAGGAGGAGTCATGAGTATTTCTATTTAGCCCCCTTTATGCTGTCAAACTTAACCAAAATTTGCCCAACATGCAAAACGACACAATCTTTGGCATAAAACAGACTCTAATGTTCAGACACCATCCCCAGGGTGAAACACTGTGGTGCCAGCAACATTCTGTGGGGTTGTTATTCTTCCTTATAGATAGGAAAGCTACACCTAATGGGTTGCTAAAAAGCCAGAGAGGTTAGGATGTGCTTACAGTGTTAATAATTGTTAATTATTAATAAGGGGAATGTTCCATATAAAAGAAAAAGTTGATGGCAGCAACATTTTCCCCATGGCTACAAGACAAAGACGGTTCTTTGGGGAATTCAAAACTAAACAAGAATTCTGAGCAAAAAAACAGCAAGAAAAGCATAAGATGTGGTCTGACTTCCTTTTTTCTGTCAGGAGTCAGGTTGCAGTGCTGTGTAGACCAGGTGTCAGTGTCCCATTGTTCTGCTCATTTCACTTTAATTGTACAGTACCATTTGACAATAAATACCATCTTAATGCGCTTTACAAGATGAAAAGGTTCAATTTTTACCCAACTATACTGAATACCTTGTACGTGTCCCTCATACAATTTATTAAAGCTTTATGACAAAGAAAGTTAAGTTGACTGAGTCACTGATGTAGGAGCAAAATTTGCAGTAGATCCAAGCAAGCCTGTGGTGATAGTGGATGGGGAAGCACTCGCTTCTACAAAAGATAAACAACAATTGTAATACAAACAGCAGTAAAATGCAAGGTAGAGATTAAGTCTTCTAAATCCAACTAGGGGCTTTTAAGGATGAAAAGGAAAAAAACTGTGAGAAAAGATCATTTTAATCAAAACCAAAACTAACACAAATAGTTACACAAAGTACTTTGGAGCAAAAGGCCCTCATCAATCTGTCTGTCAGAAACAATTAAATACTGTAACAGTGAAACTTTCAATCAGGAAGTAAAGGGCTGCACACAAATTTAATGGTAGCAATGATTCCAATTAGGTCTCTCAAAAAAAAAGATCTTGTTAAAAACATTAACATTTTGTCAGGTTTTTTGTATTATATTTTTAGTGGAAATGTAAATCAAAGGAAGTTACAAAGTTAGTGACAGAAATTTCATACTAAATGGCTCTGTTATTAATTTTTTTAACTACATTGACCAGCTAAAATACACTACATAGAATAATTACACACAGCCTGCCTTTATTTCTGTCTATTATGATGATTGTTTTTTTCCCTTTCAGCTAGTCAAAAGTAAAAATTGAAGATTACAATATTAAGACCGATTAAAAGAAACAAACTTTATACAGAAATGTGGGATTAATGAAAATATGTTTAACATTTCCTTAAAGGTTGTTATTTTCAAAAGATACCGACAAACAAGCTTCATCATAATCCTTATAATAATTTACAGAATATAAATGTAAACTCAATACAGGGACAAGTGCCTTTAATTGGAAAGAAAACCGATTTCAAGAAAAGAGTGCATTCAGTTTATGGCTGGATTCAAAACTTCTCACTGAGTCCTTGAAGGAGACATACTTAAACACAGAAACACTGGTCCAGTGATAATACTGTAAAGAAAAGTCGGTATGTGATTCGTTATTAAACCCATTTAATAACTATGTAATGAGTTGTTTTTTTATGTAGCAAGTACTTTAATGATTGTTTTAATTACAGCATTGACTGATATTTTATAATAGGCTTTACTGTTTAACAGAAGATCCATTGGTCCGCTTAGTCTTAAACAGAAAGTTTAGACATCCATCATCTGTAATATGTGAATAGCATGTAAAATAGAATTTCTCTTTCAACTAATTATTTTCTTTCTGCTTGGAAAATTTAGTAAAAGTTCAGTTATTATTAAAAACATCTTAGTATTAATGATTGTAATACATTTTGACAGTTTTATATTTATTGTCTTCCACATAAACCAATGATTCAGTCAGCAAAAAAATCTTTATGCCCCTGTTTTTGTTTCCGTTGGTCTCTGAGGCAGATGTTGCAAATTATAAATGTGATTACCTAATCCCATCTAAAATTTAATAACTAGTCTCTGCCACTGGCTATTTATATCAAAATATTTGCCAGCTTTCTTCTCTGGCTGTGTTTGAATCTTTTTCAGCAATAACTTGGCTGCTGCTGTTGTTATCTGAAGATCTGGGATGCCAAGGATGATCTCAGCTGTCCAATACTGCACAGCAAAATCATTTTAAATCTCATGATACAACAATGTCCTTTTTTAATTCAGAGCATGGAGCTGGTTATACAAATTTGTTACACAAAGAAAATTAAAAATGAAACAAAAAATTTTTATGAAGAGAAGTTCTGCATGGCCTGGGCTGGAATTGATGGAGGAAAGCTAATAGATAATCATCCTACATACCATGCTTGTGTTGATAATTCCTCAATCAACTACTGAGGGGTTTTGGCTTGCAGGGTCTTGTGAAGCAGTAAATTTGTGTGCGCACACAGTCTGATCAGATTAGACACGGGGGGGTTCGTTTTAAGGTGGCAGTGAGGATGGCTAATTTGAGAGAGAATAGCCGTTTTCTTTGGCCTGGGTTTGAAGTATGCTTGGTTAGCTGTCCAAATCTCGTGTTTTTTGTTTTTTTCTCGCCTTAAGAGTAAATTAAAAGAAGCTGGATGTGTGGAGATGGAGTCGCTTGTCCCAGAAGTATGGGACACTAATTCAAACGACTGAAAAGGCATCAGGCCTAAGATTCAAGTAAAGCTGCCCCATTAAAAAAGCAGCTTTCTCACCTCTTGCCCCCTATAATATGCTTTAATTCTAATACCACCTCCCCTCTCATTTAACCTTTAAAGGTTTACAACTCATGAAAAAGCTAGCACTCCAATATATGACCCATTTCCAATTTCCTCAGGCCTCTTGAACAGCCTCCACACCTCTGGTGCCAGATAGGATTAAGCACCCCAGCTCACAAGTTGGCCAGATTTCGGACTTATATAAACCTTGGATAAGATGATGTCCCTCAAATCCCTTTTTCCAGGCAGGACATAGTTAGCCGAGCAAATGGACATGGCAGGTGTTTGCGGCACAGCTGTGTGGCTGGGGCAGCTCAGGGTCCATGTCTAATGCAACATGACAGATTAGCATATGAGACATGAGCACATGGTGTCCACGGTGTGGTTGAAGGGACAGAGAAGAAAAAAAGGAGTTTTAAACAGGACAGCAAAACTACAAAACTGCTGTTTGTTGCACTTGTGAAACTCTCAGTGGAGATCAGTTACGCTTTAGTTCCCATTAGCCCCTCAATCTTATTTTTACAGAAATGCATGACAAACAATACCTTCAGGAAAATATACATTGTAAGTGGGACCTAGACCCGTTTCTAGTTTTGGCCAGTAAAAAGATATATCTTTACACAAAAACACTGGTCTATGTGATAGCAAGCTGCCACAAATAAAAAATTAATGAAAGCAATAACTCCACGAATGGCTTTCTCCAATTAAGAGACAAGTGTTTGCAGCACAGCTGTGTGGCTGGAGCTGCTCACGATCACTGTGTAACACAACTTGACAGTTTGGCGTATGAGGCATTAGGACATGGCGTCCTTAGAGTAGTTACCAAGAGCCAGATGGATGGGAAGGACTTTTAAGTTAGAAGGGGATGGGCGTCACAGGAAGTTTACTTACAGAATTGTTGTCACACTATTAGGTGTATTTATATTCTGTAGCCTGATTTATTTCTATTTTGATTCCGCTTTTTTTGTTGTTGTTGTTTTGTTTTATTTTTCACATTATGTTAAGAGGAAAATAACTTTTTAACTCAACTTCTTTTTTTCTTTGAAAAAAAAAAAAAACTCAGTGACATACCGGTTTAATATAAAATTAACCAATTATTCAGTGATGCAATAATAACTACCACTTTCAGTGTCTTCATATATTAAGGACCAGCCCTGCCTGTCCTGAATGCCCAGGAGTATTCTGTTTCACTGCAGCCATTGAATATCACTATTTACCCAATAAAACATTGTGAGAGTAAAACAAAGATGCCGAAGAGCAGCTTGGGAAACCCATTTGTTACAACATTACAACTTTTCAAGCTTAATATACTCTATAGTGATGTCTAAATGGAAGATGTTGTCTGCAGAAACACAAATTTGATTTTCACATACTTTTACTGCTACCCTCCAGGTCTCTCCAAAATGTCACTGCCAAACTTTTAAAGCTATCCAGAACAATCTCTTATTCCATAAAAAATAACACCCAGTAAAAAATTTTCTTAAATGTTTTACTAAAAACAGTTTCTTTTGTTTATGTTTGCCTTGTATTTCATAGTTGTTGTAAGTTCACACAGAAATTAAACACAATTAGTCAATATTTGCTATTTGTTTTATAGATTCAACTAACATAGTATGCAAATTTGTTTTTGTGACAGGCTGTTTTGCAACAAAGTTAATCAATCTCTTGTAATCAAAATGATTTATTTCCTAGTTTGCCAGGTACTTTATCAAAGTAACAGTTTGAAAATCCCTCAGAAAGTTTCTGGGTTTTTTAGATCATAATAGCGCAAGAACATATCAAGAAATAACGATTAGTTAAAAACTTTTGCATGGTGGTGCATCACAAATTGTAACAATAGCGCAGGGGGATTTAGATTATAATATCCCGTAGCAGAATAATCCTTGGGCTAATATGTTTTCTCTTTTTTTTATTTTTATTACCAACATTAGCATTTCAGTCTCA
Source organism: Orestias chungarensis (assembly GCA_032876305.1). Taxonomy (NCBI): domain Eukaryota; kingdom Metazoa; phylum Chordata; class Actinopteri; order Cyprinodontiformes; family Cyprinodontidae; genus Orestias; species Orestias chungarensis. Next base: position 5,353,140 of record JAVLVB010000001.1, on the reverse strand, counting down.
CATAATAGGCTGAAACCTCAGCTACGTCCTGGTCTGAGAGCACACAAAGGAGTAAGCGGTTATTAATACATGCAGCATAAGGCATAATGTGGGTCAAACGTGCCGGATGCCACGTGAGTGAAATGGAGCAAAAACCCGCCTCCCTCATATCCTTATATTAGAGGTGTTTGCAGGGCTGCCTGAGTAAGCTGTGAGTCTGAAACGACCACAACAACAAAAAAGGCCTTTAGAAAGTTTCCAAGCAACATCAATCCTCAGCAGACAGGAGCTGTTACAACTCTGTAAGGTATTATGCCAATCTTAGCTGGAAATCATTTATTATGCCAAAAAACAAATAAAAAATGTATGTATTTAAGCACTTAAACTAAAAAGTAAATGAACTGAAGATGCAGAGGGCTTTTTTAGCCATGCTGGCTTCTTATTTCCTCATTTGCACTAAAAAGAACTTATACGCATTCATACAAATCAATACAGATTGGTAAACTGTTTGGCTTTGGGTAACTTTGGGTAACCTGGAATTGAATCCACAACTTTTAAACTTCTGAACTTCTATCTGCCCCTCTGAAGTTGCTTCAGTCATTTTTTTCCCCCCTCATTTAAATATCATTAGTTATTACATTAGAGATGATACTCTTATTCATATTTTGTCATTATCTCATACTGTCCTTGGAGGAATTTTGTAAGTAGAAAAGCCAAAAGTTGACTGACGCTGATTTCAAATTCCTAAATTACCTCCAGACTTTGAATAGGACCGGCTAAAAGAGGGGTAGCTAATAAACCAGACAGTTATGGATGCATGTCTCTGTGCATCCCACCACCGATACAACCGAGCACTTCATCTTTTGTTCATTTTGCAATACCATATAAGGCTTACATTTGTGTGCAATCAATTTACAAAAACACAATAACAGTTTTTTTGTTAAACTTGATTTGTATGTTTAGCTGATTTATGAGCAGCTGAAACTTTTCTAAGCTTTGTTCTCCCAGATTCAAGAGGATTTGATAAAGTGGGATTCTTTTGGTCTCTGTATTTTTTTGTTTCTTAAATGATTAAAAGCTGTGTTACTCAAGTTGTTTCATCTCCTTCTCTCACCAGATGGGAACTATTTGAAAATGCATGCAAAGTGCAGACCAAACTCATCCAGTGCTTTAATCAAACAAACAAAGACATTTGTACAATGACTAATAGCTCACAAACTTGGGCTGTTTTTTTTGTTTTTCTGACGTTTTTTGCCTCTTGAGGAGCAAACGGGCGACAGTGCTGCAGCCTGACCCTTTTCCATAATGCATGAAAACACAAAGAGGCTCATTCAGAGACCTATGAAGCAATATCCCACACCCACAAAGTCAAGAGGATACACAGGCCCATACAGCACAGCCTGGAGTTAGCACAAAAGACAGTGTGTACTTGCACAGTAATAAAAAAAATGACCAATCCCTTCACAGAGAAAACATACACAACAGAAAGTTTGCTTTTTTTAGCAATCCAATGTGCCTGCAGCTCCATTTAGTTATTATCAGCCGAGTTCGGAGCCAGGGGCTTCCCTGGACCGGTCTGGGAAGGACAGAGCCAGCAAGGAAATTCGAAGCAGACAGAGAGGCCCCTGCGTTGGTCAGATCCACACCAAGGCAAACAACACTGCTGGAAAATTCAGGGTAGCTTGTGACAAGTTGCCAGAAAAGTTTGTAAAGCTGATCAATTCTGGGCTTTACTGTAAACGTCTAAATTCAGCTTTAGTTTGTTTCATCTTATACCAAATATTAGGAGTCCAGTTGACTGTTGAAGGTGTCCATTCTGTCACATTTGGACCTATATCACCTTGATTAACAAGCTGAAAGTAAAATAGAAATCAGTGTACAACCTGGTAATTTAATTGGGATCTTTATACTGGATTTTTCTGTATTATATTCGCATCTGAGAGGTTAGCTACAGAGCATAAGTGAAAAAACCGCATCACGAAGACCACTTCACATCAGGTTGAATTACAAACGGACAACTACAATGTTCAGACTTTAATTTGCAAAGAATTTTTGAAACCATGGATCATTTCCTTTCCTGCTCGCAGTTATGTACAGTAGTCATTTTTATTGGGTGTTCACACAAAATCCCAAACTTTGCAATAATTTGATAAAACGTGGAAAAGTTAAAATTGTGTGAATACTTTTGTAGGATGTTGAATAAACACCTTCCAGGGTGGAGAGATAGAGGAGTATAGTGAGGTTAAGATACAAGAACTATAAGACCGCATAGAATAAAAAAAAAAAGCAAAATAATCTTATTATTTTGTTTTGATCGATAGGATTTTTATTGAAGTGTGAGATTCTTTATCAAATTCTTTAAGAATGACCATCTTCTTAACTTTTAACAGCACAAATGCCAAGGTTATAAATATAACCTCAAAATAAAGGATGCAATCAATTTCTTGTGCCTTCCCACCATTAATATGGAAAGTATTTGGGTTTGCAGAGTAAGGTTAGACTTAAAGCAGTTGCACCTACGCACCCACAACAGCACAGGAAAGGTAGGACGGTTAATTTTACCTATTAAATATTCATGTGGAGACGATTTGAATCGTGTTGCATTTTTTACAGGTCATCCACTCTAAATAATAGATAGCGTTAAACAATGCATGGATGGTTTAATGCTACACAATGACATCTAGGTGTGCTTTACTCATATATGATCTGTAATTTGACAAAGGTTGCCTAAATGTCGAAAGGTGAATCCAAAACAAAACAATGCATTCACATTGTATTTAATCTTCAAAATAGTGCTTTGTCATGCTGTAGTACTCTAGAAACTAACTTCCTCCAACTGTATGAAAACTGTTGCTGCTGCTTGGTCTGTTTTGATTAAGTTTTTTTATTTTTTATTCCACACTGCCACCTGTTGATCACAGACAAAAACACATCAGCACTAGGATTTAATGTAGGAAAAAGCTTTTATTATAAATCTTGATACATAATATATGTAGAACAAACATAGAATGCCTTGGCAATAGAAAGTGTGATAGCGTAAATGAAATACAGTGAATATCAGTTTCACAACATAGGGGAAAAAAAAAAACACACCAAATAATCTGGGCTTTTTAAAATGAAATACTTGGATGTGAAGCTTCCAACATTGCATTAAAGGTAATTCTGTAATATATAGCTCTTATGATGCAGTAGTAATTTTTACATGTTTAACACAAAACTGCAAGTTTCGTCCTTTTTTTTAAAGGGCCCACTAAAAGTAAAACTATGAACTTGCCTTTATTTTTCACTGGTAAAACAATACCTTGAAAAATTTCATTAAACCACTGGATTTTTATTCAAACACTACAAGTTTTCTTGCATTTAATGTTTAAAACAGCTCTTATCTAACCTTTATTCGTGTCTCTGTAGCAGAACTTTAGATCATATTATGCAGCAAGTCCTTGGAGGGCAAACAAATCCTCAAAACAATCTGAAACAGGACCTAACGGGTACATAATACAGAATCTATTTGACGATCACCTTGTTGATGATGGAATACTCGCTTCTGATAGTCTTTTGTCTGTAATGGTTAAGTAGTTGACTAAAAATGATAAAACTAACTAGGGCCTTCAGAAGGTGTCAGAAATGGGACCCATTAAAGGGTTTTAGCTTTATAATGAATTGTAGTAAATGACAAAATCTTTTCACAGTACTACAGATATATTAAAAATCAGCTTAGTTAAGCTTTGAGAACTATAAATGTCTAGGATTTGCTCAACTCTTACCACTTTTCACATTATCACTTTGCTTTCTCGCTTGCATTCGCCTGGTTCGTTGCCGCTTGTGACGCCTTCGCACTCTTTGTCATTTTCTCTTTCTTTCCCTCATCCTTTTTTAAAGTCACTTCGCTCGCCTGGACCTCCTCCCCGTTTTCTGGCTTGGCGGCAACCTTCCTCAGCTTATGCTTGCCTTTGATGGGAGTGGAAAAGGTGAGGGAGGACTTGATGAAGTCCAGGGGGAAGATGCCTACATCTCCATCAAAGCGGTTTTTGGTGACCTGGAGAGCTCTGCGGCCGGGACACGTCACCAGCTTCTTCTCCTGCAAAATGAGGACGTTGTCGGCCTCTTGGCTTGCCTAGAGAGAATAAAAGATTCGGGATGTGTGTACTAGATACGTTTGTTCTTTTTAACAGTACAAATATTTTTCTTTTCTTATTGGTTTTCCTGTTAACAGACTAAACCATTTCTATGCAAGTTTCAGCAAGTTTAAGAGATTAAAGATTTTAAACAATATTAGAAACCTAGTCCTCATCACCTTGCAGAATTTTTTTTACAATAGAGGTCACACTTAAAAAATTAAATAAAATGTAAAAAAAACCTTAGCAGAACCAAAGATGGATGCCGTCTGCAGTTCGCGGTCGTCTTCCTCTTTCCTCGGATGAATGATTAGAGTGACGTGACAGCTGCTGTTGGTGGCAAACTTCCTAAATACCCCAATGATGTGGTCCTGGACAGCAAACCTAGAACATAAATTTGTAATTTCAAATGTGTTGAAAATGAAAAGGCCACAATAGACAGCTATTTTAAAATCACCTTAGCAAGGAACACAATTATCTTTGGGCAATCAAGGTGTTGCAGTGTTCTTCTTAACCAAAAAGCAATAATACCTGGTGGAGGGAAATAGGCAGTGTTCCGCAGTAATGCACAAAGTGAACAAAAGAATGCTAGAGGAGAATCAAGAGAGGAAACTTGGACAAATGTAAATGTTTCAAGTACTACATTTCAAAAGAAGCAGGCTGACAGGAATTACCTTAAAAGAGACCTCATCCCAAATGGAGATTAAAAGGTAATTCTGTTACAAAACCAAACAAATATACAAAACTGCACAATTTCTGCAAGGCAGTGTAGTCGAGTATCATATTCAAACAATTGCTACAAAAAAGTCTGAGGGGCTAATTACCAAGGTATGTTGTTTAAAATGTTCATGTCTGAAAAAATCTGGGCTAAAATCAACACAAAATGTTTTGTTTTTTTAACAATCCCTTGAACTGGTTGTATAAAAATAGTTTATTTGAACCTATAAGTATGATCACAGTTCACTCTAATAATGAGTGTATATGATGTTCTAGTGGGAATTCACACTCAATGCACGCCGATTGTTTAAACCAGTCAAAATATTTGCTGACTGGCATATCAGTCCACCTTGAGTAAGTTTAATCAGGTAAAAGATAAAATTTCCATCACTGAGACAATGTTCTTAAATATCTGTCACTACTTGTGGCTATATTTTTGTGGGTATTTTGTGTGTTTTTAGTGAATCTCTTGTGACTGAGTCTAGAGGTTTTCATACACTTTAAAAAACGTATATCATTACCTACATTTATATTCTTAAATTGCAGAAGACTGAGTTTTGTGTACATCTACAATGTTACTCACTTATCTACTGAAAGGTTTTCCTGACCCATCATGAACTGCAGGTTATCAATGATGACATGGTTGATGTCATAGAGGTAGACAGCGTGCTGCATGGTGTCCAGTACTGTCCTGCAAGTTCAAAGGAGATTTAATATGTCAAATTATGGCCACAATCGTAAAGATTAAATGAATGGAAACTAACGGTGAGGTTATGGTTAAACCCTACAGCCCTGATCAAACCTACTTGATGTTCTGCTGTCCATGGAATGTCATAAAGTAGAGCGGCAGCTCCTCAAATTTGTCCGCCCAGAAGTCGTACTGATCCAGGTTCTCTTCCAGTCTCTGCATGGCGAACTGTGTCAGCATGATTTTAGCCAGACGCACGTTGTTGATCTCAAAGCTGCCCCACAGCGTGTTGACGCCCTGCATGCAGAGATCTAGCGCAAGCTCACTGATAAAGGTGGTCTTCCCACTTCCAGTTGGACCTGAATAAGAAGATATATATTTATATTAATAGACTACTGGGGCAAAAAGTTGCCCATATAGCAAAGATAATACATAGATATCATTATCTGTAAAATATATTACTGCAAAATAATAGGTCTCAATCTGAATTTTGTACTGGTGTACAAAACAATTGATTAATGTAGGATCAGTTGTGGAAAATGAATTGTCAGCTTTTGTTTTATTTTGTGGTACTAATATTAAAAACAATATTGTGGGATGATATGTTTGCAAAGGATTGCGCGGCCCTAGTAATGTATTTTAGCTAGGCCAGTATGAATATTGCAAAGACTTTCCAGAATTGTTGTGACTAAATATAAATTAAGTTTTTTTATTTGTACGCACTAATTTTAAATAAAACAGGTAAAAAAATGTCATATTGCACAGAAACACACCCCATTCACCTTTAACTATGGCAGATTAGTACCTGTGAAAACTGTGAGTTCTCCCTTTCTGTGTCCCTTTAAGATCCGGTTGAGCTCTGGAAATCTGGTCCATTTAACTCCAGCCACCTGGTCAGTGTTCATCAGCTCGCCGTACACGTCCTCTCGGAGCTGCTTGAAAGACACGATAGACTTATGAGCCGCTGGGATGGAGGCTTTGACAATGCGAGACAGGCTTTTTCCCTGGGATAGTGCCTCCAGTGGACAAGGCTGGAACTCTCCAGGCCGCACAAGGGTACACCGTCGCAGACCCAGCTTACGTGAAAAAATCTTTGATGCCTCCCAGGAGCGAATGTCTCCCCCCAGCCATAGAGTCACCCTCTTGAACTGTTCCAGGTAGGGCAGCAGGGCCGGTGGAAGGCAGCTGACCCCACGGGGGAGAGACACGCTTGGGAGCCCAGTGCCCTGGCTAACGGCCAGGGTATCCAACTCGGAGCCGGTCACCACCACCTCCTGGTCCATGCGGCTCACGAGGGGGAGGCCAAATAAGTTAAAATAGGAGCTGCTCTTTGGAACTGTAGCTTCGTTGTAGGCGACTTTGTCTGTATCCATCCTTTGTGCAGAAAGGAGTTTGATTCCTTTTAAGGAGGAGTCGGGACCACCGAACCACGGAAAAACCAGACTCTTGGTGGGCTTGAAGAGCCGTACTGCAAACTTTTTCAAGGTTGCATTGGAGATTTTCGTCATCTGAAAAAGTACAAAATTGATTAGCAAAGTGTAATCAGGCAGTCCTATTCATTCTAATCTGAACTTCCATTAAATTATATTACCGAATTAGAAAACAGTAGTTAACAATAACCATCATTCGTCCTACTATTCGCTACTTGTTATCTAATGCTGTCGCAGTGAGTATGTTGCAATGCATGCTGGATAGAAGCTACTAAATAGAAATGGTGTTGCAGATTGAATTCTGGAACAGATTTAGATGCAAGCCTATATTTATTTTATTTTTTTTGCTGATATCGGACAGATATCCAAAATCGATGTCGGATTGTGATACACAAGCGACATTTCAATAATATTTTTTTTGCAAGAAATTATTTAGACATCTGGGAAAATAAATCACTTATCTAAGGATACATTAGTATATAATGCTCTCCTTACAAAATTTGCCCCATACAAATCAGATATAAATAAATACAACTTTAATTTGAAATGGATATCGATATCTGTCCGATATCAGCAAAAATATTTTATTATATCGGCACTCCAACACAAGCAGTCTGTTCCAACTAATTAAAGCTTTTTCTCCATTTGAGTATTATTTCCTAATGAAGCTTTTAATAACATTTTACACTACAAAAGTAAAATGCAAGTATGCATTGTTCATGCTGGTTTCGTAAGGGGTCAATATCTGTATCGTATTGTAAGTGGAAAAAAGCTGGAAACGGGAACACATTTAAAGGACCTTCTAGACCTTTTTAAAAATCGTGTTGCATCTGGATTTTTTCATAGCATTTTAGAGGTTAGTAATAAGATGTGCTGGACACAAACACACGAGAAGCTAACTTTACCTGGAACATGGTTTTAATCAGCTGAGCTTCCTCCTCCTGGAGATCTGTAAAAGGAACCGAGCTGGACCAAATTCCCTGAACTTCCCTCCACTCCCTCTCCCTCTCCTCCTGCTCCTCCAGACTCTCCGGATACCCCAGCAGCACACGAGGGCTGAGGGACTCCAGCTCGTCTGTCTGCATCACCTCCAGGCAGTCCTGCAGGTCTTCCCAGGTGCCCTCCACCAGCGTGTCTTTGCACAAGAACTGCCCCGTGGTTTTGTCAATGAACAGGGAGAAGGTGTCCTTCCTCGTGGGCACATCGACGAAGATGCTTGGGATATGGAGGCAACTGTAGCCATCTAGGAGGGGAATGTCTTTGGAGCGCAAGTACTGCTTGATGTCTGTGACTGTGATGGGACTCAGAGGAGACTCCAGAGTGGAATTGGCATCTTTTTTATAATGCCTGATCAGGTTGTGGGGTGGAAAGAAGTCTCTCCTTCTCAGCCTGGGGGTAAATATTGTTTGAGGAAGTTTGTGGAGGTAACTATAGTTAAAAAGTCTGAAATACTGGGAGGAAACATGCCTCTGATGGAGAAAGCTTCGGGCTGACCCCTGCAGGACACAGGTGGTGCCCTTCAGCAGCAGGGTTCTCCACATTAGCTATTAGCTTTATTTAACCTACAAAAAGACACAACAAAGAAGGAAAAAAAAACAACAGGGTTTAGCTTCATCAAAGCTACAAATCTGACTTATATGGGGGAACACAGTGAGGTACAGAGGCAGAAAATCTACTTTTTCATTGCAACAAACTCAATTTAGAGCTTGGAAGTAGATAGCAATGCACATTTAAATAGAAAGAAGGCGGAAAGTGTGTTTGCAAAATCCACAAAGAACAGAAAGTCGTATTTACCTGCAAAAACCTCGGACCTCGTTTCCCCCCATGCTCTCCAGAAGCCCGGGATTTTTCTGTACGCTTTCAAAACAAGTCCGTCTGGAACGAATTTCCTAAACCGTAGAAGAAGAAGCGGAATAGAATTGCGTCAACGTCATTGTCACGTTGCAAGTAGAAAATAAAAAAATAAAAAAAATAAAATAAGATGGGATATGTAACAGTCGTTTAAAAAAAAGAAGCATGCAAAGCGCCAAGGTTAGTGCGGGTTCCGCCTGTGCGTTTTACATCGGATCTTTTATTGCGACGGACTTCCTTGTGTTTCATGGCAGAAAAGGTTATCCTCTACGACTTTTGAAACCACTTAGTTCTTAAATTAATGTCTGTTTTGGTACAGGCGGTTCTTCGTTGACTAGAAGACCGGGCTTAAGGTAGAAGAATGACTTCCAGAGGGACGCCGAGCCGCTTCCTGAGCAGCGTCCTCCAGAATGGAGTGGGCCGATATGTGTGTCAGTTGAAGCGGGTCTCTATCATCTTCTCCAAGAAAGCTCAGGGCTCACTGGGGGTCAGGTAACATATATATATATATATATATATAGATATGTGCCATATTGATATATAATATACTCACTTTACCTTTTTTGTCTTATAACTACATCATATTTATTAAATTTAATAGGATTGTACGTGATAGACTAGCAAGAAGTCACTAGTTTAAATGAGTTTTAAAGATCCACAGCTAGAGTGTGCAGTCTGCAAATCTGGACTTTATGGAACAAGGACAAGAAATGCATTAGCGAGAAAAAGCTAACATGTGCTAGAATTAATGAGTTAAACGTTTTCATCTGGATGCAAAAGGCTATATGTGGAGAAAAACTAAGAGTGCACCATGCAGGCTTAGTTAGGCTGATATGGATGAAATATGGATGAAACTAAACACATGGCAATACTGCATTTAGTGATAGTAGGTAAAGACCACGGTGGAGCCTCTCATCCCAGTTGAACAGCATCGTGCAATGCTTTTTGTCAATATATCAGATAAAACACGTTGAAATTATTATGGCAATGCCATACTACTTTCCACTCACTGAACTTTTAGCTTTTCCACTACACACGGCTACTTTGATTAAGACTTAAGCAGAAATAGATTTTCTGTGAACAGAACCAGCCTTAACAGTATTTAAATAAAGTTTAATTGGCAGATCTTAATAACGGTCCATGTTAACTGGGTAATATTTTCTAATATTTGTAAACCAACACAGTGAACTGAATAAACTCATAGCATCAGATTGTAACTGTGATTACACAACAATATAACATTGAAAATTATTAATTTTACTTTTGCACAGTTAACGTCCCAATTCTTTTAAATCATTATTTTCAGAAAATGTAAATTAATAATATTATATATCTAAATAAACAGATGGAGATGCAGTTAAATATATATAACTGCATCATTATAGATATAGTTAGGCATGTCTGCTGGAATGTAGAACTGAAAGAAAAAAATTCATCACCCTCTTCTATTGCAGGGATTTCGTAGAGGAGGGAATTGTGGATTATGCTAACAAAAACCCAGGCACTGTCGTCTATGTATCTCCTCAACCCTGCGGAGTCCCTAAAATAGTTGCAGAGTACTGTAAGTATCGACATTGTTGGCTTAATATTTAACTGTTGTTCCTTTGAGGGTTTTATTTTATTGTTGCTATTCTTACGTAAAAACCTGATTCCAAAAAATTTGGGACACTAAACAAATTGTGAATAAAAACTGAATGCAATGATGTGGGGGTGCCAACATGTAATATTTTATTCAGAATAGAACACAAATCACAGATTAAACTGAGAGAATGTATCATTTTAAGGGAAAAATATGTTGTTTCAAACTTTCATGGCCTCAACAAATCCCGAAAAAGTTGGGAAGAGGCCATTTTTTTACCAATGTGTGGCGTCCCCTCTTCTTCTTACAACACTCAACAGACGTCTGGGGACAGAGGAGACCAGTTTCTCAAGTTTAGAAATAGGATGCTCTCCCATTCATGTCTAACACAGGCCTCTAACTGTTCAATCGTCTTGTGCCTTCTTTGTCGCACCTTCCTCTTTATGTTACGCCAAATGTTCCCTATGGGTGAAAGATCTGGACTGCAGGCTGCCCATTTCAGTACCCGGATCCTTCTCCTACGTAGCCATGATGTTGTGATTGCTGCAGAATGTGGTCTGGCATTATCATGTTGATAAATGCAGGGTCTTCCCTGAAAGAGATGACGTCTAGATGGCAGCTGATGTTGTTCTAGAACCTGAACATAGTTCTCTGCATTAATGGTGCCTTTCCAGACATGCTTGCTGCCCATGCTACAAGCACTCATGCAACCCCATACTATCAGTGATGCAGGCTTCTGAACGGAGGATTGATAACAACTTGGGTTATCCTTGTCCTCTCTGGTCCGGATGACATGGCGTCCCAGTGTTCCATAAAGAACTTCAAATCGTGACTCATCTGACCACAGAACAGTCTTCCATTTTGCCACACTCCCTTATAAAAGACCGCTGGCCCAGTGCAAATGTATGAGCTTGTGGAACTTGCTTAGAAATGGCTTCCTCTTTGCACTGTAGAATCTCATTCTGTTATTTCCTTGACAGTGGCATTCCTGTTTGAGGTGCAGTGACGGTTAAGGGCCCGGAGATCACGGGCATCCAGTAAAGTTTTACGGCCTTGAACCTTACGCACAGCAATTGTTCCAGATTTTCTGAATCTTTTGATGATGTTATGCACGGTGGATGATGATAACTTAAGTCTTTGCTATTTTACGCTGGGTAACACCATTCTGGTATTGCTGCACTATCTTTCTGCGCAACAATGATGGAATTGGCGATCCTCTTACCCTCTTGGCTTCAGAGAGACACTGACATGAGAAACTCTTTTAATACCCAATCATGTTGTCAATTGACCTAATTAGTATTAATTGGTCTTCCAGCTGTTCGTTATATGCTCAATTTCCTTTTTCCAGCCACTTATTGCTACTTGTCCCAACTTTTTTGGGATTTGTTGACACTGTGAAATTTTGAATCAACATATTTTTCCTTTAAATTGTTACATTTACTCAGATTAAACTTTTGATCAGTCATCTATGTTCTATTACGAATAAAATATTGACATTTGCCATCTTCACATCATTGCATTCTGTTTATATTCACAATTTGTTTAGTGTCCCTACTTTTTTGGAATCCGGTTTGTATTTAAGTACTTGTAAAAATGCATTGTTAAATCAGATGATCCAAACCTCATCCCTATACAAATAAGGGCAAAGAAGTTTGTTTTTTGCTGTATAATATATATTATTCTTTTAGAATCTGCTCTTTTCAGTTCATTTTATATTCTTATATTCAGGTTGCTTGAATGTTGTCCTCAATGTTTAGATAACAAAGTCAAATTATAGACCAGAAAATGAGTTATGTTGGTTAAAACGTTGCTGATAAATCTTCTGAAGATCAGGGTATGTTGATTATGATTCATGTGATCACGCTGTTTCTTACCTAATTTAGTTCTGGTCAGAGGTTTACATACTCTCACAATGGGCTTGATGAATGGCAAGAAGTTTGTTGAAAAGAGGCAATGATACGCTTTTAAAAGCTAACTATATATAACTAAGGCTATCTAATCCTGGGGGGAAAAAACTGTTGAAATAAACTAATAAAATGAAAAAGTCATTGTGGCATTTTACCTCAAATCCAGTTACAGGTCAGTTATTAAATGCTAACTACCCATGATTTAGCCATTAAAATACTTTTACTTTTACTTTAAAATGAAGGTTAGGTACAAAAAAGGTCAGGGACAAGGACATTAGGACAAAAACCATACTAGTAGCCTGTATAGTATATCACAGCACAAGCATTATGTGCAGATAATTAACACATGAGATCCAAATAACAAAAAAAAAAAAATGTCCTTTTAGATTGAATGTTAATGCAACTGAAAATCAGATTGTTCGTATTCCCTTCCAGATATTTAATGAAGAGCAAGTTCTTTGTACATCTGGCTTATTGAGATACAGTTTATATTAAAATAGAACAAAACAGAAAAAAAAAATGTAAATCAGTCAGAAAGCAAAAAGCTAACTTCCATTATTCTCATGAACAATTGAACAATTTATTTATATATTTTTATAACTTCTATAGTTTTTATACTGCACAAAGCTGCACTTAAAAAAATATATAAATTACACATGCTAAATGTTACAAATGTCTTTACTGTGTAACCAAAAATAAATTCCTTGTATGTGTGAGCATACTTGGCTAATAAAGCCTGATTCTGATTCTGATTCTGATGAATTACAATGTAAGCTGTGATGCAATACTCTGAAGGTACTATAGATGGCAGTATATTACTACCTTTCTATGGTACTTTTAGACCGTGATCATGAGATAATTTCAGTTGGAATTGCCTATTTTTCATGTTCTCGTTCAGTTTCTCGTCAAATGACATATTTATTCTCCTATTTTGCAGTGAATGGGAACACAAAGGAAGAGCTGGTCAACAACAAAACGTCTCAGCAGGTTTTAGAGGTTCTCACCAAGCTGACTAACCAGTCTGGCTACGACATCATTCGTATCCGCAAGCCGTTTCACACCGACAGTCCCAGCATCCAGGGCCAGTGGCACCCGTTCACACACCGCCCCCCATCTGTCGGCCTCATCAGACCACAGAACCAAGCGGAATAAAGACTTATAGTACAAACCATTTCCTGAGAATAACAGAGCTTGTTTTGAGGTTATTTCCTAAGCTTAATGCAGAACAAATCGAATTCTGATGGCGTTTTGTTTTTTTTGTTTTTTTTCAGGAAATCTGCCTATGCCAGAATTTAAGAGCTGGCATGCTACGCAGCAGTTACTGGTTTTTAATTGCAATATCTTCAATGAAAATGTGCATAATCAATGCGCTTTGTTAAAATAAAGTTAAAACAAGTTATTCAAAGGTGTTTTGTCACATAAAAAAAAACTTTAATATATGTGAAGCAATAGATGAACACAAATAATACACATGGTTTTAATGTTTTTACATATATTTAGAAGCTGGTAGCTCTGAGGTTAGTTAGTGGAATGTTTACTTATGTTGCGTATGAATTAATGTATTTTATTAACTAAAGTAAATTCTAAGTGAAGTTGGTCGCACTATCTTTAATTTGTTTAATGTAAGGAAACTTTAGAAAAATGTAGGTTCGTCTGTCACATTACATCTATCGAATATTATGCAGTTTTAACTACAAAAAGTTGAGGAAAAGAAGAATGTTGTGTGCCGAGGTGGACATTTTATTTGCACAGCACGAGCAATTTTCTCGCAGTTGAATAAGATCTGAAGCCTGATGAGCATGAGAGATGGCTGTGTGATAGCTGGACGGGCAAGCGTTTTATATTATTAGATTGAGCTGTCCTGTAAAAATGACCTTTTAACAGAAACTGGATTCCTACTGCTCAAGCATGAGTTTTTTTTTCTTATTAAACCTAATGAGCCATAAATAGGAGGCTACAATAACTGGCTTTCTTTCAAATTCATATTTTCTGACAGTAAAAGCCTGCCATGACCTCAGGGATGTCCACAAGTATGCAGACTGCTGCAATAACGAGCCAATCGCTGCCAGAGGAATACAAATAAGCAGATGTTCTTGGATCAATCCAAGAAGGATTGCTACCAATTTAACGATTTACTTGAAAAAGCAAATGTTTTCAATCACTCTAGTGTCTGTTCATTTTTTAAAGCAACCAAAATGTGTTGCAATCAAATGGTCACTAGTTTAAATAAAGAAACATATAAGCCCAACCTATCATTAAACACTATATTTTTAGAGAACCACAACCAGATTTAGGAAGATGTTGGATAAATTTAGTCTCATAATACACTTAAATGCTAGCAAAATAGTAATTCAAATCAAGTGAATATTTGTAACTTTTATGTCTATTGTTATAATCTGGATTTAGAGCAAATATTTACTAAATTAATTATCATACAGGTTTGTAAGTATACTGGTCTCATTAAAATATTTCCGTGGTGTGAAACAAGGCAAAGTTAATTTACTTCCACTAATCTGCGTTGTTGCGTCTTTTTTGATGGAAATCCATAGATTCCCAAAAAACCTCTGAAAACCTGCCATCTGTGGCTCTCCACGCTTCCTCCAGACCCTGCGACCTTGATTAAGCCTAGACCCTAGATAGATTGTTTATTTGGGCTTTACTTCACAATCCTGTCAGTTACAGTAACCCATGTTACCTGTACACCTTTATCTACTATATTTTTCCCTTCACTAAACTTTTACATTGATCTGCTTAGATGCAGCACTTTGTGAGCAGCCGTCTTCTTTAGCCATGACCTTTCGTGGCTTACCCTTTTCGTGGGCTGTCAGCTCAGCAGCTGTACCCATGGTTGAGTAGGCCGCAATATGGCTATCCGGATCCCAATTTTCGGAGAATCTGAATTTTTAGGTTTCTTTTTGCTGTAGGCATTAATCACGATTTTAAACCTATTTAATTTAAATTTATTGAGATACTCCTGAAAATGATTATTACTGTTTACTGTATTACTTATTACTGTTTTGATTTTTTTATTTATTTTTTAAACAGATTTCAATAAGTGTTTGCGACACTGTTAAGAAAATTGACTGGAGCTGAACTTTGTGGCCTTTATACAGACCTACTTTCTCCTTTAGATAATTTAAAATCATCATGATTAAATGTAAGTGAAATCAAACTGTTCATCCAGGAAAGAATTAAAACAAAGTAGAGAGAAACAACACAAATGACGTTTTGGCTATTTAGGAAAAGGTAAAAATTATATATACATATATATTTTGTTCAGTTCACTTTCACCTCCTTCTATTTAATCTGACTGTGGCACCAATTAAAGACATCACATCCGCTGATGTCCCTGAGGCAAGCTGGCACAGCTTGACCCAAGCGAGGACATTAAAGGCTCTAAATAAAGTTGCTGTTGCTAAGCTACTGCTCTGAAAAATGGTAATCTTAACCCCCCCCTCTACCACGGGTTTATGTTTTACCTCTGCACTGACATATTCATGTATAAATGTAAATGACTCTGGGAGTAATTTTCCCAGCGGAAGATGCCGACCTCTCCTCTTGCCACGAGCTGCAAACAAGCAAGCTGTCTTGAGACTTAGACTCAGTTTGAACATGTCTTACATGTCATTTCATGATTTCTCCCTCCAGGCAGTTCTCATTTCCTGTTTTTGTTCCTCCAAGCTAAAGATTATGGATGTTATTAAAGTTTATTATTAGAATTATTATTATTATTGTTCTCAGATACCAGTGGAAGTTTAATCAGCTGAAATAAATAACAAATGAGAGTCAAATAACAATTTTAAAAAAATCAACACATTAGGTAATTTACTATTTTACAATAGGTTCAGTCTAAAAGGACACAGATTTATGTCAAATAGAAGAATAGGGTTGCTGTTTACAG
This sequence comes from Orestias chungarensis, assembly GCA_032876305.1. Lineage (NCBI taxonomy): Eukaryota > Metazoa > Chordata > Actinopteri > Cyprinodontiformes > Cyprinodontidae > Orestias > Orestias chungarensis. Next base: position 5,336,973 of record JAVLVB010000001.1, on the reverse strand, counting down.
AAGGATTTACATGATATAAAAAAAAAAAAACTTTGTACAGTATTAAAGCAGCACAAAGCAGTAAAGTTATTTGAAAAACTAAGAAAAATATACAGATATTCCACGTTACAAAGCAAAAATAAACAATGGGGGCTGAAGCCAAAAACACACTTTGTGTTGTAGTTTTATTTCATGCTGTGTGGATGTTTTAGTATCCAGATATTCTCATGAGATACCAGTAACAAATAAAAACAATTGAAAAAACAGTATTTTTGATTTTCATTTAAAATTACAAAATATTTAAATAAATTCAGATGTTAATGCAAACTGTTGGTCCTTCAATTTCATATTTTGCTATTTTAACAGAAAAGCCAGGAACCAACACGTGTATGTTGTGGACAGTATTGGCAAAACTGAGCACAATAACTTACTGTTTATATGACACAAGAGAAAGCAGCATTGTATAATTTCACATTTACTACAAAATACAACTCTTTACAACTTTGATTTAAACAAATCCGTACCCTATAAATATACAGCATTGAGATATATATATATATATATATATATATATATATATATATATATATATATATATTATATATATCAGCTGGAGGTATAAAAATATTCTTAACTATGTGCTAAGCATATCAACATTGCCTCATTTATTACCTTTCCTGCGCCTGCAAAAACACAAACACGGGTGCTCTAGGAAAATTTGGCACAAAATGATTTACAACAATTAATAAACTTGACTGGGTCATTGACAGTCTGTAAATGCAAATAGAGGGACTGATGCATCAAAATGTAATGTAGGGGTAATGGGACGAGGAAACTGTGGAGGCAGCATAGATGAAATGGGAATTAAATTTATTTTAAAAGGCAATAAAGGGGCAAAGTGATTTGTGCTTCGGCAAAGGAAATCTTTTCACTTTACTCCATTAGGTACTTGATTGCTGCGATTGGTTTACCTTAGGAAGTCAGATTTCATAGTTGATAAACCAGCAAGATTTGCTAAATGTTGATATAATAAATACTATTAATATTCTCAATAAGGCAACTATTTAAATAATAATGAAACATTTTCATAAATGAGATTGTACATTGCTATATGAGCTATCGTTTAAAGATGATGCGATCTTAAGAAAAAAATAAGTTTATACTTCAAACTCCTAATTGTTTTACATATTCAGAAGACATCTGCATCTGAAGCGCAAACAAAGTACTGTTGAATGTTTTAACTGTTTAAATTTGAAACAAAATATGTGAAACTCACTAGTTTTCCAGTTTGCAACTAAAAGTGAATAAATGTAAAACAAATGAGAATTTTTTTGATGATTTAAAAAAGCTATTTTTTGGAGATCTGAATTTTCACTTGGATAAAATCAATTTCAATATATGCAGTCAGGATTTTAACTAACTTTAGTGTAGGCCAACAGTGGCCTCTGAAAATTCCGGAAAACTCCAGGATTTAACTGGGTGTTTGATGGTTGTTATCTCTTTAATATGGTTGTACAGCTAGTACTGTATTTTACAATGTTTACATCTGAGCGTCCTCCTTAATTGTTCACACAAAAGTAAGATGTCATGTAATACATAATCTTGTGATATGTTGCTGTGTTGGTGATGACAAATAGTCTCAGTAGGCTCATGACTTTCACCTGGACCAAACTAAACTGGGGTGAAACATCATTCCCAGGTATAAATTCCCAAGTACAGTATAACTGTAGGAAACTAAAAAAAATTCTTTAACGGTACATTTCTAAAGTTATTTGATGGTTATCTGCACAAGCTTTAATAAAGCATGTTCACAAATAAAGTTTGCACAGTTGACCATCAAATCATGAGCTACAAACGATCAGAAGTCCGTTTAAACACTTTATTACACTGATTATCTCAAATTGAAAAATTAAAAAATATATAAGGGTACACAATGATAAGGTTGTCTTGGATAATGTCAAGCCCTGAACGGAGATGGACGCAATTGAAACAAATCTTCGTGCAGGTGAGAAACACTGTGCTGCTCAAGGAAGGAGGGAGGCCCGCTGTTCTCGAGCCACAAAAGCTGATTCAACACTTCCCCAGGAAGACAGATCTTCATTCACAGATGGCCGTGATACGTTTACAAACAGCTCACAGATTCGTTTCAGACATCGTAAATTATACGAGCTCTATTTAATCACAGGGATGCTCACTTTGCTGTCGGAATCCTGTTAGCTCTGCAGTTTTTCTTCGTCTTTGGCAACACATCGCATGTCCACCCTGAAATCTGTCACCTGCAGCTTTCTTTTTATAGCAAAGGATAAGCTTATCTAGAAGTGATCTATCAATAGAGATGTCACAACTGGATAACACAGACATTCTTCGACGCTGAAACAGCCAGCGGAAAGCTACTTTCTCGTGGGATTTTACAATTTACAAAAGAGACAAAGATGACATTGGAGGGGAAAAAAAGTACAAGGGTGGGAGAATTACAGAAATTATAAGGACAAACAGAACAAAAACCTGATAATGATGTGGAAATACTAGAGTGAATTATTTGAAAAAACAATATTGACAAATGTAATACACCGCTTTTTAGATGATGCACTCGCCTTAAGCACCCTTGCAACTTCTTCAATGTGTAAAATATAGGCTGTATGCGTGCATCTAAGCTTGGATGTAGGTGTGCATTGAAATGCAGGCAAAGGTTCAGCTGTGGGAGGAGTCATAGTCATGGACAAAAAAACAACAAAAAAAACAAATCACAGCATTTTGTGTTTTTCTTCAGGGTGTGATGTGCTTTTCAATAGCTGCGGAGTCCCGCTGCACTCTTTAGATAAAACAGCTAATCCAGTTGAACACTGACTGCTCCTTCAACACAAAGCACACTTCCTTAAATGCTACTTTTTATTTATTTTCCCACATAAATGCCAGAAATGAAAAGCAACCAATAACTCAACTGCAAATTTTTTAGAGACGTAACATATTGAGCCTGTAAAGGGAATCCATGGTTGGTTCAGTATTTACACAAGATTTCTCAAGGGATACTCCAACCAAAATGCTAACTTTACAACATTGTAATTAGTCTTAGTGGTTTCTTTCTTCCTACTTTCATTTGTTGGGGCACAATAAATGCAATACTGGCAATAAAAAACAGGGTAAACTGATGGTTACAGCAGGACATTTGCTTTAGAATATTCACCTAAACTGTTTTTGTCCACAAAAGCTCATTTTGTTTTGATTAACATAAGTCTTGTTTGAATTACTTTTTCAGTAGTGAATTACTGCAGTTTCATTGAATGTGGAAATGCTGTTCGAAAGAAACATCCTAATGGTAATATTTGAATAAAACATTTTTCTACAGAAATCAAAGGGGGATATTTTTGTTTTTTAATGTGATCCGTAGAAAGAGAAACAATTATGTAAAACTGTATTCCAGAGAGTCAAAGAATGAAAGTTAGTAGATGCAAGACTTAGTGCATTGATGCAGGAAGTGGAGATACTGAAGTTGGATGAGTTTGAGCAACCAGTAAATTATTTTAAGTTATAATGGTGTGATGAGCATAAGAAGAATAAAGAAGAGAAGCTGGAGAAGGGCCAGGATGTACAGAAAGGAATGTCAGCAAGTGACAAAATAGAGTCTGCTACTGTGAAAGGAATAGTCGTTAACATCTTTTAAAAATAAAACTCTATAAGATTTGTGTGCATAAGCAATCTTTCACTTGTACTTTGATACTTCCATAATTCAGTGCTCTTGCACTAAAAGGTAGGTCAAAATAGGTGTTTTTGTGGCCCAGCATTGTGGTGGCAGCATCATACTGAGGGAATGATTTTATCCAAATGGGAGAGGGAAGCACATTGAACTTGATGGGTGGGTAGATGGGGCTAAATACAGAACAGGGCTTGAAGAAAACCTGTTAGAGCCTGCAAAAGACTTGAGGCTGGGTCAGATATTTACCTTCCAGCAACCCTAAAGTTTCAGCGAGGCATTGAATTCAATTTCAAGATGTGCAAACCTAATAGAGACAAACCCTCTTAAGACTTGCAACTCTAATCATCTTAAAGGTAGTATTTATTCTAAAGAGCTGAGTAAAATGTATGTTGACATTTTACTTCTCAATGACTTTACGTCAGTGTATTCTCTAGCTGTTGTTTTGGTAAATCACAAAACACTTATAATAGTTTATGTTTACACTATAACAACTTGCAACATCTTTCAGCCAAAAATCCGCCTATAACTTCGTGGTAGCTGAGTCAGAAAAAAACATGTTATTGTAAAAAGGTCTCCACTCTTAGTGTTCAAACTTATTAATACAAGATAATATATTGATTTCCTTAATATCCATATTGGTAATGGTATCCATTGTCCTACTCAGAATAAATATTAAATGATGTTTAAACCGATTCAAAAAGCCCCAGTGTTTCAAAAGAATCCAGTGATTAATAGCATAGCGACTCCCATCTTTCCTAAAGCTCCAGAGACCTTTATGACGCGACATCCTCCAGCTCCCGTTTGCTTTCTTTAGTGCAACTTTATCACAGCTTCTAAACTTGTTTTGACTAAACTAGTTCATTTGGCCCAATATTAGGGGGTCTCACGTATAACTCAATGTTCTCTAGATACAGGAAGTTCCATGTTTTGTCTGAAGCTGCAACAAGTCCGCCAGTTTTCATAGTAATGACAACATTTCGGCTTTTCCCACAACTACAAATAAATATCGACTGGAGCGTCCTAGATGGAGCTCTCATCAGGGTGCATGTCCAGCTGTGTGTGTTTCCTCTGTTCCAGGATGCGGTTCAGCTCCTCTGTGAATGAGCGGTATAGCGGCGACATGCCCTCGGGGTCAGCCTGGCTCAGCAGCACGTAGCTATTCCCGTTCATCTTCCTCAGCACGCTGGGCAGAGTGGCCGACAACCCATTGGCATAGTCCAGGTTCGGAAGAGGAGGCGGATTAGGAAGAGGCGGAGCTGGCGGTGGCGTTTTTGCCGGAGAAATCTCATCCTCGCCAGGAATTATCTGGAGGAAGCTGTCGTTAAAGTCCCCAAAGGTCGGCACAGAGATGGAGCGCCGACCCTGGCGGCCATTGCAGTGGCTTGAGATAGTTTTAAGCTCCAGATGGGAGCTCCTCTTTCGGTCTGAGGACCCAAGAACATGGAGGTTCTGATGGGAAAACTTCCGACTTCGACTTGAACGTCTGGTGCAAAAGCTTACGTAAAGCAGCACCACGGTCAACACTAAGCAAAGTCCTCCAAGAACTGCTACCAAAGATATGTAGATGGCTTCCATGTGCCTGTACATCTGGAAATTGGCGCCTGGTGGCAGTGGCGCTGGTGGTGAGGCCAACGGCTGCTCAGTGGGGCTGACGGTGGACAGCACCACCGGGCTAGAGACAGTAGTGGGATCCGTGGTGACAGTGGGCTCCACTGGGAAGTATGGGTCTGTGTGAACCTTCACTGTGTAAAGGCAAACCAGCACTGAGACAGCGTTCTCCACGGCAAAGCAGCGATATGACCCAGCCTGCTGGGTGCGAGCACCAATGATAAGGAGCCCATCTGTGCCGACACGGTACCCTGAATTCAATCCGTATCCTTGGAGTTCCTTGCCGTTGAGCGTCCAGCGTGGGATTGCAAGATTGGAGCGCAGTTCGCACTGGAGCAACACATCATCCCCTGACATCACAGCCCGTCTCCGATGGATCACTGAGTAACAGAAAAGGACAAGACCGCATAAAGAATGAGACGGGGACAAAAATCAAACAAGATGTCAGGTCACGGAGGTTACGCTCTTGAAAGCACCGTCCGAGTCGCAGCATCACATTCTATCACATCTCACATGCTTCTTTAAATGTAGCAAGCCCAGCAGTGCAGTGCAGCAGCAGGGCCGCCTGACCTCCAGCGAGAGAGGAGCTGATTAAAATGTGTATGCTGGGACCTGGGGGATGGGTGATGAACGTGCAGGAACCTAATAAAATCCCTCCACAAATGCTTACTGCTTGAACTTTTTCAGGCAGAATAAGAAGGACTCTTTTAACCCCTTAATCTGAGTGTGCAAAAGTAGAGGGAAACTCATTAAAAAGGATGGGAAGCAAATTAAGTATTTAACTTTTTTTAAACTTAAATGAGTGGGTTCTGATGAATAATGGATTTATAATAAAGACATACCATTTCCTGAATTTTCCTTACAGCCCCTGGTTCCTCTAGAGATGTCCTGGGTTATGTTTGACCTGAAAAAAAACCAAACATTTTTGTAGAAGAATATGTATTTAGCTATAACGACTTAATGAAATTTAGAAACTTAAACTTCCCAGATAAGGTCCTGGTAAAATTAATAAACAACAGGAAGTTAAAGAAAAAATAGCACAAATATGTCTGGGACTATTCTGGATATGCAAAACAAAAACAATAAAAACTTTGCATTGGTAGATTAAATACCTAAAGGTTCATGCTTATGCTCTGAAAAATAAAAACATTCAGTTGACAAAAAGATGGCAATTTTAGGCACATCTACTTCTCTTTTATAGCAATCAGGTTGAAATTGGACTGATGGAGAGGTTTTTAGATTTACTCTTTAAAAGCTTCACTTCTGGTGATCATATGATACTAAAAGCAACTTATAACAACAATGATTTTGTGCCAGGGGGAAAAATGTGGTTTTTCAATTAGTTCATGTTCAATTTGTTATAAAACAATGATTGTTTGTAGTTTACAAAGTGCCAACCTGCCACTATTAAAAACTTTTTTTTCCATAGGCAAATTCCCTTACAACAGATAACCTCCGGAAATTCAGTCTCATTATCCAAAACAAAGCTTCTTCAGCAATATTTGCAATATTTTCTTCAGCAAGTGTTTTCATGCTGGAGTACATTTTTCATCGGCTGAGCTCACTGCAATCTCCTGGCAGAGGAGACCCTGCACACTTGGACGCTTTTTCTTTCTTTAATATAGAATAGTGGGTGAGTAAACTCCTTCCAGCACCCTATCTGCTCTCCAAAACTAAAGAACAGGCTGTTCCATCCACGTCAGAAAAGATATGTTTTAGAAATCAGAAAGGAACATGTATGCTATGATCTTTCAGATGTTTCATTAATATTCAGCTCTTTGTAATATTTTTACTATTTTTTTTTTTCAGCAGCCCTGTAAAACAAATCCACAGGGCGGCAGAAGTGTCTGCTGCGATAGTAGAGATTAAGATGTCTGCTGCTCACTGACGCAGAGCGAATGAGGAGAGAGTCCCAAATGGAAGACTGAAAACATTGTGTGGTGTTTGTTTTAGGGGGCTTTATACTTTATGATTCGGTTGTTAGTGGGTTCGAAACTGGGTGGGGGCTTATTCTGCATGGAGTATACAGCTTCTCTTTGGATGACTAGGTTCTTTCTGGGTACTTTTGTTTTTAATTTTTGGGGTTCCAAGTTTTACAAGTTTTACACACTGATTAACGTTAAACAACTAACTTTAACTAACTGATATTAAAGTTTTTTTTGTTTATTTTTTCCACAAACCTATTCCTGCTGCAGCTGTGTCTGAGTTTCACAGGATTGATGAAAAAAAAAAAAAAAAATCCATTTCCTCCACATGTGTTGCAGGAGAGCAGGTCGTATAAATAATTTATCGTGTTTACATTGTTGCTTTTGGGACAGAGTGGAGACAGAAACACAGACCAACACACTATAAAAGTTGTACATCTATTTTTAGTTTAATTCAGTAAATTACATGAAAGCAAAAATCGTTGGTTTTTTTTTTTCCTTCAGTTTCAGCATGTACAGCTGATAGACCAGAGATAGAAAGTGGAAAAGTGCATAGAAAATAAAGTATATAGATTTAATGCCAGTAAAATTCTGCTTTATTTCAGGAGTTTGACCTCTGTTTTCTGTATGCACCTCTATAAAGAACTGTGGATCTGCAGGCGTTTTTGTGTCCTTGCTGCCTCACCTCTGTGAACGTGACACAATGTCCACACACACTCTCCCTTCCCAGCCGCAGAATGGGTCCCTGGCAAATACGCAGTCATAACAGGAAGTGTATCTCTGACAGGCTGACATTGGTACCTGGATCACTCCAGAGTGGGAGCCGATGTAGATGCTTCTCTGTCAAAATAAAAAAATTATTGGCATGTTAAATCAAACGTGTACCGCATGCCTCCAAAACTAAAGTATAATTTACCAATATTCAAACTATGTGAATGGCGTTAAATGTTTTGCTGCATCTGGGATGCAATGTTTGGTTCTTTGCATTTAGGCCAAAATGTTTCATTTTAATTCCAATCATAAATACATCATAAATACATGTTAATCAAAAATAATATACTAAAGTTTTTTTCCAATCTAAGGAGACCTAGCAGATTGCATCAAGACATTGACTTACAGCATTCACTCTTCCGGAATTAGAATACTTAGTCGTATTTAAGCAGAGTAAATTCTCCCACATATTAGCTGTGTCCTTTGAATATGCATCAGACCATCTGGTTTAATGCATATTTTAAATGTAATTTCTCAATGTTTTCTTATGACACTGGTGTTTTTTTTTGCCTACATAATATCAGCTGTATTTGCATTGAGAATACATAAAACAAGTGGGCTTGGTTTTCTACTTGAGTTATGAAAGCAGCTGTTTGTGATGGATTTTATTAAGGTGTACCAGGTTAAAAGGGGCTCAACTTTAACGATTTACCACTGGTGTACCTTTTATTGACACTTTGATGTGGAAATTGATATTTTTTTCAGAAAGCATCTAGACCTGGTTATTAAAAATGCTTTAAAATGGCTAAAGTATGGAATTAAATCGTTTTCATATTTCAAATGAAAAAGCATTTCCATAAATGTGCCCCAGCAAATAGTTACCAAAATTCAATTTGAAATGTAAAATTTGAAAATGAAAATGAATTTCCAGAAATAATTTTACATTTTAAATATGGTAACGATTTACTTCCATACTAAATAACTTCTGCGTAACTGAAAGCAAATCAAAGAAAAGGGAGGGGGGGCGACCGAAAACCTCTTTCATAGCACTGCCTCTGTAAATACCTGGACTGAAGATATCACCATGCTCTCTATTGGCTGTGGTTTGGAAAATATCTGGAGCTCCTCAATGATATGCATCTCTCCGTCAACCTCCACAGCTCGGTGCAACCACCCATCATCTGTGAGAGAAAAAACCCACAGGTAACAAACTAAAATGGGGAAGCTTAGAAACAGTCACTGTTATGAGCTGATTAAACTTTACCCGTTCCCAGAAATAAGACAGTGTAAAGGTTTCCGTCCAGTGCTGGTTCCTTGTGCACTGCTATTTTGACGTAGTTGACGCTCCTCTTGAACAAGAGTGGCCGCAGGTCTACTGGATGCACCTGTTTAGCCATCAGCGGGTGCCTCCTGGCGAACGTGAGGACGCTGTCCGGAAGGTCTCGAGAGGAATTTATGCCCTGGGACCTATGCAGATCTGTTATACACTGTTGGGGAAAATGCAATTAACTATAAAAGGTTGATAAACTCATGATTGTGAGAAATAAAATATCAAACTTACTGAACCAGGTCTTGGCTCAGGAACCTTTCCTGTATATTCCCTCCATTTTGAATCCTGCACCTCCATGTATGGTCCTTCAAACACTCTGCGTACATCTGAAAAGGCGTATTGGCAGATGGCAGACGCTTTGATATTCTTCCTGAAATAAAATCCAACACCCCAAGGACATGTCCAGGAGACACTCATCAGGATTGATGATTCAGAGTTAAAGAAACATTGACAGATCCAAGAGGGTGCCGCCACCCAGATCCACTTTCCGACAGAGTGCAGTACAATCATCAGTGACAAGTGAAAGATTACAAACAGGTTAGAAAGAAGAACTTAAAAGCTTGCCGCCATGATGAGAGGCCTAACCTTTAGAGAGACGAAAGTAGATGCAGGTTCACTTGTATAAAGTCCAGGTATCCACAACAGAAATAACTATTGGCCTCAAAAGCAGATTTGCAGAACATATATAACTCCCTTCCTCCTAGTCATAAACTAAAAAGGACCATTTGTGGTTCTTTGTGCAACACATACGAGAGGTCAAGAACAGAAACTGATAACCACCAACCAGGTGGCTCCTAGTCTGATGCCCCACAGGTGAGATTAGTAAACTGAGGGAGTAAGAGGGGGGGTATAAAGGGCCTGTCTCAGATTCTTAAATCCATTGTCTGCCCACATCAGTCATCAAAAGCATTCATGTGAGAAAAATGAGAACTAAATGAAACTGGAGTCAGTCTTTAAACCTCACAACTGGTGACTAGTATTGCTCAGGGACTTATTAATTCTTCCACATTTGAGTTGAATCACATTTTTTTAATAAAAGAAATAAAAGGAAGAAAAGAAATAAAGAATTTCCTTAGAAATTACATTGTATATTTGAGTCGCTACTGTCAAGTTGATAGTAACTTCTGTTTTTTAAACGCCATGCGCCAATTCATTACTTTATCCAAAACTAATTTGGATAACAACCAAATTACACTAAAGTTTCCAAAGGGTTCATTTTGAACTAAATTTTGAGTAAATTATTTCATTGATTTAATTTATTACATTTATTTTGATCCTGTGATGAACTGGTAACCTCTTCCTTGTGTACAGTCTGTGACCCAGAGGAAAGTTATTTGGTTACTGAAAATAAAAGAAGAGTATTCATTTACATCCTGAACCTATTATTTCTGTGGCCCATTCTTAGATGACTACTGGAAAATTAATATGCTGTTGAATCATCATTGTAAATAAGAAATAACAAGATCAGTCATCTTCTAAATAGATTACTATGTAAGATGGATAAGCTCTTGAGTCACTGGTATTATCCTTTAGCTTGATTTTATTTCATTTTTTGCTGTTGGATGTAAAGCTTTTTCTCTACCATGCAGGGTAGTGTAGTGTGGAGGTTGGTCTTGCTAAGTATGGGGTCCTTGGTGCAGAGATGCTGTATAGGGTTTGAGAATGTGATGCGGTGAATCGTCTGAAAGAGCTTCGGTATTGTTGGGATACATTCTTTGATCAGGCCACCTTGCTATTTTAGGGGTTGGTCATAGTTGGACCCAGAGTGGCTTGTCAGGTGTAGTTGCCCAGAATGAGAGAATGTCTGAGCCAGCAGTTTGCAAGAAGGGTCACTAATGTGCTTAGTGGTTTGGCTGCACCAGTATTGTTGATGGATGGATGAAGGTCGGAGTGTCCAGGTTTTTGGCAGTATCCTTTGGCTACAGGGTGGCAGTGGGTCCCTCTTTTTTTAAGTCTACAGTTACAGGGTTTTGCATTGTGGCAATGTGAATATAAACATAACAAATTTTAATTCCTGGAATGTTCTGGTAAGAAGCAGAGGTTTAGGGTTTTCATTAAGTTTTCCTTGGTTTCTAGATCTACAAAAGCTGCAGCTACATGTACCACCTCTGGGTTGCTGCTGGAGGACAATAACTGCATAAAAAGGAAATTGGATAAGACATGTATTCATAATATATGTATGTATGTTTATGCTATGTTAGGCTGTTACTTAAAAGCAGAGAAGTAAAAAATATTATTAGTAGAAGGCTTCACGTGGTTGATTGAATTCAGTGCAAAGATGGCATGACGTTACTTATCAGTGAATGTGGTTTTTGTCTTAAATAAGCTCAATAATTTAAGTCTTTGACAAAGTAATTCACTTTCCATGAAGCTCTTGCTGTTTATTCAACTACAACATAGACTGATCTACCTCGGACTAGTAAAAAGGTTTATAACAGTAATGAAACTAAACAAAGAAAGGTAGTTGTATAGAACACTATTTAATTTATTTTTATTTTTATTCCTTGGGGATGATTCCTTGGTTTTTTTTTGCCTCTCACTGTTATTACACTTGTAATATTTTAGCTCTTTTTAATCTGACAACTAAAACATTTTCAAAGGACAAGAAATCAATACTTCCTTTTAAATTCAAGAAGTAGGACTCTACCTTTTTTTATTATTAGAATGTATATACACAAAAATAAACTCTTACCATTCCAAACCGAAGATGCCATAAAAAACGCTGCTTTGTACGTCTCTCCCCTGCAGGACAAACACATCACGGAGGATATTGAGGTGCAGCTCATATTCTGGGACTGAACACACCATTCTGGCCTTAAGAAAGGTGGTCCACTTCCTCTGGAGAGTCCTCTGGCCACCCCAGTCATTCTGCAGAGAGAGGAAACAATGGACATGTTAGACAACAGATTGATTGGATAAAACAATTTTGCTGCACTGTAACCACACAAACCCCATAAGAAAATCATCAAATGAGAAGATTTTTAATAAGGAAGTTTGTAACGCTATTGCCATATTATGATTTTTACCAATATTGAAGACTAACACTGTTGTATGTGGATAATTGTGGCTTCAGTTGAGCATTTTTGGCTGTGTGTGGAGTAATGTGTGTTAGCAAGTTCCTGTGTTCTACATTTTCGGTTATTTTTAGTGTCTACATATGTTCTGGTAATACTTTTTTCCCCCCAATGCATCAGTTCGCTGTACTCCTGCAGCTGTTTCTCACCTGTGTTATACTGCAAATAATCATCAGTCTCGCAGAAACAGTTTTCAGTTTTATCAATCAGCATTAAATCATCTGTTGTCAAAGTCTCCTGTTGAATTCAGCCTGGTTTCTGAGTCTAATAATACCTTTTTTACTGCAACTTGGTGTTATTTACATAGTTTTTTCCGTTTCGAATCCATTTTAGCCAAAAACAAACTGGTAGCTAAAGCAACTGCTAACTTGATAGTTTTCCTCCATGC